>JANZLQ010000027.1:18946760-18967602 GCA_026212715.1 Elanus axillaris | reverse complement strand
TGGGGGGGTGGGTTGTTTATTTCTTTTTTGTTGTTCTTTCTCTGCTATTAAACCCTTCAATTCCCAGCGTGTCCCAGAGGTCAGGTCAAGTGGGATCCTAATCTAAGATGGAGATAACCTCAACAGATCAGAAACAGTTACCTGGAGAAAAAGCAGTTATCTTTTTGTATGAAAAAGAAAATTCATAGGGATATATCTATGTACACAAAGCTTCATAATAACTTTGGTAAACAAAGCATCTAAAGCTCCACATGTGGTCACAAAACTCTGTCATTTCAAGAGCGACAGAGACTTGGTGAGACTGCTTGCACAACTGGACTGCTGCCATGGATGGATACAAGCTCTTCAGAAAGGATGGGCTGGAGCAGTGACAGTGGGGGTTGCCCGCTATGTGAAGGAACAGCTCAGACACAGTCAGGGAGCTTCTCTACAGGATGGACAACAGTCAGGTTGAGAACCTATGGGTCAGGCTTGGAAAAGAGGCCAGTACAGGCAACATTGTGGTGGAATAGTGTTACAGACCACCCAATCTCAGTGAGGAAGTGGACAAGCCTTCTCTAAACAGCTCTGGATCACATGCCCTTGTTCCTGTCGGAGACCTTAACCTCCATAATATCTGCTGGAAAGGCAACATGGTGGGATGCAAGCAGTCCAGGAGATTTCTGGAGTGTGTCAAGGACAACTTCTTGATAGAGGTAGTGGATGGGTCAGTCAAGGGTGACTCACAGCTGGATCCGCTTCTCACTGCCACCAAAGAACGGGTTGGGGATGCAATGATCATTGGTATGCCTGGCTCTAATTACCATGAGATAGCAGAGACCTGCCAGGCTTTGTCCAAGGGCACTGAGAGAACTGGCTGATGCCACAGCCACAGTCACAGTCATCTCTGGTCATCTTTGAAAGTTTCTAGAGATTAGGAGAGGTCCCTGATGACTGGAGAACAGCAAACATATCTCATCTATCTTCAAAACACACCAAAAGGATGATTCAGGGAACAGGAGGACAGACAGCTTAACTTCAAACCCTGGAAAATTCATAGAGCACATCCTCCTGGAGCAAGTCTCCTTGGAAGCCATGTCCAGGTAACTGAAGGAGAAGAAAATGAGTGGGAACAGTCAGCATGGATTGACCAGAGGTAAATCACACCTGACCAACCTGACTGCCTTCTACTATACAAGGACTGGCTCTGTGGATGAGGGGTAGCAGTAGATGTCATTTACCTCAACTCTAGCAAGTTTTTCATCACTTTCTCCCACAATGCTCTCATACCCATTGGGAGAAGCCACTGAAACTCTTCAGGGCAGGGCTGTCATCCAGAAAAACCAGAGACATTGTGTTGTGACTGTACTTAGAGTTTTTCAAGTCTGTGGTGGGCTGACCTTGGCCGGACACCAGGTGACCACCAAGATGTTCTATCACTCCACTCCTCAGGAGGACAGGGAGGAGAGAAAATAAGATGGAAAAAAAGTCATGGGTCAAGGTAAAGACAGTTTAATAAAGCAAAACTAAAGGCCATGCATGGAAGCAAAGGAAAACAAAAGATTTATTCTCTACTTCCCATCAGCACATGATGTCCAGCCACTTCCTGGGAAGTAGGGCTTAGCGGTTGCTCTGGAAGACAAACGTCACAATAATGAATGTCGTCCCTCCTCTCAGCTTTTATTGCTGAGCAGACATCATATGGTATGGAATATCCCTTTGGTCAGTTCATTACATCTTGTCTCTGCTGCTTCTTCCTCCTCAGGGACAGGACTCCTCACTCTTTCCCTGCTCCCGTGTAGGGTCCCTCCCACAGGAGAGAGTCCTTCATGAACTCCTCCAGCGTGAGTCCCTTCCCTGGGCTGCAGTCCTTCAGGAGCACACTGCTCCACTGTGGGTCCCCCGTGGGGTCACAAGTCCTGCCAGCAAACCTGCTCCAGCATGGGCTTCCCACGGGGTCCCAGCCTCCTTCAGGCATCCTCCTGCTCTGGCATGGGGACCTCCCCGGGCTGCAGGTGGGTATCTGCTCCCCCATGGGCCTCCCTGGGCTGCAGGGGGACAACCTGCCTCACCATGGTCTTCCTCATGGGCTTCAGGGGAATCTCTGTTCCAGTGCCTGGAGCACCTCCTTCCCTCCTTCAGCACTGACCTGGGGGTCTGCAGGGCTGGTGCTCTCACATATTCTCACTCCTCTCTCTAGCTGAAGTTTGTTGTGCAGGATTTTTTCTCCTTCTTAACTCTGCTCTCCCAGAGGCACTACCACCATCGCTGATGGGCTCAGCCTTGGCCAGTGGTGGGTCCGTCTTGGAGCCAGCTGGCACTGGCTCTGTTGGACATGGGGGAAGCTCCCAGCAGCTTCTCACAGAAATCATCCCTGTAGCCATCCCACTACCAAAACCTTGCCACACAAACCCAATACAAAGTCCCAAATGGAAACAGCCCTGACAAACCTGGTCTGATGCCTGGGTGACCATGCTTTGAGCAGGAGGTTGAACTAGACACTTCCCAAAGTCTCCTCCAACTTGAATAATTTTGTGATTTGAACGAGAGAGAGAGAACATGATACAGAACATGATAGAGACTAATGAACCTGGTAATGATAAATTCATGCATATTATGATGATTTTTCTCAGCCTTTTTCATCCTTTTTCTCAGACTGCTCTTCTACTGGGGAGCTGAATATCTCCTGTAGCCATGAGCCATCCCCAAATAAAAGAAAGTCAAAGAGAATCACACCCAGCAACCCTGGAAAAGTGCTTTATGCTTTCAATCACAGTTATACATTCGGGATTGTGTCTTCTGTGTTTTATTGTTGCTGCTGGAGGTTTTTTTATTCTTTTTTTTTCCCCACTCCCTCCTCTTCCAGCCCGATTTCAAATCAATTTTTACAACAGCAACCATTTAGCCAAGCAAATTTGTTCTGCATCTATAGTCTCTTCCCCGAGTCAAGGAATAAGTTGAATAGTAATATGATGGTTATTCATCAATGAATGCAGTATTTGCCATTATGTCTAACTCTGACTGTATATGCATAATACGTGTTTCAATTATGCAGCAACTGGAATTTAAACCTTTTGTGTGTGTATATCAGTACATCTATTTAATGGTCTTTAGCATAGATGCTTCCAGCTTACGAGCAATATATACATTTGCAAGGGGACAGTTACAGTCACAGGTAAAAGTTACAGCTGGTAAATGAACCATAGCTACTCTTGCATTGAAATTCTCAACACAAACTGTATTAGCAATATATATATGTAGGGGGTGCACAGAAAATATCCTTCTCTCCTTTATTTGCATTTAATCAGCATTCCTGAGGCTGACTTAAATGATGTCACACTTGCAGCTTCATAATGTGAAAAAAATCTAGCTTTTATATTGAAAAATAACACATTATTTTATATTCTTCCCTGCAAGCAGGAAGAAACCTTCCCATCAATCGTTACAAAGGCTGCTGAGCTGCTCCTGCTGAAAACTGCTCAGTGAACTAATGAGGGTATCAGCTGATCTTAGAGTTGTTCCTTGAAAGCCCTTGATGCAATCACTACAAAGGCTTAAGCTGTGTTTTACACCACATTATCCAGCAGTGGTGATGGCTGCAAGCTGCACCTATATTAAATAAGCAGAAACTACAGTGTGTGTTGTCACATTGTCTCTACAGGTCAAAGGAGACAGAGACAGCCTGCAGACCCAATCTTCAGCTTTATTCCAAAAGCTCACAATGAAAATTGTGTAAATGTCACTTTTGTAATCCTACAATTACAGACCAGATGTGTCCTCAGTTAATTTACTGAAGGCTGAAAACTCCTACAAATTACAGCATCCAGTAGCTCCAAAGAAGCTAAACCAGGAGGGACACTCTAAATGTTTTCTACAGCCAAATATTCAAAGTCTCTGAGCCTGCCTGTCCCTTTTGCACTGCTTAAGAATTTTTGTGTGGTTATTTATCCTGATATAAAGTGGATCTTAGAAAACTAGTCTCATGGGAATGGAGGAGAACTCTCATTTGGTAATGCTTTCTATTCCAATAGAAAGAAATAGAACCTCTGCTGAAGGAGGTATTTTCTCCTCTCATACACAGTAACACCTGCATTGGAACTGTTTATGAATGGATATTACTGATTCTTAACAAGTTGGCATTCAAAGTGCATTTGACCCAAAGGGATGGCATTGGAAAAAAGATGCAATACATGTTCCCTACTGCAAAATGCCAGTCTTTCCCATTTTAGGAGCTGAACACTGTTATGCCATAATTTATCTCATCAAGTCTGAGCCTAACTGCTGCTAAGTCCATTCATTCTGCACAGCACCCATTTCAGACTCAGCTTGGAGCAGCCACCATCTGCATTCAGGCATCCCAAAATCAGATGATTAGTCAGCACCAGCATATCTTCTGGGAAGAGCAACTGCATGCTCATGTCAGGCTGTTAAAATTAGTGAGACTTAAGGCTTTTGAAATCACAACTTCCTGCCTTTCTTAGGTTCACTAGTTTAGTGTAATTGTGTCTCTCAAGTGAGCCAGGGACACTGATCTCATCACTCCTCGGTGCTGCATAGCTCTGCTCACATTCTGACCAGAGAAAGCAAGCTTCAGTCCAAATGTCCATGATGTTTGGATTACATTTTTTGAAAATAGGAATTCACAATTTGAATCTTTTTTAAAAAAGGCTAACATCGTTTTACATTCAATGAAAGCTCTTTAAAATTTTGCATCCTTTTTTTCCCATCCAGAGCTGACTTTTTCAACATAGACTTATGCTTGTTTGCCTACTTACTGAAGTGGAGCTTACTGACCAGTTTTCTCTGGAATTATACTTTTTTAGTAAATGCTTCTTGATTTTGTCCTTTGCAGCTGAAAGAACAAAAGGCAGGGGCAGAAACATCATCTCTGTTTCTTCATCCTCCTTCTCTTTTCACCACACTGGGGAGAAAATCAATATGAAGCAGGGCTGCCATTCAGAGGGACCTAGACAGGCTGGAGGAAGGGATCAACAGGAACTTCATTAAATTCAACAAGGACAAATGCAAAGTCCTGCCCCTGGAAAGGAGGAGCCCCTGGCAACAACACAGGCAGAAGACTGGCAGGCTGAGGAGGAGCTCTGCAGGAAAGTCCCTGGGGGTCCTGGCAGGCAGCAAGCTGGGCATGGGCCAGCCATGTGTCCTGGGCCTCCTCCAGAGACCTCCTGGGCCATCTGAACAGGAGCAGAGCCAGGAGATCCAGGGAGGTTATCATCCCCCTCTGCTCAGCACTCATTGACTGCATGTAGGTACGGCATCCAGTTTGGGGGTGATAGAGGGAATTCAGAGAAGACACTGATAAACTGGAGCAAATTCAGGGAAGGGCCACCAAGACGGTGGGGGCTGGAGCATCTGACCTGTGAGGAGAGGACGGGGGAGCTGGGCTTGTTCTGCCTGCAAAAAGGAAGACTTATAGGACTTTCTCACAAGGAAACAACTCTATTCATCATTTCTACTGTCAAACAGGAAGGACATTTGCATGAGAAGTTCTTGCTGCGCTTTTTAATAAAGGCAAGGCCACGCAGGTGGTGTCATCGCCCAGAGCAAATGAGAACTGCCTGCAGGCTCCTCTGTTACAGGAAGCCAGCTACGTTAGGGATTCATGCAGCACAACGGCCGCTGTACGTGCCGCACAGCGCAAGCCACAGCCCTCCGCGCCCAGGAGAGCCCCTCCATTCATGTCAGCTTGCTTTAAACATGAAGGCAAAACCTGACAACCCTGGGACAGACTTGCTCTTCAGTCCTCCCTGCAAGTACTACTGCATGGGCTACCTGCATCAGGAGGAGGGCACTGCGCTGCCAGCGCTCATTCGACTTTTATAGGCCTCCGTCTCCTTTGTACTGGAGCTTTCACTTGCATGAACATTTTCCTTTTTCTCTTGTGAGGTGGAAGCATTGTTTAACTGCACCTGCTTTGGCATACAGAAACATGCTCCTGTGCAGCTTGTAGCTCTGCTACCAGACTTCCTTGAGCAGACTGGCATGAAATGTTTGGTCAGATAGTTTAATTCTCATAAATTACAAATTCAGATACTCTCAGCTACTAAAAGTGTCAAATCCTGTTTCCACTTTTTTTTGTAATGGAACATTTGGAACTTTCTGTTACAGATACAAAGTTTTGAGACCTGTGTTTTCCCTGAATGTAGATTTTCAACTGTTAAAAAAGAAAAATAACTGTTCTAATTGACATGAAATCTTACTGGAGGTTTTTTTTGTTTGTTTTGGATCAATCCCAAATAAACTCATTTTAGTGATTTTCACTCAGGTCATGAATACAAAAAATCAGCTGTTTCCACAATTTTGCCCCTCAGGACAATGAGAACAGTTTCCTTCTATAGTAAGAAATGACCACCAAATTTTCACATTCCAGTTAACTCCTACAAGAGTTAAATGAAAATTCATTTTTCCCTTGCTCCACTGCCTTGGCATGTTACTCTCCTGGATTTGCTTGGCAGCATAAAGAAGGTGTTCAAATTGAGTTGCTATCGGTGACTTAGGAAATTGTTTTATGATGCAACACTTACAGTTCTGCCTGTGGAACTGCTCTGATTCAAGCTAGTCACCTACCTGGCCTTCACATCTGCAAAGCTAGAACACTTATATTTGGTCTTCAGTTGACATAAACTGAAATATCATTAGGTCTGCTTGTCAAGGGCAGACTTTGACAGGGTCTCTGCTGGCGTACTAGTCTCAGAGACCAGAAGGTACCAAGACCTCTTAGGCTAGGAAACACTTTGGAAAGTGCTTTCTGAAAGATTCATGGAGAAATGGAAGGTTTTAACCAATTTTGCCCATGTTGTATCTCCTATTCAAACTTAGTATCTATGCCTAACACAAGAGCAGCTAAAGAAATGTTTGGCTCTAAAACAGCACTAGGAAGTTCACTGCATCCTTTTGAATTGCTCACTGTCTCCTACAGCTGCCTCCTTTCTGATGATGATCAGACTTACAGCTGATCTGTCTGTGTGGCTGATCTCTCCAAGGACCATGCAGCAGCCATCATGTCCAGCGTCATAAGTGCATCCCTAGAAACAACAATGTCCACATGCCTCTCCTAGTGGCTCCAGGGTGTCAAAGGCTCCCTGAAGAAGGCAGGTGATAATTTCAGCCTACAAAAGGAGAGGCTGTTCCTTTCCTCCCAAAAAGGGAGAGCAAGTAGAGAAGAAGGAACCTATAACTGTTTTAACTGTATGCTCCTTCCCATCATCAACCTAATTTCAAGGAAGCAAAAAGTCATGGCTTTAACAATGTGATTCTTGGCCCTGGTGGATAAAATCCCACTGACCCAAGAAGGAAATAGCATCTCTGGTTAAAATACTGGTCTAGGTTTTAAGAGATTTCAGTTCAAGCCACATAACCATCCTGGCTGTGTCTAACTGATAGCCTGATCCCATGCTCTCCTTGAATCCAAACTATTTCAACTTGAAATTCACTCTCAGGTATCAGTTTTGAGCACATTCTGGAAGAAAGAAAGAAAAAAAAGAAGGTTTAGCCTGGTCTGCTTCTTAGTGAAAGCCCATGCACATCCTTCCTCATTGTTTAGGTGCCCATAAGCACCCTAGGCATTATGTGAGACAGGCTACCGACCTACCCGTGCACAAAACAGACAGTGTGCTGCATAAGTGAGGATGCTCCCTGTATTTTATCTTGCCCTCCAGGTGCTTCTGAGGACAAAAGGAATTGTTCAACTTCTCCATCTGTGTCTGCTGTCTGTAAACCTAGTCTTTAGCTTCTCTAGGGAGAAAGTTGGCAGACAGGAAGGAAATATCCAATGCATTGCCAGCTGGGTATAATTCTGATTTAGGACTTACATTCCTAGACCCAGATTAACCTTTTCCTGAGCAAGTATCTGGTCTAGCTACAGGGGGAGATAACTTCAGCTGGAACAACTGTAATGCAAACTAATAGTAGCAAAATGCTATCTCTGTATCAGGAACAAGAGAATGGACATTTGAAAGATATTTTTTCAGCTGAATCACACACACACATATATCTTCTGTTTTTCAAGGAAGCAACGTACAAATAGCTAAAGATATTTCAAATGCATTTGAAATAAATAAAAAAGGATTTGTCTTGGTTGAAAGCAGGTTTATAGAATAGCAGCCTGAAATCTTTGGAAGTCTAGGATGTCTTCCTCTCCCCTCTGTAAATGTGAGTGACTCACACGAGCACTTGGACTACGCTTTGCTCTAACCTCTCTCTCAAATCATAATCACTTTGTTCAGAGTCAAGGACAGAAGGAGCCCACCTTCTCTCCAAAGGGGTAATTTATAAAAGTAAACTTGCAACAGTGTTTGTTCCTTTTAACTGTTTTCTTCATGCTAAATTACATGAGTCTGCAAAGAATATAGGAATCATTAAAACTCTGAGATGGAGAAGAGGCATTAGATTTAATCCCTTCCCATATCAAATTTCTGTACTGTATATTTCCTAAGGGATTCAATGTCAGGTGATGAGCTTTACTTGTCAGGTTATTTGAGTCTCAGCATCATGAAATTTGTTATAGAAGTTTTATTTTCCATTCCTTAATTTAATCCTATTACTCCTTAATTTAATCCTATTACAACCAGGATTCTTGCTGCTAGCCATGTCCACACATCAGCACTAAGATGAAGAGGTATTTTAAAATGTGGAAAGTCAAATCATTTTATTACAACTCCCTGAGCAGAATAATTTCTAGGTGGAGTCTGTTCCAGGGGGGGGTTCATCTCATGCATGGATGGGACGGCACACTAATGCTAGTTCACCTATGCTGGTTAATCGGTGTTCATCTATTAGGATTGCATAAGTAATTTTCCTGAGCATACAGGAGAGACTAGACCTGGCACAGAACATCTACAATCATAGCTAGCAAAATAAAGCAAAATTCCTTCTTTGCACTTCTTATGGATATTTCAGAAATTCCCCATAGGCTTGTCTTACCTCTGAGGTATGATCTCGGGTTAATAGTTTTGATTAAAGCAAAGGAGGAAAAGAAAAGGGGAATCAGAACAGAAATAATATCTCAGATCAAAACAATCCTTTCTTCAGCTTTATTTCAGTGTTCTGTATAATTTGGTTCCAACTGCTATTGAAACAGAGGTTGGCTGCTTTTCAACAGCAAAGCTTAAATATATATATCGTGTGTATATAGATACACACACGCATAAATATATTACACATATACTATTAAAACTGCAAAACCAAGCATACACAAGTATCATAATGCCAGATTTAAGATTACTTGTGCTTATGTTGTGCATGTGTTATGACTCAGTTGTAAACAACATGATCACATGATTCTCCCGCCACGTCAAACCTAGGAGGTTTATCATCAAAACATAGAATGGTTTGGGTTGGAAGGGACCTTTATAAAGATCATCTAGTCCAACCCCCCTGCCACGGGCAGGGACATCTTTCTCTTAATGAAGTTGCTCAAAACCCCATTCAGCCTCACCTTGAACACCTCCAGTGATGAACATCTTGAACATCCTATGTAAATTTTAATTAGAATTGTCTGTTGTGGTGGGAGTTCAGTTTTGCATGTCACCTGTAGATATTGAGAAGCATTTAATTTCTGAGGAAGGGAATAGAGATATCATAAGGGAGCCTGAAACTCTGATTCAGCTCTAACCTTTTACTGGTGGCTGGGATGCCTGTTTCTTCATGGCTGGATGTGTTCCTCATGTCCTTGGACATACATAAATGGTGTTAATATGGAATTTTTTATGCACCTTTCTCAAAGTAACCGCTTCATGTATCCTGTAAATTGAGACAGCAGTTACCATGTGCTTCATAGCTTCAAGCTCTTCTTCACTACTCCAGAACCTGTATTTTTTCATTTTAGAAGGAGCTGAGATTGGAAACCAGAAAAGGCAGGTGACACTACATTTGAGTTTCTAACACTCAAGCTTTCATTTGGCCTGGAGAGAGAAGCTGAAATAGTAAAAACCTGGTTGTTAAAAGGACTTACCATTAGCTCCCGTAAATCTTACCACTTGTTGGGACAAACATATTGCCCCTAATATGAGAAACAGTGGAACAACCTCATCAGAGAGATGGCTTCTGTTTTCTGCATATGTGTTACCTAAAGTCAGTAAAACTGTCAAAAAGGATCATTATAACCTTAAATTGGATTGACTGATGGGGAATCAGCATAACATTGGAGCAAAGAACTTCTCTTCCTTCAGTATAATAAAAACCAAGTCTGTAGTATTTGCTTATTCATCCCCATTTACAATCACTGCAGCAAACCAACCTGGAGGTCACCGATGCAGAAAGCCTTTGTTCACATGGTTTGTGTACTCTTGGCCAGGAACAAAAGACTTTTTATTCATGCACTGCAAAAAGCAAGGGCCAAATTTCCTGTTATGGAAAATGATCAGAACTTGAATGAGATCAGCAGAGATTTGGTTTCAACTGAATTTCAACTAGCATAAAGCACTTCAGAGATTGCCACCAAATGAGTCTAACAGTTTTGCAGTGAATTCACTCCTAATTTATAGCCATGATAATGAGAACCAAATTTACATAAATGTGTGTGTTTGCATCATAAAGTCAGCAACACCATAATTCAGTTATCTAATGAGTAAGACTGGCTCCTGGGGACTGAAGGTCAGGTGTAGGCTTTCTTATTTTGGTGGTTTAGACACTTCATTTTTAATGAACATTTGTGTAAGATGACAGAGCTCTTCAGTGTAAACTGCTGTACCTGGAACAGGGGAGAAAAATGACCTCATTTAACTCCATTATGCAATGGCACATATGACTCGCTGCAGTTATTTTTTAAGGTCTGTGGCATTTTGCAGTTAGCTGTAGTGTATCTAACCATTACGGCATTGCTGGGAAGACAAATATCCTTACAGGCAAATGTAGTTAACAGCATGATGAGTTACAGGGCAGATGGATGAAATGAGCATCGAGAAATGAGCAGCTGCTACAGTGACATGTCTCCCTTGACACAGCCTTGCCAATCCAGGATGACTGTACCCTCTGCGTGTTGAGGGAGCTCTAAATGGAGAAGTCTCCACTTGTCTTGAAGCAAGCAGTGTACCTTTCTGAAGCTCATCTGTTAAATTTTTTAAGATCCCAGTTGGATTTACATTAACTTGCAAAGAAATATATTTCCTCTGTTTCCAGGCTCATAAATACTTGACCGCTTTGTGAAAAGCTCTTAGTCTTGGTATAATCTATTCAAGCAAGAGGATCTCTGAACACAATGGTCTGCAAGCTGTTCCCATGATACAGAGTGCTGTGGTTAAGTGGGTGCTGTTTGTGCCTATGTGGAAATGCAGCAATGTCTATGTGGTCTCAAAACACTAAAAGCGCACTGTGTCATCCAAGGTAAAGTATTTTGGACTCCATCAGAATTTCTGAGCAACTTCAGGAGCCATGAAAAACTGTCTACCTGGGAGTGGTCATCCATCTCCATAATAATTTGTAAATAAGATTAACTTGTTTATGAAACTCGTGTCAGCTTCTCCAGTACATCTGGGTCCTTCAGGATCTTTGCCAGACAGCTGTACTAGGTCTGGCTGGGATGGAGTTAACTTTCTTCCTAACAGCCGGTATGGAGCCATGCTTCAGATTTGTGGCTGAAACGGTGTTGATAACACACCAATGTTTTGGCTATCGCTGAACAGAGCTTGCACAGCATCAAGGCCTCCTCTCTTTCCTACTCTGCCCAACCTACCCAGCAAGTGGGCTGGGGGTGGGCAAGGGGCTGGGAGGGGACCCAGCCAGGACAGTTGACCCCAACTGACCAAAGAGTCAACTTGCCATGGATCTTCCTTGCCATACCATGTCTTGCTCAGCAACAAAAGCTCAAGGAAAGGAGGAGGAAGGGGGGACATTTGCAGTTATGACGTGTCTTCCCAAGCAAGCATTATGAATGCTGGGGTCCTCTTTGCCAGGAAGTGGCTAAACATCTGCCTGCCAATGGGAAGTGGGAAGTAGTGAATAAATTCCTTTTTTCTTCGCTTTGCCTGTGCGTGCAGCTTTTGCTATCCCTGTTAAAAAGCTATTACCTCAAACCAAAAGTCTCCTCACCTTCCTTCTGTTTTCTCCCCATCCCACAAGACAGGGGAGTGCACAAGCAGCCGGGTAGGTGTCTGGCTGTTAGCCAGGGTCAACCCACAACAGTCTTTTTCAAGCACAGCATGGGGCTTGAGATAACAGTTTTGATTTGAGCATGCTATAACCCGTTATAGTTGTTAACTGGCAGGGTACCGTGCTGGTCACAGAGCCTGCTTGCTTTACTGTATAATAGAGTCCAGGGCTTGTCAGTGGCTGCTCTTGCTGTGGTGCTTATCACTTTACTCCACTGTGCCTGGACACATTTTGATAAAAGCAATGGCCGTGCGCCAGGGCTAGCATATGGCCCTGGCATTGATGCTGGTTTTGTGCTGTGTGAGCTACCTTGTGGAGAGCATGAGGGATTACATGTCTCTCTGCTCCTCCAGGATGGACGTGTCCAGCTCTGCTGCATGGGCTACCAAGTTTCTTGTACATCCTTATGCATGCTGTTTGATCATATTATCTAACATCATAGGCTTGTTGTTGGGTGTGTGGAACCTGGCTTGGCCCTGGCATAAGAGTAAACAACTTTTTGGGTGAGGTGACAGAAATGTGCCCCAAGGTGGTCAGCTGGTGGTGGCAGGGTTTGTGGGAGGATTTCGGCAGGTGCCTAAGGCAGTTATCACCTCCAACAGCCTGTGACTTTACACCTGAACAGGCATATAAGCCTGCTGAATTGGCACACAACTTGAAGGAAGGCTGCCTTGCCTAACCCAATGAGACCCAGTGACTTCTAGCGATGTTTTGGGGCTTGGCCTGTGCCTACTGTCCAGCACCATCAAAGAAAGCAGGATGAGGAAGTGACAAAGTCACCAAGGAGGAGGAAATCACTCAGGCCCTGAACTCCAAGGTTTTAAAGGAGCTGCAAGATCTGTGGCAAAGTTACAGCCACAAGCCAGGTGAGCAGATTGCTCCCTGGTTGCTCCAGTGTTGGGATACTGGAGTCCACTGTCAGGAGTTAGACAGCAGGGAAGCCAGGCAGCTTCCTGGAACACTGGGATTGACAAAGTGCTTGGAAAGGGAACTGGAATCCACAGCCTTTGGACATGGTTCCTGTTGACTATGAAAGCCACTTACCCCTCAAGGACAATCTGGCATGCTGCCTGGGCAAGTGGACCACCACTGAAGAAGGTATTCAATGCTTGAGGGAACTACAAATGATGGGACTGCACCCAGTCCATGTGGCAGAAGGTTGTACATAACTCACAAGTGTCATATGCCAACACTCTGGTGCTGATGTACTCGCTGGACTCTGAACCAGTAACTGTGGAGTGACTGGTCCAATGCTCTAGGGGTTCAAAGAGATTCTCCCTTCCTCCCCCTCCACCATGGGCCTAGGTCTCAACTGTCAGGGACACCCCATGGAATCAGCTTTGCCCTGCCAGAGGGAAAGGGGGAGCCAGGTGCACACCATACCACCCTGTGGTTCCTCCTGCATGACGAGGAGGAGGACATGAAGAAGTGGGACAATGTGCCCACCTCAAATCTAGATGCTCACATACATGAACTGCAAGGAAGACCACTGCTAAGAAGCAGCCATCCAAGAAGACTGACTCTCCAGTTGCCACCAAGATTGTGGAAGACAACCAGCAATGCCCCAGATGCAGAAACGCTGAGAACACTGCTCCTCCTGGCCTTGGTGAAAGAACTTCTGGTCTGAGATCACAGGACTTGGATAGTGTATACTCCAGCCAAGAACAGAAGGTCCCTGTCTCTCACCAGGCAGAGGAAAGGGACAACGAGATTTATTGGATGACGTGGATTTGATGGCCTGGCACGTGGGATCCACAGGAGTAGAAGGCTTCGGTGGACACTGGTGCACAGTGTACCCTAATGCCATCAGAGTACAAGGGAATAGAACCCATCTGGATTTGTGGAGTGACCTAGACTGGGAATGTGCGGGTGACGTATCTGTAGCTTGATGAGCCCATGAAACATCAGGACATCTAGGGAGAGATGCAACATACAGATGGGCTCATGACTGAGAGGTGGACCTGACCACTGAAGCTATCACACAGGTGGTAGATGGCAGCGCTATGGAGGGCAGAGAGAAGATAAATCAGAAAGATAGGCAAGAGGAGCATCAGGCAACCCAGCACTGAAGTCTTTTTTCCCTAATTCCCATGCTAGTATTTTATTGCCTTCAGCCACACACAGAAGGTACATATTGAAATTTCACAACACTGAGATGCTAATACAGGATTTGGTCTTCTCAGTACTACAGGATTACAAAGAACAACCAATAGCTTCTGCTGATACAAGCCAGCATGGCTCCACTGACTACAGCAACCTCACTGACTTAGATGAGACTTAATCGAATACTCCTGTGATCACACATTTTATTTCACTATCTGATTTTTTCCTTCCCCACTGGGGTCTCAAACAACATTATTCAAGACACTGACAAGGACAAAAGGCAACAAAACATCATTAATACCACACACACTGCTTCAAAGTCTGTCTGTCCACTGCCCACACTCTATCTAAATTAAATTTGGTAAGTTTTAGCTGAGCCCAATGTAAATGAATTAATCATGCAGAGCACTGACCTATCCTACCACAGGCTCTTATGCCCCACCCTGCATGTTTATTTCAAAGATAATCTAATTTGCTGCAAATGTGCTTATCTAGCTGGAACGCAGACTGTGATAGGTACTCCACAAGGAGGAAAGCTTTCCAGAAGGCATGGCTCTGTTAATTCCTTTATATGAGAAATATAGAATCTCTTCTGTTGTTATCTGCATTGGAATTATTCACTTGCTCCCTGCTCTTTGTCTCAATATATTTCTGAGGCACAGTTAAGCTCCTAAGCTCCAATCAGTCCAAAACTGAGTAGAATGCACTAGGCCTTTCCTCTGGGTTTTCCATAAAGAGCTTAAGCAACTCTGGAGGGCTGCTGGGTAACAACATCCTGCCTGGAAGGCACCTTTGGCAAATGAGAGTGAAATTCTGACAGATGTTTGCTAGCAAACTGCTGAAGCACAACAGCCCGTTGAGTAGCCAGCAGTGGTATAGCCTGCCTTTGTAACATGGAAGAGAGCCAAAGCACCACACTTTGACCTGAGTACTGATGGGAAAAGAGACTTACACTGCAGAGGTCTCATGTTCCTAAATCTATGCAATCCCAACCAGTGCTGAAATGATTAGAGAACAATACCACGATTAATAGCAAGTGTCTTCTAGACACCAGCTGTCTTCTGTGCCAGTCCAGGCTGTTACACCTCACCCACCTTTGCCTCCCAAGCTGTATCTAGCACTTTGGCTTTGTCTCAGTGGTGTGGTGATGGAGGCATCAAAGCCAGTTCAGCTTCCTGTGGCACAACCCCCAATAATACTCCCCTCTTATCCCATGAGATGCAGGAGAACAGGGTTCGGAGGAGGGGTATGCAGGTGTACATTGGGGCAGGGATGATAGATGAATGGTCCCAACACCAGGTAGAAGATGAGTTGGGAGAGGATAAGGGACTTGTGCTGCACTCAAGACATTTGGCCACTTTGTATCATGGCAAATTTCACAGGTTGATTCCCAGCAGAGATTTTAGCATCTATGAAGGCAACCTTCTCCAAAAGTCCCCGCCTAGCCTCTCTCCCCAAGGCTCAGTGGTGCTGCAACACTTGAGGTAGCGTGATGCTCCTTTTTTTCAGTTTCAGGACTGAGGTAGAGTCCTGAAGGACTCAAGGAGACAGGCATCACCTACCTACCACTGCTACCAAAGTTCCCTGTCTCCCTGACTATCCCTTTCCATGATGGTTCACTTTGCAACAAGACTGCTACAAAACTACCCAAATGACCAGAAAGAGCTCCAGAGATGCAGGGTGAGCACCATGAAAAGACAATATGGGAACTATCTTTTAGCAGAGAACGCAATGCTTCCAGACTTTAACAAAAACTGTGTGACCAGTAATCTGACCACCAGAGACTGACAAGAGGCTGACAGCAGAGAACAGACTAACAAGGGATGGATTCTTCCTGAGCATCCATGGAAATAAAATCTACACAAGGCCTCTGCCCATCAGTCCTGGCTTTGACAGGGAGGCATGACTTAATGGCACGTAAACAATCACTTGGACACCTTCACCATTTTAAACTCCTCGTTCTCTTATACTCTGTTCCATTTCTTGAGATTGAATAGTATCTTGCTTTGCTGTAGCTGTTTGTACTCTGTTTGACACTGGTCACAAACTTCAGAAGAGGTTTGAAAGGGTTGAATTCAGGGACCTGTGCTCACTAACACAGCCAATATAGACAATGCCATAGCCCAGGGCTCTTCTAAGGGTGGGAGACCCAGAAATATTCAGAAAGGAGAGGGCAGAGAGAAGGGGCATTCAGTACTCAACTTCTCTGAAAATCCATCAGCAGTTTAGGTTTCTAAATGCAGTTCAGGGGATACCTAGCATTGAAAACTTTTGATTCACCTAAACTCAAGAAAGGAACTTGCTAGTGATTCAGTGGGATAATCAACCCTAGGCTGGGAAAGATCTCAAAGAAAACAGGGAGAAAAAAAGGAGGTATGTGTGCTCATTGTTTGCAGGAGTGGGCTCAAGAAAGATGGTCATTTCCAGCCCCACATACCAATGACAAGATAGCATGACCATCAGCAATACTAAAACTTTGATCTGTACCCTGAAGTCAAGGGAGACAAGTGGGAGCTCCCATTAGGGATGTGAAAGGACAGTGAAAAATATATACCGTATAAAAACAAGGGGGAAGGTTAAAAAATTAGTTGTCTCATTATTTTCCTTCTTTCCAACCACCTCATTAGTTTCAACATTTTCTATCGGGGGTCCACATCTGCTTGCCCTCCTTATTTTTTGCTGTTTGAGAGGAGTGCCTTCTGTCCTACAGCATCTTTGCAGAGTATGTTAGCATGAAATAATCCCTGCTGCAGGCCCTCATCCAGATGGATGAACAAACAATATGGAGATGTGTGCATGCAAAAGCTGTAGGATAACTGGCTGAGAGCATAGCAATAGCTGCCCTCCACCGTATTTGTATAAATTACAATAAATAAAACAGAGCGGTAGGGTGAGTTGATCAGCATACACAGTCCCATCGTCAGACCCTGTCTGGCTGTAGGCTGCTGCCCTCCTACGGCAAGCTGGGACAGTCACCCTTATTATCTCCAGAGAGGCTCTCTGTATTATGAAGATGAACCGAGTTCAGTTGATGGTACTGGCTGCCAGAAACTACAGCTTCCAAACACCCAGTCTGCCGGCTTGCTCTCTGTCTGAAGTAGAAAATCAGCACCCTGAGGCACTCAACCTTTCTGTCCTGCAAGGGAAGCCTTTGTAGTTGGAGAGGACTGTGTGCCGCTCAAGGAGCAATTGCCATCCTGAGCCTGTGTGTGACATTGTTAGTGCTGAACAATAACATCCCTGCAGAGAGGGCACAGATCCAGGGCTCTTCTCCCTTAGTGACAGCTTTTTGTTGCTATTGTTGGGATTTTTTTCTAATGTCTGTATCTTGGCAACACAGAAGTTGTTGACTTGGAAACTCAATGCTTTAAATAAGGATAGGCTTGTTCGAGCATTTCTGCTGAATCTTGCACCTGTTACCATGGCAGGACTGTGAAGTTAAACCTCGCCACAGGTATCAGGTGCTTGCTTTCCTGCAAGTGCCCTTCCATTGAGTTCCTCCACTGCCACTGGTAGCAGTGATTCTTCCCCCAAGTATCCTGTGCACATCTTAGTTCCACCTTTGTTCTCATCCTAGAAATCCTCTGAATAAAAGTCATGCCCTGAAAGAAGAAATGCTTCTGAGCAAATTAAGATTCCCCCAACTGGCTTTTATGAACAGAAGGAAACAAGGCAGGACCGAAGCTCCACATAAGTGAGGAGTCCACTGAAATGACAGCCCCTTCCACTGAATGGAGACAAGTGGCTCAATGAAGGCTGAAGCCAACCTGCCAACAGAAAGGACCTTCACATAATCACAGAATGGTTTGGGGTGGAAGGAACCTTAAAGATCATGTAGTTCCAAACCCCCTGCCACAGGCAAGGACACCTTCCACTAGTCCAGGTTGCTCAAAGCCCAACCCGGCCTTGAACACTTCCAGGGATGGGGCATCCACAACCACTCTGGGCAACCTGCTCCAGTGTCTCACCACCCTCACAATAAAGAATTTCTTCCTAATACCTAATCTAAATCTACAGTTTAAAGCCATTACCCCTCACCCTGTCACTACACACCCTGATAAAAAGTCCCTCCTCACCTTTCCTGCAGGCCCCCTTTCAGGCACTGGCAGGCTGCTATAAGGTCTCTCCGGAGCCTTCTCTTCTCCAGGCTGAACAACCCCAACTCTCTCAGCCTGTCCTCACAGGGGAGGTGCTCCAGCCCTCTGACCATCTTCATGGCCCTCCTCTGGACCCACTCCAACAGGTCTGTCTCCTTCTTAATTTGGGGGCTCCAGAGCTGAACACAGTACTCCAGATGAGATTCTCCCGATAGCAGAGTAGAGGGGCAGAATCACCCCCCTCAACCTGCTGGCCACATTTCTTTTGATGCAGCCCAGGATACAGTTGGCTTTCTGGACTGCAAATGTACATTGCCAGCTCATATTCAGTTTTTCATCCACCAGTACCCCCAAGTCCTTCTCTGGAGGGCTGCTTTCAATCCACTCATTGCCCAGCTTGTATTTGTGCTTGGGATAAAATCAAGGGGGTTTTATTACCAAGGAGACGTTTCTTCTCTGAAAGCCTGAATTTTTATGTGTTCAGCTTAAAGCATTGCATCATACTAGCTGTGAGAGAAGCAGGCCTCTGGGAAAAGCATAGAGGGTGAGTTCAGACAACCTGAAGCTGCTGGTAACTGCTGAAAAATGCATCTTTTTTTAATCACAGATGTCTTATATCATGGCTCTTAAACTTTACTATTTCAGTTAGAACTTTTTCTAAAAAGTACCACCAGCAATCTTCCTTTTTGCTCTACACTTCTATTTTAAGACGCAACTTCAGCATCCATTGACTTCTCCAGTGAAACAGATGTCTGAGAGAGCCTAATGTATTTTATTCTAACTAGCACAAACTGAAAAGCAAGAATTCAATTTTGCAAAAAAATTGTGAGGCTGTGTAATCTGCATTTTGCTCTCATAGGGGGTAAAAGGAAAACAGCTTGCTGTTTGAAAGCTTCAGAGTTCAAAAGCACAAGGATCCAGAGTTATAGTTTCATCTTTCAGAACTGGAGCTAGGGCTGGGTTTGTATTTAAAGTTAGGGATATCTGGACATAGAGCCAGGCTTAGAGAGGTTCACCTGTGGCAGTTGTCTGAGGCTAGAGTAAGTTCAGGACAGAGAATAAGGGGAAATCAGGCTAAGCCAGGAGCAGCTCACATCATCCAAATAGAGCTGTGAGAAAACAGGGCCCCATAGACTCTGCACAGTCCTCTCCATCACAAATCTAATTCTAACTCTGCATACAGACATGGAAGTCCATATCTAAGAGAAATTCAGGGCTGTTTTCTTTCCCAAAGTCTGTCTTGGGATTGTGTGTTTGCAGTGAATGCTCAGCCCTCATTTCACCAGACCCTGCATTTTTGGTCAACAGGTTTGCAGCCTCCAGAGCTGAATTTGCCTGTTCACACTAGTTGCGTGGATGCTCTGCGCCTGCACCTATACAGATGCGAATTGCTCTGAATTCTGTATGGCCTGTTGTAGGCAGCCTGCTTTTTCTGTGCACCCTACCTGCCCAGAAATCATTCTGTCCTGAACACAAGCAATGTCAGGACTCTTAAAAGGAAGGTCTTTGACATGCTCTCCTCTGCTTGGCTAGATTATGAAGTCTGTCTTACTCAAACTTATATTTAAGCACTCTCTGGGGAATGCTCAGAACACTGGGCACACCGTCCTGGATTCTCACGTACACTTCCAAGGGTGCTCCATCAGGCTGACAAGGCACAAAAGCAACTCAGCTGGCCCCAAGGCTGCCTAGCGGCTGCTCCACAACATAGCACATGTAACAGCCACCACACCTTCACAAGTTGTTTCACCCATATACATTATGACAGACCTTCCCAGGGTGCACATGCTGCCCAGCAGCAAAGCAAGGTGTCCTTTATTCTAAATTACAGCGTGATACCGAAGAAGTTTTTCCATTTCTGGGCTGTGTCAGAGTACTGCTTATCTCTGAGCCCTTAGACCAGCCCACCATCACAAGCCTATCTCTAGATATCCCTTCTCTGATGTTCTCCAAGCAAGAGCAGTCTGCACACTTTTCTCCTACCTCTTCCTCTACCTGCAGTGCTCTGTGGGTGTTTTAACTCTGCCTGCTCATCTTGGCTGTGAACAGGCATCAACACCTTGTACACAGGCCACAGCACCACAGACCAGATGACTTGCTGCCATTGCTGGCCTAAAATCCCAACCAACCCAGACTGATTTGCTGCAGCTGATTCGCTACTGATCAGCCTCTTGCGTGTCACCAAGCCTCAGCCAAGCTACGAGAAACGCTTGTGGTCTGCAGAGGCCAGACTGCAGCCAGCAATTAGAGCTCAGAAACGAGGACGAACGACGGGAGGCCGCCGAGCGACAACCAACATGGCGGCCGCACCGCTGCCTGGCCACGAAGCGGCGCTGCGTGCGCATGCGCAGCTGGCGCTGTCGCTCCTCCCCTCCGCCTGGCGGCGCAGCACCGCCTCCCTCAGGCCTGGCCCCTTCCCTGCGGCCGAGGACTACATTACCCAGCGTGCCCCGCGGGGCCGCAGTGGGAAGGTGTGCGGACGGCGCTTGCGCAGTGGGGACGGCGGGAGGTGCCTGGCGCCGGAAGTGGGGGGGGGGGGGCGGGTGCCGCCATGAGGG
>JANZLQ010000027.1:18934132-18946660 GCA_026212715.1 Elanus axillaris | reverse complement strand
TGGGGACGGCGGGAGGTGCCTGGCGCCGGAAGGGGGGGGGGGGGCTGGTGCCGCCATGAGGGGCGGCGGGCGCGGCGCCGTGCTCCTCGCCTGGGCCGGCGGGTCCCGGGCGGGCCCGGGCCCGCTCCGGCTCCGGGGCCTGCTGCCCCCGGTTCCTCGGAGAGGTGAGAGGCGCCCGAGGGCGGTGCTTGACCTGCTGGGAGCCGCCGAGTCCCGGCGGGCTGGGTTCGGCTCGGCTCGGGGCCGGCGGCTGCCAGCCCTGCCGGGGGACGAGGAGCAAAAGCAGCAGGAGGGGGCACAAGGTTGTCTGCTGTGGTAGGGGGTAACCTCGCGGCCTCTTGTGCTGCGTTGGAGGCTGCACGGGGCGTTTGGCGGGCTGGGCTCGCTGCCTGAGAGCGGTAGCGGGGGCCTGTCCCCGCGGCACTGTGTGAGGGAGCACAGACCGCCTCTTTTCGGGGCTGTAACGAGCCTGAGGCCAGGGGAGCCTCACATGGGCAAGGGCAGTCGATTGAGTAGCTTGTGGGGACTGACAGAGAATGTTTGAGATAGGAGCAGCAACGGGAGTTAGCCAGGGAGTGCGGAAAGGCATCACGAAATGGTGTCTCAGCTAGGGCCTGTGAAACATCAGTGAGTTTGTTAGAACAGAGTCTTGTCTGGTAGTTTTCCATCAGGCTCAGGCTTCATTTGGAAGACAGCTTTGGGCCGAGAGCCGTGCATTGAGTCAGTACAGGAGTGACTCGGTAGGAGAAAGAGCAGCATGTCTGGGCAACCCAAAGCTTCATGCTGCAATATTAGCGTTTCTGAGAGAATGTCTTTACAGTATATATTTTCAATCTAGTGGAAAAAAAAATCCACTGACGCATTTAGAGGACAAAGAGTTGTGTGTTTAAAAGCTGTCATGGCTCAGTGAAAAAAGAGTGGTTTATTCCACAGTAAATTTTAAGAGTCACTTTAAATTATTTGCACGTAGTATTCAGTGTTCATGCACTTAAACACAAATCTTTCCTTCTTTTCTTAATCTTATACAGACTTTGGTTTGGATACTGCAGCTGGCTTCCTTAATAGTCACTTTAGAGTAGTGTTGTGGTTTCAGCCCAGCTGGTAACAAAAGGATCACGCAGCTGCTCGCTCACTCCCCCTGCCGCCCTGCCGGTGGGATGGGGAGGAAAATCAGAAGGAGAAGAAAAAAAATCTGGAACCTCAAGGGCTGAGATAAGGACAATTTACTGGGGCAACACAAAAAGAGAAGTTAGAACAATAACAGTACAAATAAGAGAATATACGAGTGATGCACTGTGCAACTACTCACCCAGAACCCGGTGCTCTGCCACTTCCCCCACCGAAAGCTGAGCCACCCCCCTAGCCTGCTCCCCATTTCTATACTGGGCATGGTGTCACATAGTATGGAATAGCTCCTTGGCTAGTTCAGGTCAGCTGTCCTGGCTGTGCCCCTCCCAGGTTCTTGTGAAAATTAACTCTCTCCCAGCTGAACCCAGAACAAGTAGATACAAGGTAGCATGTAACTTGATTTATCTAGCAGTGGCACAATATAACTTCCCTGTTGTTTAAATTATATAAAGCTTTTGAGTAAAGGTCTAGATAAGATATAGAACAACATTTTGGTTAAGGCAGAGAGCCAGCAGTGCAAAAGGTTTTGAATAAGCATGGATTTAGAAGTAACAGAGCTTTTTAGATAACAAATACTCTATCAGAACCAAATCTGTAACATGCAAGGCCCCACAAAGATAGGATGAAGGGAAAAATGTGCTTGAAATAAAGTAGGAGAAGCAGTGAAACATCTTGTGGGAAGGAACTTGTGTAATAACTAGAGTGCACCTTTAATACCCATCTCTGAAGTGTCACCTGCAAACACCACATCACATTGTTTCCCAGTTACTTTCCTGGTGAACCAACAAATTAATTCTGAACATTAGATTTGCATAGCCTGATGAAAAAAAATAATCTGTAGCTTTATCTCTGCACATGGCACTCTCCTTGCTGACAAGGATAGTGACAGGAGAAAGTGTAAAAATAATGTGATTGAGGGATTCTGTGAAGAACTAAATGAATGATATTAGCTGTAATACTGGCAGTATGTTAGAACTGCTGATCTTTTAGTAAGAAAATTATTTAAGTCATGTTTCTCAGATACTACAAAACAATTGGTTGTGGTGGGTTTTTGTTGCGTCAGGATGCTTGTCTGCTACACAGCTTCCTAGTTACACAAATGCACTTAAGATTGATGTATGAGTCCTAGTTGGTATAGATTTCCTATGGAAAAGGGATTGATGGTTTCTGACACATGCTGCAACCACATGATCAAAAGGACCCAGCTTTTTGTTGCAACATCCATGCAGCTTTGCTATGATGAAAGAAATTAAAATTAGCTTATTGCATGATAAACCAATCAGATTAAGTTTAAGGCATATGTTGTCGCTTCCAGGTTTTGCTGCCACACTCATTAGGAAATCATATGATGTCAGAAGGGTTGAAATCACTCCCCCGGAGCAGAGGAAGGTAACTTTTGATACCCATGCTTTAGTGCAGGATCTGGAAGCCCATGGTAAGTGATATGTGATAAATAATTCAGAAGAAGACTTTTAGTTTAAGTACTATAACTTTGAGTGCTATCAGTTTTCCCAAAGTACCAGTACTTGGTGTTACAAAATGTTCTGGCAGTCTCTTGAGGAGGCTAGTGAAGCAGAGGCATCTGACACGGATGCCTCTGTAGCTATACAAATAACTGTTACATTAGATTTGCCTTATTTGTAGCTGTTGGCAAGTTCATATAGTGTCTTCCAGCCAAGGAACGTAATACAGTTAACAAATGTAAAGTAACAGTTAAAGAACTGTTTTCTAGCAAAAATAAAGCTTTAATAGAAGTTTCTTCTACTAGCCTGCTAATAGTGACGTAAGGTTTTTTCTAACTAGAAATATTTGCAGCAGCATAGTGCTGTGATACATTCTTAATACCTGCATTTTTATTTGGTGAGTGGTTGTCTGAAATCCGATGAAAGGTCCATCTGGCCCTCGTTTTTGTTTCCTGACAGCAGCTGTGAGTCAGTGCCTGCAGAAGAGTATTAGAACAGGGCAGATGTATGTGACACATCCTCTTGTCCTTTCTAAGCCTCCAGTTCTTTTCACTCCAGAGGTCTTTTGGGTCAGGTATGAGTTTTAGTAACATTCAGTGGAATTCTTGTCACAAGCTTATTCAGTCCCTGAACCACTATAAACTGATTAGTAACCAAAACATCCTTTCTCATGGAGTTTCAGACATCCACTCCTTTTGTTTATGCAGAATCTGGCTTCTACAAGGTTAATTTGATGTCTGCTCAGCTCTTTTGTGGGAAGAGGGAATGAACATTTGATCTCTCAAGTCACTCACGATTATGTAAACTTCTGTCCTCCTCCCCTGTCTTTTCCAAACAGAAGAATCTGAGCTTGTTGAATTTTTCCTAGAGCAGTAGCTTTTCCTTACTTTTGATTACGCTTGATGCCATTCTGTGAATCTTTTCCACTTCTAACGCATCCTGTTTCAAAGGGGAGGGAACAGAGCTGCTGGCATTACTTGACAACTGAATTTCCTGTGGATTTGAACAGTGACATAACGTTGCATCTATTTCGTTCTCTGCTTGTTTTCTTAGTAATTCCTAAAGGTTTGGTTTGCTTTATTGACCTGTACGAAGCATTGAGCTGATATCTTCATCAGACTAGCAACTATCTTTAAAATCCCAAGATCTGTCTCCTAAGTGACAGTTAGAACCTTACCCAATCTGATGTTGAGATTTTTTCCACCGTTTGGGTCTAATAATAATATATATTAGTAGTTAGAAGACTCCTAATAGTCCACTAATGATGTTTGGGGTTTTTTTCATGCATGTCAGACTTGTCAGCCTGTAGTTCCCTACATCTCTTCTGTAACTGTTTTTAAAAACTGACGCTGTATTTGCCATTTTCCAGTGCTCGGGTAACTGAGGTAGTTTGTGAGATGTTACTTGTCCCCAGTACTAATTCAGCTATTTCTTCTTTGAGTTCCTTTAGAGCTCTTCGGGTGAAGTCTGTCTGGTGCTGGTACACCGTGTTGTTACTCAGTTTAACTTATTTCACGACTTCTACAAATACTTCATTACTGCAGCGGGTGGGCTCTATAGGCAAAACCTATACGTATCACAAAAGTGAGAGGCATTTAGTTTTTCTCAGACTTGCTGCAGGCAGTTTTCAGGCTCTGTTCTCTTGCTTATATGAATTTCTCTGTGTTTTCTAAACTTCCATGCAATAAGGACAGTTCCTGTTATAGAGGAAGAACAAAATGAATTGGCAAAATCTTAAGTAACCCTGAAAATTCAGAGGAACTGAAGCAATACTATCACACCTCTTAATGGAAGGAAACTGTCATAAAGCCTGCATAGCTTTTTTTAGTAATGTAAACCGATGTTGCAGCTTGACAATACCATATTTTAGAAGGGAGCAGTGGCATATTTCTCCAAATAGTTTGCCTTGAAAGCATTTTTCAACAAAACATCAATTGACCCCACTTTATAAAATGGGCCAATTGAAATGCAACACATCAGTGAGATTGCTGGAAATAAATCTTCAGGGCAAAAGCTCTCAGCACGAGATCAGATATGGCTAAAATGGCAGCTGGGGTTTTTTTTTCACTATTCACCACACATCATTTTTAACGCTTCAGAATTGCACCAAGCTATGGACAAAGTAATTTTTATCATCAAAAAGCAGAAATTCCAGTTTCAATTCATTCTTCAGGCAATGGGTGCAGCAGTTTTAAAATCACCTTTGCATGCATTCATGTCTATGCAGAACAATTTCAATATATGCAGGCTTACCTTTTAATTTTATTCTGTAGGATGCATGCTCTGAGCTCAAGGTAAGTTTGGTTTTAACAGAACTTGCAAAAGTTCATTATAAAGTAAAATTTTGCTGAATTATTTCTGTAGTGCATGAACAGTTAAACAGTGTACAGAAATTTGGTCCTGTCAGCTGCATGCATAGACTATTTCTGTATATTAAGTTAATGTGCTTCAGATTTTTGCAGTGTGAAGTCTGGGTTTTTTTCTGTTTAAAAGTCACAGTGACTGGCTTATCACTGTCAGTTTTCAGTAACTGTGTGACTTCCCATTTGCCACTGTAGTTAGGTACAGCACTTCAGTGTTTCTGTTTATTACATACTTCTCACTATTTATTACGTATTTCTTACTCTTATCTTCATCCAGCTTTCTGATATTACCCTAACATGTCATCCTTCAACTGTCTTCTAGGCTTTGGGAAGGAGCAAGCGGAGACCATTGTATCAGCATTAATAACCCTGTCAAATGTCAGTTTAGACACAGTCTATAAGGATATGGTTACACAAGCTCAGCAGGTAACAAGTAGTCTATGATGTACATATACAGCATTGTGTAGCTATAATGGTTCATATTTGCATATTTAAAAGACAAGTGAGCAACTTTCTGTAGTACTATAAACACTTCACTGAGGTAGGTTTTCCTAAGTTTCAAGGTGGTATTAAGAATAGTAAAATCTTGCACCTTTTATCTCACAGGAATGTTTTCCAAATCCAGCCACAATATATAAATGTAATGCAGAGATTGCTTCACGTGCAGCTGAAAAGCTCTGAGCTGACACCAAACTCTTAACTGTGCTTTATAATGGTTGAGGGCAGAAGAGAAAGTCAAGGAGGGGCTCCTGAGAGATAACAAGACCACATAAAATACCAGAAAATTGTCAGTTTTTACTGAACTTCAGTAAGGATGTCAGCGCTGTTCTGAGATGCAGTGTATTTGTCCTATTTTCCTATTCATAAACTAAAAACTATTAAAACTATTTCATTATTTTGCTTTGCATTTCAGTCTCTAAAGCTCCATCTATAGTAAAAGCTAAATAAACATGGCTAGGGTGAGGGCTCAGGCACCACCACATGGTCGTCCAGAGCCACTGCGGTGCCTTGGCTTGATTTTGACCTGTGCCAGCTCTCAGCCTCCCTGACTAGGGCACAATTTATGTAAAAGTGTAGAGCCAGGAGCTGTTCCCACCAGGCAGCATGGTCTGAGCCACCTTGATTTAGGAGAAAGAGATTTTAGCTGTCTGGACATAATCTGTGGTGTGTCACATGCCCTTGGGGACAGTAAGTGGGCTCTGAATTATTCGGTTGCTGGTATAAACCTAGCTGTTTGTGCTGGCCAGGTCAGCACCTCAGCCTGCACTCAGGCAAAGTGCCGAGGTGTCTCCTTTGCTTTGATACTCACATTCACATTTGTGGACGTATCTGGAGGCAGTGAATTGGTGAAGTAGCATGGCTGCGTTTTCTACTGGTAATAGAGATGGTGACAAGTTTTGTTTTAACAAATTGCCAAAGTAAAAAGAACTTTAGTTTTTCTTGTAGGCTAGACATCTGGGCCAGGGTAATAAAGCTCTGATACACAGTAATGGTTTTAATAATTACTCAGGAAGACTGTGCAAGCTGAAATTACGTGTCATTCTTCAATGAGTTAATGCAATTAAGCATTCATTGCTATTTTATTTAAACTACTTAGCCTTACTTCCAACAGATTTTTATCTTACTGGCATTTATTCTGAATGAAAGTTATCTCTTTTTTTTCTGTAAATCTCAGAAGAAGACAAAAGCTTGTGTGTCTCTTAATTTTTTCATTAGAATAGAAACCTTTCTTTTTGGAAATCCTATTACGTATAAAGAAAGTCAGTATCCCAAATATAATTTGCATGGAATTGTGTTCTGGTTTTTATAGTGTAGTCAGTGTTGAGACTGAATATTTTAAGATGGGATGTGGGAAATTAGCTCCTCAGTGCAAATGCAACTGAAGTTTTCCCAGGAGTTGTAAAAACTTCATTGTGTTCAGTGAAGTAGTCAGACTTCAGTGGAAGTTGGGTCAGAGCATATTTTAACAAATTTAGTTCAGCATAGGATCTGACAAGTACTGTTTGCTTGTAGTCTGGATGAGAGCATTTCATTTTGCTGGTGCTCAGCTTTGAAAGCAGAATCCCACAGAGATACATCATTTTCCATGCTGAATATCCTTATGCTAACTAAAGAAGTATTGCTTTCAAGATTCTAAAATACAAAGTTTCTTCCTTTTTTTTTTTCATTCTGTAGTTTGTAAATAGTTGAATTCTGAACTCAGTAGTCCAAACACCAGGAAGGCTTTTTTCAGTGCTTTTTAGCAATCTTTTGCTAGTGTCTCTCAGAGTTGTAACACTGAGAGGACAGTGTGATACTTGTGTCATTAAGTCTTTGGCTTTTGATGACTTTGTGGGCAAGAACTGGAAGTGCTTACTTAGGAACTGGATTAAAACCAAAAATTAATGCTTCATAGGCTACTGAAGGTTCAGTGAAAATAAAAGAGGATGAAGGACTAACCTGTAGTTTTGGATCTATTTCATTTTATAGCTGCTTTGACTAATACCACTGGCGTTTTTTGCTTAAATTCAGAGTTAGTGTATAAAAGCAACAGAAAAAGCACAAACCCAAAACCTCTTGAGTCTTTCAAATAAATTGCAGCTATAAAATTCTGTGTTTCTGTCACTTTCTTGCTGGAAGTTTTTTCTTTCTTTCTCCTCATTTTTGTGCTTTGCAGTAGCTAATTTCATAATTTCAGACCCAAAAATCTTTACTTTCCTTTATTTGTCAGAAAGCATGCAACTTAACATGTTTTATTGTTTCTAAGGAAATAACTTTACAGCAGATAATGGCACATTTGGACTCCATTCGAAAAGATATGGTCATCCTAGAGAAAAGTGAATTTGCAAATTTGAGAGCTGAGAATGAGGTACTAATAAATATTTTTAAGCAGTTAAATTTTAATATATGTTGGATTATAACTGTTGTACATTTTTGTGGAACAAAATATGAATGTAAAAGTAATTCTGGATACTTTTATCAGAGTTGAAGTGTTTGTAGATTACAGCTTCTGTGATCACAGAAAAATACATTTCACATTATAAGACTTGCTCAGTTCTTCTGTAAAGTAAAAAAAATCTACACATCTTAGAATCGTGTTATGCAATTTTATTTAAGGGTGATTCCAGTACAGTCTTGTCACCATTAACCATAGAATGCAGGGAGAGTAGTTAGCTGTTTCTTTGCAACAGTTTAATTAAACTGGTGATTGAGACATTTTGCTTTTGCTTAATAGTATTTTGGTATTTTTCTGCCGTCTTTAGTCTCAGAATAACAAGATCATCATCATTTCAAAATAATCCCTTTATGTTGAGCAAAATTCCCAGCAGATTATATATGGCTATACAAATTGAACACACCAGTTAGGATATTTAATCAAGAACAAATTGCCCCATTGGGAGAAAAATTAGGGAAGAATAATTGCATGCATGTGGTGGTAACACTTAAATAAGTGATTAACTTGGTCAGCAGTTTTCTGAATTTGTAAAATTGTTTTTTTTTATCCTCTGCACTTAGAAAATGAAGATTGAATTAGATCAAGTTAAACAGCAGCTAATTGTAAGTAAACAACAAGTACCTGCACTATCCTGGTAAGGAGAGTGAATAGTTATTTTCATAATCTATATTTGCTTTGAAGAATGAAACTGGTAAAATCCGAGCTGACAGCAAGCTAGACATAAACCTGGAAAGGAGCAGAGTGACAGATATGGTAAGCTGGTCTATCAAGGTACTCTTACCAGTTCTGTGTCTTGTTCTCTGTTACTACAATTGTAATTTATCTTTTATCCACAGTTCACAGATCAGGAGAGGAAACTGATGGAAGCAACTACAGAGTTTCATAAAAAAGTAAGTATTGAACAAAGCTTATTTTATATTGAGCAGGATACAGTTATGTGTTGCGTGTTATGTAAACCCCAAATTTTTGTGAAAGTTAGTAGATTTTTGAATGTGGTAAAGCAAAAGCCTGGGCTGTATCACTCATGTCTGCTGTACGTGTCTATTGCCTAGGCCTGTGAGGTTGGCACTGAACACCATTCAGGCAGGAGGAGGCCTGCTAGCCTTGTCTCTCGTTTCCTGAGTATCTTATGTGCAGGCTGCTACAGGTGGGATGTGCACTGTCATGCTGCCCTTCCCAGTGTTAACAGATGATCAGATGAGCTGATCAGCTGTACCAGAGGGGTGGTTCTGGTGCCTACTGCCAAGCAAGTATTTCAGGGGCTGGAAGTCCTCAAAGGTGCTAGCGGGTGCTGAAGACTAAGAGGCTGAAGGTGGACGTGTCCTATCTTCAGCGTCTCCTCCCATTTCTGGATATGGCTTGTGAATCCTTAAACCTCTGTTTTGCAAAGATTTAGGGGTACTATCTAGGCATTGTAGGAATGCCTCCTTTAGGAGGCCCTGGCATATTAGCGACAAATGTCTGTATGATCCGAGTTTTCTCTTTTTCTCTCTCCCTCTCTAGTATTCTTCCTGGATTGTATTAAATGCTGTTCTGTGTCTTCTAAGGTCTCTTACCAGTTATGTATTTTACTTCAGTGATAGGCTGGAAATTTGTTTCTCTTTCTTGTTGCTGGTAGCATGGTATTCTTGTTTGGCTTTCCAAAGCTGAAAGGGCTAGAGATCACTGTCAAATATATGCTGTCTTTTAATGTTTCAGGATTCAAGTACCAACAGTGTTATCTCAGAAATCAGTAATAAAATTGACACTGAAATAGCTTCCTTAAAAACGCTCATGGAATCGAATAAACTTGATACAATACGTTATTTGGCAGGTATGTGATAGGCAAGGAGGTGAGTACCAGTATTGTATTTTGGATGTGTAAAATTTTATTCAAGAAGTCAGTTGTGTAGCAGCAGACAGCTGTGTTTGGGTGGGGAAGACAGACGAAGACACACACAGACACCCCCAACTGGAAGAAGTGTGACACAGAACACAGAAGCAATGGGAGCATGCAGATGCTGCTGCAGTTGGGCTAGGATTGTGCCCAGAACTGGGATTGAGAGGAACATGGACATGATTTTAAAAAGAAAAGAAAAGCCTAAATGCCTTGTCTAGTCTGACAGTACCTCTGCTTGCTGCAGGGCAGCCATTTATGTGGCAGAGTTGCTACAAAAGTTCTCCTGAGGTAATTTAGGTTGCCCTGAAAGTTAGCTGTCATTCAGGACTGGTCTGCAGGTGACCAGTTCTATTTCCCATTCAGTCCTCCACAGACATTGTTTCAGTGTGGTGGTACTGGTACTTCCCCCTGCCAAGCAGAATAAATTTCAGTCTGAGTTGAGACTGTCTTCTCTATACATACATAACCAGTGAAATTTTTATTGTACTGGAGCTGGATAAAAAGAGAGTGATGCATTATTTTTGGAAGTGTGAACAAATTCAAAAGGAAATATAATTAGCTTTATTCTAACACTAATTGAAACAGCAGCTTAACAAATCTGAAAGACAACTCATCAGACTTCAGAGGTGCTGCCTAGATACCCTAGTGTTGTGTCAGATATGTGTATTGTTAGTTCCTTGTCATTTTGTTCAGTGGGAAATCATTTTGTCTAATGCAAGACCTGGTACAGCCATCTCTCCTGTGATACATTTTCCAATAGATGGGTGACAACAGTAGAAGTTGCTGTAGCCTGTTGTGCTCTGTATTATCCAGCGTACTCACCTGTGTCCCTGAAAACATGGTTCCTCAGGCTGCTGAGTTTGACCTCCGGTCTCACCACCTGGGCAGTGTGCTACTCTGCAGGATATTATATCTAAGTCATTGTCTTCTAAAATGATTCTATCGCATCTGCAGCAATACAGGAAATTTAGGAGGCTCTGCTCTATAGTTGTTACCATTCTTTCATCTGTTTGCAGTTAATTTCCTGTATGTAGAAGGTGATACAATTCAGCATTTGGCTAATTATTTCCCTTTTGTTTGTTTTTTTTTTTAACAGCTTCAGTATTCACTTGCTTAGCAATAGCACTGGGATTTTACAGGTTCTGGAAATAGATGTAAATGGAATGACTGCATCAAATACAGACGCAGAAAAGGCCACCCAGGCAACATCAGTTCGACAATCATGTTTGTGCTGTAGATAACCTTGGTACCTTTTTGTTTTGATCTTACTGTGCACTAAAAATGTTTTCTGAATATGTGACACTAAGGATCAAAATAACTGGGGGGGGTAAGTAGAGGCAAACTAGTATTTCATTGTCCCTTACTAAATACAGTATTTATTTCAAAGGACTTCTTATGCTAAATCAGAAAGTGTTTCCTAACGTGTTTTAGAAAGTTTTCTTTTTGGAACATTCTCAGTGGAACATTCTCACTCTCAGCTCCTCTCAGAAATGGAAATACAAAACATTTGGTATGGCCTTAAAGGGGAATAACTATTCCCAAGTTAATATTCCCAGTTTGGGAATACTCATGTCAGATTCCAACAGATCTACTCTGATCCAAGTAAATTAATCTTAAATACAGGATCTGGATTTTTGCCTACAGTTTTTTCCTCTTTTCTGACAGATTGAAGCCTGGCCCTTTGGGTTTTTTTTTTACTTGTATATAAACACTCCAAGGCCTTTACTGAAGAATCCTTGTTTTTGCTGAAAATTTGTTTACATAAATTGAAAATCTCATGTAGAACTAAAACATCTCCATAGATACTTTTTTTTCAGTATCTCTTGCAATTTCTGTAACCCCAGAAGTCAACAGAATGGGAGAACTTCTCTGTCTTTGTCTTTCCAAGGGGAAATGCCTCCACTCTCAGCAACTGTGTACAGCCCTGGGGCAGATAAGTGCTCTTACTTCCTCCCTTCAAGTAGTGTGGAGTATTTCCAATAAACCCTTACATATTTTTGGGGCATAGGATCTGGCTTGTAACATGGAAATACTCAGCATCTCAGTGGTGCCAGTGCAGTGGTGGTCATCTTCCTCCCATCTCCACGCTCCTCTGGGCAATTCTGTAACCCTGTGGGATGATACACTGACACTTCTGGTGATGACCCCTCTACCTTCTGCAAGGACTTCACAACCCTTGTTGCAATAATGGGACATAGCAGGTGGATGCCTTCCGAAACAGAAGTACTTACACCAATACAAATGCATATGCTTGGTTTGATTCTTTTAATAAAATAATAATTAAAAGTCTTCCTGGATTAAACCTTTATGTAAAAGTAGGCCCTTTATGGGCTGAAGAGTATGTATTACTGGTTAGTGGCAATTTTTAATTGCAATTTTATGGTTTACAGTTGAACTTGCTGCTGTCCTGCCCAGTCTTACATTCTGTGCATTAAATTATTTATGATCTTCATTTAAGAAAATAAAATTAATTTCTTATATTTGCTATCTGACTGTGGTGGGTTGACCATGGCTGAACGCCAGGTGCCCACCCAAGCCGGTCTATCACTCCCCCCTCCTTCACTGGACAGGGGAGAGAAAAAAATAACAAAGGGCTTGTGGGTCAAGATAAGGACAGGAGACATCATTCACTAATCACTATCACCGGCAAAACAGACTCAGCTTGGGGAAAATTAATTTATTACACTTCAAAACGGAGTTGGGTAATGAGAAATAAAACCAGATCTCACAACACCTTCCCTCCACCCCTCCCTTCTTCCC
>JANZLQ010000027.1:18911255-18927330 GCA_026212715.1 Elanus axillaris | reverse complement strand
ATGCTTCAGATTAATGAGACATAGCTCTAAAACAGTGTGGCACACACATGGTAGCATTTTTTTCCATGCAATGCAGCCTAGTCAAAGCACTGCACAGTGGTTCATAACAGGCCTCTTACAGCCAGAAAACATGGAAAAAAAAGCAGGAATCTTCAAAATCTGCTACGGCAGCCTCCACCAACTGGCAGCTCCTGCTTTTCATCTAGCTAAACGGTGTTGTCATTAAATATGTTTATATAATGAGGTTTTCTGGCATACAATACAAGCATCTTGAGGTTTATCCACAGGTAGGTATCCTTAGAAGGGTAGGTAAGTATGAGAAGCAGTATTTCCATTTCAAAAGTCCAGTGTAGAGCTAGGGATGCTTTCTGGCTTCCACAGGTGAGAGACCCTTCAGAGAGCCTCACTATTTTTCTAGTTTAGCCGCACATGCCACACAAAGCAAAATCCCTCAAAAAGCTTTAGCAGAGCCCTGTCATCAACACTGATAGTTTTTGAGTAGCTGCTCTATCCAAAATGAGCTCTAATTTCTGCCATTAGTCAACACTGACTTTTCCGTCATTGCAGATTTCTCTGACCTTCCAACATAGGCATCAACATCTGAGCTGGTTACCCTCCTCCTCTAAAGCCAGGAGAAACACTCCTAAAAGTGATGAATCTCATCCTGAAGTACATATCTAATTATGCCCTGAAAGTACCTACACCTCTCCAAGAAGTCTAAAAAGGAGCTCAAGGTAACTAACTCGGATGCAGATATCTACATTGAAGACATATCAAGCTAAGGAAGATGGACTTTCAGCCTGGGCTGAGTCAAAGGGTGATTGGAAACCAAAATAAATCCTAACCTCAGTTTCTTGGCTCATATACGGTAAAACGAACCACTTAATTCCAATCTGTGACACCTATTACTGCTCCAGATCTACACAGACTGCTAAGTCTGTTGCCTTCCTGATGGCATACAAGCTCTCTGGATACAGTCTCCTCTCAGTGACCAAATAAAGACAGTAGTTTGGGGTGGTCCAAACACATAACGGACATGGTTATCTAGAAAGACTGAGAACAGTGGGTAGCCAAATCTTTCACAGGCAGAAGTGGAGACAGGGCTGCCTTTTGGATGCTGCACGATAGTTTAAGTTCTAAATCTTTGATAGACAGAAGGGCTTTTCTTTGAAACTTAGACTCTGCCCATCAGATCACCTGACAGATCTAACAGAACCCTTTCATTTAATGGAGACCCTGAGAATTAGACAGACATTATGAAAAGTGCTCCACGTGCAAGGGTAGGTTTGCTGAGATTTCTTTTTTCTGTGGTCTGGATATGAGCTAATGCCTTCCTGAGCACAGAAATATATTGCCCTTGACACAGAAATGTAGCAGGTCATTGAATAATTTCTGCTGTATATGCACTTCCATCCAAGCCATGCTAAGACTAATGCTTTTTTTCAGATTTATTAAAGTGCATACATGTATTCAGCATCCTCAATGCAAACAAAACAGCCAGGACTTATCAGACCTACTGCACTTATGCTGCAGGAAAACCTGAAGGCCAAAGAGATGATCTTGCACAAGAAGTGTAGACCCATCAAACACATGTTGTGCTGTGGGGCTGATCCTGGTGGTAGAAGTTTAAAAACTCTCAAACTGCTGAAGTCTGTTTCTTTTTGGCCTGGCTAAAGTTGTTAAGTGGAAAAGACAGAATGGCCAAAGCAATTTGAGCATAATTAAGTTAGCCTTAAAGAAGGCTTTAAAATGGGCCTCACAGAGTTAAACATTAGCAGGGCAAATTAACCTTACTTCTCAACTTCCCTTTCTTCTTTTTTCATCTTCTTCTCCTCTTCAGTTATTCCTCCCAGCTGTCTGTAGTTGCTGTAGGCAATTTCTAGAAGTTGCTGGAGCTCCTGAATCTTGCGATAGGCCCTTACTGTAAGACAAAGTTTCCCAGGTAGGTAAAATGCATGGAGAAGAAGATGTCAAGCTGGAATCCAATAGTCTGGAAAATAGTCTCACAAACACAAAGCAGAAATCACACCACTCAACAAATGCTGAGCTACACCTGACACCCATGCAGCTAATAGATCTCAAAAACAACTAGCAATCCAACATGGTTTCACCAACACAGCTTAAAACAGTGTAACCATTATGTTCTGATTGCCCCCTGCTATGCTTTCTAATTTTCCACAATTTGTTTGAAAGCTCAGCGGTACAGATATCCTGTCAACTCTCTCATCTTAAAACAAAAAGGTCACAGCAGTTGGCAGAAACTGTGCAACCAGGACTATAATGTCTTGAGACCAACTTTTTCAAATAAGGAGTGATGGAAAGACAGTGCTTACTGCGTGCATTCCTTTTGTCTGCTTTATCCAGTGTTAAATCTTCTTTGCTATCTGTACTTCCTTCCACACCATGCCTTTCAAAAAACTTTATGTTGTTTGCATCTAGTTCTTCATCACTAGAGTTACTGTCTCCAGTTCTTTGTGTCAAAAGTTCCACAGCTGCCAGATGGGCAAACCTGCACAGAGAACAGTTAACCTACACTGAAATATCTCCATCATCTGGAAAAATGTATGTAATAGAAGCTCTCTGAAACTCTTCATGTTCCTATTTATCAGAGGGGGTTTCAGGATTAAAGGAAGCACTGGTACCCAAACTATGAGCAGCTAATCTGCTTTTTGTAGTATTCTGATAGCATGAGCTCTGCCTCAATGGAATCTTATGAGAATGATTCCTACATCAGAAGTATCTTTTGCTTTGCAGGATTTCTTAATTGAATCTCATCAGACACTATTTTTATTAATGCAAAAATCAGCTGGCCTTTGCTACTTCTCATTTACTTTGTACAGCAAACTGTAAGCATACTGGCTCACAACTTCCCTTTGGCAGATCAGCTAGTTTCCATCTTTTATGTCTGACCTTACTAAAAAGAAAAAAATTAAACTAAGTGAAAATTAAAACCTTTTATAGCTACAATACAGCTTTGCTTATCACTTAGAGCTGGAATTCATGGGCCTGATCTGTTCTCACTCCATCACCAAAAATCACAATTAATTCCAACAAAGTTGACATTATATTGATATATAAATAGTCAGTAAATAAATGACAGAGCTAGAGGATATGTACTGCTACCTCTTGGCTACATCCTTTGGAGTCTCTCCAGCATCATTTGTAATGTCACAGTCGGCTCCCATTTCAATCAACCACTGTAAGCAATGGACATGCCCCTGTCCAGCAGCTAACGGAAGGAAAGTGCACACAAGTCAGTCTCGTGGTTTAACCCCAGCCAGCAACTAAGCACCACGCAGCTGCTCATTCACTCCACCCTATCCAGTGGGATGGGGGAAGGAAAAAGTAAAACTTGTGGGTTGAGATAAGAACAGTTTATTAGAACATAAAGGAAGAAACTAATAATGATAATAACAATAATGAAATGACAAAGCTAATAAAAGATTGGAATATAAAAAACAAGTGATGCACAATGCAATTGCTCACCACTCACTGACTGATGCCCAGTTAGTTCCTGAGCAGCAAGCCCCCCCAGTTTATATACTGGGCATGACATCACATGGTATGGAATACCCCTCTGGCCTGTTTGGGTCAGCTGCCCTGGCTGTGTCCCCTCCCAACTCCTTGTGCCCCTCCAGCCTTCTTGCTGGCTGGGCATGAGAAGCTGAAAAATCCTTGACTTCGCATACACGCTACTTAGCAACAACTGAAAACATCAGTGTGTTATCACCATTCTTCTCATACTGAATCCAAGACATAACACTGTACCAGCTACTAGAAAGAAAATTAACTCTATCCCAGCTGAAACCAGGACAGTAAGTTATATACAACTGAAGTGTTTCAAACCTAAAATGTACTCCTCTTGTCATTATTTGACATGCCAGAGGTTGGGTTCACTAAGACACCACAGGGGCGATACTATTTCAAGAGAAGCCTATATGTCAAGATACTCAAGTCACATGGGTACACACAGTATTGGGGAAGATCATGCAATGTGGTTTTGTGATACTTTATAGTTCCAGAAATTTACTGGCAACTCTTCCTGGACACAAGTTAAACTAAACTTGCCCAGTTGCTGAGCTTGAGACACACAAATAACTGCTGCCTCATACCCTCTTGCAATAAGGCCTATATGTCATAGTTTTGCAGCAAAGCATTGTCACCTCTCTCTGGCTTTGGGCTCCCATATATCAGACACAGCTGGCTGCCCCAGTCTGTGGTGTGTGGTGCTGTCTCATGGAGAGAAGCCAGGGCTTTGTGCTGGAGCTGTAGGACATTATTTCTCAGGCCAGACCCTCAAGGCAACACTTCTCAGCTGCAGCCTAACACAAGAGCTTTGCCTAGTCATATGATCTGGCATGGCTACTGCTCATACCACATGGTGCCAGGAACAATGTCTTCCATATGGAAGATGGTATTTGGCATGTTTGGCTGAAATCTGCAAGCTGTTTTTCTCAAGAAAGAATAAATCCATTTCTTGACAGCACCCCCTTTGGATGTTTGCCATATTTGTTTTCTCACTGAGATAAGGAAACAAAATTACAATATCAGCCATAGTATTTCCCCTTTACACCAACATTGCATGTAAAGACTGGGGATAAAACAATTGTGGGTTAGCACCATTCCAAGAAAAGAGGGTAGGAAAGAATGTAGAAAACATTTTTAAACTCCCTGCATATCAATTTTTTTACTGAGAACTTCAATTATGTTTTTAAAACTTCTACCATTTATATCTAGTCAAAAAGAATTGTGGGAAATAGTGTTAAAAGCATATTACAAAAAATACTTCCCTCTTTCTTTCCTCTCCTATTTCTCCTTTCAGGCATTACTATGAAACCTCCCAAACACAAGGGGACCATTTTTCTGTAATGCTAGCACTCCACTACGTATCAAGGTATTAGATACCAGAAGTTTACCTTCCTTCACAGTGTCCTACCAAATGACTTGGTTGTGGTTTTTACAACACATCTCCACGATACTGATATGTTCAGTAAGTAAAGGCCCAGGCCACAATACAGATCATTCTTATACCTAGCTAGCCAATGTTTCTAAAAGTCACACCTTGCCCGATAAAAAAAACTATTTAGTTTTCAGTTCAGATGTTGTTTCCTCTTTAATATAAAATCTTCTTTCTTTACTTCAGCTTGGTGATTTTGTTTTTAAAGTGATACCTACACACACATACATCACAAAATATGTTTTTCAGGGTTGCTCTTTCAAGCCCTCGGGAAATGAGATGCTGTTTTTCATGAAGTTTATCTGATGAGCAGCCACTTGAAAAACTAAGTAAACAAGTCAGCAACAAACAGTAACAAGCTGAAACACAGATCATAATTACTGACCTTTGTGCATGAGAGTGGATCCCTTATCATCCCGCTCATTAATATTGATTACTCCACTTCTCACTAATCTTCTAAGCACTAACAAATCCCCTTTGAAAGCAGCGCCATGAGCTGGGAAAGCTAAAACTGAAAATTAAATGCACGTATTTCCAAACAGATGCCAGTAACTCCACTAAACATGCTCATATTTGTCTCTAATGGCTTGCCTCTCACATAGCAACTAACGCATGGTTACTTCATGGCTGTATTTAGCAAGGTTAATGCAACCTTAATCAGTTAAAATGTGGCTGCATAACCAGCACTGTTCATCATAGACTTGACTAAACATGTCTTGGTTATGGCTACAGGCATCTTATACAGTTAAGAGATTAATTTCATAAACCTGAAATAACAAGTATACTTTTGTTTTACAGTTGATGTTGTATGACTGGTGGTAACTGGAGTCATTTGCCTGTTTTGAATTCCATGTCTAACCAAATACATAAATTATTCTACTACTTCTTGCTTAAAAACTACCCATATAATTTGATTTTTCTAGTTATTTTTTATAGAGAGGGAGTACTGGCATATATACATATATGTATAATGAAAAAAGACTAGCAGATAAGGACAGTAAGTGCCTGGAATATGTAGAGAGGTCAAAGTGCAGTTCTCCTTACAGACCTTGCCACACTTGCATCCTTCAGTTGTTCTGACTGCAGTAGTATTGCTGGTTAGCAAGTAACCTAATTTCAGTGGGATATTTCCAGGCTAAATTGCTCTTCAATGCAAGCAAGGGATTCTGAGCAGGCAAATCTGCAAATTCATTAAAAATATAGTTTTTCTGGATCTCTGCTTGAGTCTAAGAACATGGATAACTTGGTATTCATAATGCAACAGTGTGACAAGTTTTATTTTGATCATGGATAAATCCAAGACATCTATAAAATCACACTGAGTATCCCAGTCTTCAGCTATCAGTAAGCGTAGTAAGCACTGAAAAGAACAGCTCTTCCTTATATTGGTAATTTAAACGTTAGACTTCTGCTCATACAAGTTTTTAGAATCAAGCCCTTCTATGGAATTACAATGCCTATTTTAACAGTCTCTTGATCCATACTCACCTTCCTGTGTCTCTGGATGCTCCCCCTCTTTTTCCATATGATCAATATACTGCAGAATATTATCTTTATAGAACCGTTCAGCCAAGTCCCTTGGAGTCTCTCCTTGGTCATTCCTGGCTTTCAGTGTGTGCATGACACTGGCCATTTTACTGACCAAGAACTTAAAGCAATGCAAGTGTCCTTCCACTGCTGCCAGATGAGCTATAGGACAAGGTGAAACAAACTATGTTAGAGCAGGGCACTGGTGCCCACCAAGAATGTAGTGCTCTCACCACTAGTTAGATGTAGCACTTGAGCCACCCAACAAGTAGGAGCAGCCTCAGTTGAATAGGGGAAATTCAGCTCCTAACCAGGACAGAGTTCAGCTCTATGCAAAGGAGGCAAAACAAAGCTGTCAAGGATAGGATGTGCAAAGAAGATTCCCTGGCAGAGCTGACTGCAGAAGACAACACAACATTGCCAAGACACCACTGAGCACTAGCCAGGCAAGTGCACTGCTGGGGTCTCATCTTCCCCATGAAGACAACTCTCACTCTTCAGCAGCTGTCTGACCTCCCCATCCTAGTGATACTCATTACAGAGGGCCAGCAAGTGGTGTCCTTGATTAGGAGTTAAAGCCACTTCTGCTTTAGTCAGACCTCTACTGTGCCACCACATCAAGCTGCATCACATCCTCAGTTAACCCATCTGTAAAATGAGGACAGTGACATTCACTTTACTGGGTAAAGTATGTGAAGGTACATCCCATGACAGAGGCTTCCATTCACAGTACTATTATACGTTTTTTCCTTCAACTGTTGTAGACAGCTGCTGTGTGCAGGAGCTGCTCAACCTCACCATGGTAATGATTGCTTCCCTGTGGGGGTCAAGTGTTTTCCTGCCTTGTCCTTTAGGTTACACTGAGGTTTAATTATTTAATACTACTAGAGTGTTGGGTCTATAACAAAGCAAGATGTACAAAACATGTGCTCGCTATTTTTAAATTAGTAGTATTCTGTAGTCCTGTTAACAGGAAGAAGTTGCCAAATAAATGCTTATTACATGTTATCATGAAAATACTCTGTAAAAGCTGGCTGATGTTCTACAGGTAAAAGGATTAGTTTGTCTCCAGGTAAGAATCTCATTATCTTCACATCTTACAAGCAATGTACCCAGAACCAAAAAAACCCCATGTCACTTAATTCTTGGCACATGCAAGTTCTCTTTTGCAAACCATCCACAGCTTTCCAGACGATAATTGCTCTAAAAGGTGATGGATATTGGTTTTATAGTAAGATGACAATACTTAGGTACAGATGATTGCTAAAATGTGACACAACAAAATCTGAGGTTCACTGGAATCAGTGCAGTTTTTCCCATTATCTTAATTTTATTCAGTGAGTTAGTTACTCAGGGATAAGTGAGAAGAAGAGGTACCTTGTTAGAGGTAAGTACTGATTATTAGTCAGCTGGTGAAAAACTGCCTCAACCCTTATGAATCCACTTTCAGATACCTAAAATCTCAGGGATAAAACTTCATGTTTTGGGGAGAAACTTTTTTTTTTTAATCGGATGTCTGTCCTGTGAAGAAAGCAGTTAGAAAAGCTCAATGTTTTCTGCAAAGATGGCAAGGGGAAAATAGATTAAAGAGTTGTATTCTGTCCATGGCTTTTTGCACAGTTTCAGTGGGATGCTGTAGAAGACACATAAAGGAGCTTTTCATAGGTGCCTTTTAACCTGTGTGTTTCTTAGTAGCTAGTGCCCAACATCTAACTGTGCTGTACCATCCTCAGGCAAGCTAAGCATTTGGCAGTTGAGCCTAAAGCCAAAGGGTACTGTGACGTTAACAGAAAATATGCAGCTTAGTGCCAAGAACTTTCAAAAACCTTGTCTCAGGCATCACAAATAGGCAGTGGGTAGTTGGTGTTGGCATCCCAACTTCTCTGTGTTTCATCTTGCCTTTTATAAATTCAGGCCAACACTATTCACTCTTTTCAAAGTCGCAAGTGGGAAAACAGTGTCTGTGAAAAAGTCACATGTTGCACTATGATTAAATTAATATTACATTTAGAACAGGTTTAACTAGTGAGGAATAAAAGAAGCATGGATATGGCCAAAAAAACAAATATAGAGAGAAAACAAAATGTTGAATTAATGAATAAGCTGAATAAGCCACAGTTCTTCCCCAAAATTAGCATGCTATAGGTAATTAAAGCCTCTACTATAACACACATATGCAAAAGGTGCAACCAAGTTTTAGGTGTATGGCATCACAACCTCAGTAAATTTCTTTCAGTATACTGTTAGGAAAAATTACAGCACTGTGCAGCTAATCGTGAAGCTGAAATATGTAAAGATGATTTAAGTTCACTTTGCTGTTTCAGAAGCTGAGGAAAAGCTGATCTGTACATCACACCACTTTATTAATCTTTTACTAGCAGTGTTACAAAGCATTTTCTTTCCTTTAGATGATAATATGATCAAATGAAACAGAACAAAGGCTGGAGGATGAAACTTCTGTAGATGTCAAAATAACAACAAAAACAATTTTCTACTAACCAGCATATACAGAGCATTTAAGTAGAATTGTGCTAGCATTTGCCACCTCTTCACAATAGTCTGTTATCAGGGAAGCGTTCCCAAATGCAAAGCTACCTTCTACACTGTCACCAGGATGCCTAACGTCATAATCCCTTATTGCTAATACACCAGATGTCCTGCTGGGATGCAAGAGGCAGGTTTGCAAAACAGAACATAGGCATCAGTTTATGAGGTAAGTCGTGCTTAACAGAGGGTAAAAGATTTTAAGAAGGGATTTAAAAAGATAACTCTAAACAAGTTATAGAGAAAAAAAAATATGCTAATTGGAACACATAATGTGACAAACCAGAAGAAGGAAAATGCTAAAAGGGAAAGGATGCAATGAGAACCCAGGATATGAACAATACCATTCGACTTGCAGAGGATACTGAGGCAGAGGAGTGGTAGGCAGAGGGATACTGGAGAAACTGTGAAGAGCAAGGAGTAAACACTGCCCATTTTTTGTGCTACAGCGACTATGCTTATGATTGTGAAAAGAGTAAAGATTACACATAATACAGAAGTACCAGCATTCCAGAAATCAAGATGAAGAAATTACAGGTAAATGAGAACATGGGGTTTACCAAACCAGTTAAGAAACAGTGGGATACAAAAACCTGCAAGTGAACATGCCAGAATCTGATCACACTGGCACAGCCATTAAAGCCTGGCACAAATTCAAAAAGGAGCAGATAGAAGCTGAAATTGCCTCCTGCTCCACCTACCCTTCTCCTGTGACCTCTGTTGGCACACACACTCCATCACGTGCATAGGAGATGCTGCCCACCTACACAGTGCTCTCAACCAGGCTCAGCCTGCTCCCTATTCCAGCACCCATGAGCTTGGATCCTTCCCAGCAGCAGCAGGAGGTGAACAGGATACTGCCACTGACAGATAAACGCTTTGGATTTTGTAAACCCCCCATCATTATAAAAACGGAATAACTATGTTGATTACATAGAAACAAATACTAAATGCTGCTGGTGTGCATTACTTGTAATTTGCTATAATTATCACATAACACAGCAACTGTAAACCAAAGGTTAAAAAATGTATGAGTTATCCTGATATACCTGGAAGGTTTCCATTGTTATCCACATCATCTATACACGCTCCCCATCTAATAAGAAGCTGCAAGCACCCCAAGCGACCATGAAAAGCAGCATAATGAACAGGCTTCCAGTCATTCCTGTCTGAAACATTTACATTCTAAAATAAAAGCAGCAGGTTAATTCATTCATTAATGAATCTTAGACACAAAACAATTTTATAAATAGGAATCAGATGTTCATTGTGTTAAATTATTTAAATCAAATCAAACAATCTTTTTTTCAAAGTCCATGCCATGTATGCAGTTCCTATTCCAAGATAGGTACTTTTCACAGGTTCTTGGATTTATTTAACACACATATAAAAGGTGCATTTTTAGACATACTTCTATCACTGCACTGGTCATTATTCCTTAAACATGCATCTGGATTAATTTTTGGGGGGCTCCTTTACTATAGACGATTTGTATAACTGCAAAAATTACAACCACCATAGCACCTGATCTTCATTGAATGACATCCTCAGTGGAATGTGGTTTACTCACATTATTGATTCTCCCTAGAATTTTGGATCATTTCCCTAATGTATCTTACAATTAAAAAAATGGAAATTTACCCTAAAAATAAATTCACCAACAGTAAGTAATCTACAGTCCTAAAACTCAGTTTAAGCTAGGGAGAGTTTTGTTTGGAAAGATACCAGACTTTGGCTCTGCGCTAGGGAACTGTAGGTAAAAGTCTCTCACCGCTCCACTTCGCAGTATGGTTTGTAAAGTGTAAGACTGCCCATGGGCTGCAGCTAAGTGTGACGGAGTGCACCCACGATCATCTCGAGCTTCTGCATCTGCTCCATTTATTAACAAAGCCTGAAAGAAATATAAAGCAGAAATTCAGTTCACAAGCTGAAAAAGCAAACATTGCCTAGCAGGAGGACTTGAGATGATCAGAAGGGTAACTCTGGGCTGACCTCCAGGCCCTGACACTACACAAAAAAACACATTTGCACAGATCGCGCAAATGAGTGCACTGGTTTTAACAAGAGTGACTTGATTCCAGATGTAAAGACATCAAGATGAGATACTCGTAACACCATTAGGAGCTCTCTCAGATGGTCTTCATAATGAAGTTGTCCAAACTGAAGGTCTGCCTTACTTACTTTCACTTGAGAGTGAATATTTATACATACCTGCATGCAAGCATCCTGACCTCGGATAGCCGCAAGGTGAGCTGCTGTCCAGCCTCCGACAGTTACGTGTGTTGTATCAGCTCCATGCCAGAGCAACCAGTGAAGGCACTGCTCAACCAAAACCAAAGTTTTTTATTTAACTATCCTATCATGTCTCTGAGGCATATTTTAACTGTAATTTACCAGTTGATGTTACATTTCAAAACAGTATCAGAATACTTCATTATGGAAATATGACACTCCCAGAGCATGCCTAAGCTAGATACTTCTAACTTAGGAAGTTACAGGTAAATTATACTTTCCAGGTTTCACCCAAAGGTACAAAAAGTGCAAATAACATACTAAATCAGACCCTAGCATTGATTTTAAGAGTATGGCTTCTTAATTTTACTCTTCCAGATTGAAAATGTAATCTGTGAGAGTATTCACATGGCATGAGGTAAAAGCATTGGAAAAAACAATGCAAACATGCTCACTTGAATTCCAGCTAAAATTACTGGCAGGAAAAATACCATGAACCAAATTTAAAGCCTCACTTAATGTGAGGCTCCTTGGGTGTAAGTAATCCCATATCTCTTCTCATCCTTCCACAGCCTAGTTTTGGTTTATTCACCTTTTTTTCAGCAGATATTATTGCTTGCAATAGAAAGCTTTATGGGCTATCCAAAACCAGCCACAGGACTAGCTAAAACTTTTTTATTACATACTATTATGATTTATTATCTTCTTTTAGGGCAGCCTACAGCTCTCATTCCTCCACTGTTTCCACCAAGGAGCTTAGCGACAAATAGATGATAGATAATTCAATAAAGTCTAATACATTGATTACAAAGTAGGAGAGTCAAATGAAAAATAGCAGAATTTAGAGAGGCAGAAAAGGGTGGGTAAGCAATCTATTTTTAGGGTTGACAACATGACGATCAGCATTTTCTTGACAGTTTCTGTACATTCCAGAAAAACCACTGCAGTTAGCATTTCCTGAGTCAAGCAAGAACTTTACATTCTTTCCTTTGGGACATGAATTTTTATATGGTAATTCATGGCCTTGTTGCTTCAAGGTTAGATTGCTATGAAGACTGTACAAGGAGGCTGCAACAAGGTGGTGAACATTGTGCTGAATATAGCAGTTCAGTCCTTCTGCAAGTTCAACACATTCATGCAAGCACCTGCTAATTTCCCCATCAATATTCAACGTTTTAATTTATTAAAATAAAATGTATTAGGACTGTTTCTATAGAGAATGAGGCATGGGACAGGACGTTGGTAAACAGAATGAACAAGTTTTCATGTCACTTCTCACCTGTTTCAATCACCTTCAGAACATTGTACACATCCGACAGGATGTTCTAGGTGTCCCAAGAGAAGGAAAACAGAACAGGGACAAAAGAAGGTCATGAGTCTGGAAGGGAGACCATAGGGCACACTTTGCTCAGAGTAAGAAAAAATCACTAATTTTGTAAAATCTGGCAACATTGACTATATAAACTGCCTGGGGCTTCAGAAAGGCAAAATGAAAACCTAGAATGCTGTACTTCTCTTGGTGAATATATTTAATGAGAAAAGCAGGCAGAGATTAATTGATTTAGCTTGACCAAAGCTAGCAATTTTGTGGCCAGCCTCTCCCAAAGAAGGAAAACATTAACTTATAAAAACCTTGCTGTGTGTGAACATTAACATAATGTTTTACCTCCAGACTTCCACAGTGTGCAGCACAGTGCAACGGTGTGAATTTGTGGACTAAATCCACCTCATTAATACCAGCTCCACTTTTTATCACTGATGCAAGCTGTTCTACATCACCAGCTTTCACTGCCTCGTGAACACTAGTACAATTTTGCTTCTTCTTGACAGCTAGTGAGGAGTAAGAAAAGGGCATTAGTCAGTTCAACAACATTTAAGAGCTGGGAAATAAGTGACGAATCAAAGAAACATCAGAGTGTCAGCTTCACAGGAACCAACCAAGATGTTTGGAGTAATGTATGAGAATGAGATTTCTATCAGCAGGGATCCAAAGTCACTTCTGTTTGTCAGAAACAGAGCAATATGCAAAAACCTGAGACAACCATGACCCCTCCAGCCCCAGAAAAGGGTCCAAAAGAGTAAGACCCAGAAGAAAGATGACAAGAAGCACAGCAAGAGCAGGAAGCACAGCTACTCCCTCTATGTATGCAAATGCTGTAGCACGTCCACCCCAACACTGGCTCTCTTCCAGAACTGTGGGCATCACAAACTCTTTCATTAATCACGTTTTCAAGTATGAGACCAGGGAAGCTTCTCACTTGGACCAGCAAGCTTTCAGCCGTCACTTTGCAGGTGCTCCACATGGCCATGCTCCTGCTGCTGGCTGCCTAAGGACTTGGCACAGCATGGCATATCACACTGGACGGCACTAGAGCCTTCACCAAGTGAGCATACCACATAATTGCTCTTGACTGAGCTGCACAGATCAGCTTCAACACAAACTGATGTCAAAATTAAATCTGCTGTAGAAAAGCAGTTCTTTATACAATGTGTTAGTCATCCTGTGTTGCTCTCTTGCTAGAACTGCCTGATATTTTGCTCCCACCAAAGTCAATAACATTTTCACTGACCTCAGTGGCACAGAATCAAACTCTAAATGTAGAAGCAGCGGGGTCAAAAAAAAAATCCATCACCCAGCTATGGGATCAAATAACTTGTGTTCTCCTTCAGGCCTTTCCACTAATTAACTACGTGACTGGAAACAATGGCAATTACATATTCAAACCCCCTTGCAGCATCTTGATATCTTGCCAGAACTTGTAAACAGAAATATATGTAAGTAGATCTAATGGCTGAGGCGGGTAACTGAAGATAGCCAAGCATAAGAGGAACCTGAAACAATTAGTAATCACCTTCTAGAGCAGTCATCATTCCAGTACCAAAATGCACTAACACTGTTTCATTAGATTTCACACTGTCAGAAGTCGAAGAGGTGGGATACTGTTTTTCAGGTCAAGCAAGTTTGAAAATGTAGGTCTTAAGGTATTAGTGCCTCAGCTTCTCTGCCTGCGGAGAAGAAATGGTAGTAGCAGTTAAAATTGTTACGCAATTTGAGATAAAAAATATTAACAAATATAAATGAGATATTGCATGAACATGTTTGTGATACATGTAAAAAAACACTGAATATGGTTAAAAACAGCCTTTGCGGTTTACCAGTGCCTATTTTCATGTGACCTGTACCGTGATAATAGTACTCAAGCAGATTTGGGGTTGCCACAGAGAAGAAAAGAGGGCTGAAGCTGCTTCTGTAATCCAGGCTGACAGTAACACACCCCGTGCTGTAACACACCACTTGATCTTGTGGCTGTGTATCACTCCACTTCCACCTCCCCCAGCTAAGCAGGCTGGATTGCTGCTCTGTGCAAAGCAGCTTCAGTTAGGAACCAGGACTCCATCATGCAAAATACTGCATGAACAAACAGCAGTAGCATAGAAACACAGAATAATTCAGCTTGGAAGGGACCTCAGGAGGTCATCTAGTTTATGTTTCCAAATAATATCTAAGTATGTTTTGTAATTTGTTCTTTTAAAGAGACAGTATCACCAGGACGAATTTTCCCACAAGGGAGCCATTTCTCATTACACCAAGTGAGGGTTACAGACTTCAGCACAACTATACACACTTACATCAGAGGAAGATCTGGCCAATTGCACTACTTGCCAAAGTACTGAAGTGTTTGACACAATGTTCCAGTGCAGCAAGTTCAAGGTAATCCTTTTCTTTTTTTTTTTATCCAGAAGAAAAGCAAATGACAAGGCTTGCCAGCAGAGTGAATTTGTCTCCCTTCTCCCTCTGGAGACCTACAACTGCAAGATCGATGCCAAGTGCTGTTGCATGGCTTCTTGGCGCAGGCTACCACAAACAAGCCGAAGGCAGCTGCCCTGGGCCTGAAGTTCAGTAAACAGCTGTTAACATGAATTCTGTAAAAAACATGTTTGGAAGTGAAGGACATGTTCTGTAACTTTAGCGCAATTCTTTATCAGAACTGTTACCAAATGCTCACAGGGCATTCTAAGAGAAAGCTCCTTTGTAGAAAGAATTAAGACAGCGTTTTGAGATGAGTACCTGCTGAAAACTCATTAAAAGAAATTAAGCGAAGAAGCGTATGGCTCAGAACGGAGGAAAGCGACAATTTGAGGTTTCCCAGCACTTCTGTAACACAACCCCCCCCCAGTCCTATGCAGCACGCCCTGGCAGCAGCTCCAGCGGACGGGGGGAGGCCGCCAGCCCCAGCCAGCCCAGGCTGCCGGCGAAGGCCACGCTTCTGGGCCCCGGCCACCGCCACCAGCTCGGGAAGCGCAGGCCGGGCCGGCTAAGGCTGGGGGTGGCCGCCGCCGTTATGCCGCCTTTCCTCACACGTTTGGCGAATATTGACCAATCTCGGTATTTCGTGTGGGTGCCGGCGGAGCCACCTTTTCACAGACGGGGGATTTCGGGCAAATCAGGAGAGCCAGAGCTGAGGGAGCGCGGCCGCGGGAGAGCCCCGTCCTCCTCCGCACCATGGCGTCGCCGCCCGGCGGAGCTTTCTCCTCACGGCCCAGGCGGGAGAGGCGCCGCTGTGGGGCCGTGACTGCGGCCGCGGCGGTGCTCGGGGTGGCAGCCCGGGCTGGCCCCAGCCCTGAGGGAAGGACAGGGGGAAGAAGGAGCGCGGGCGAACCAGTCTCACCGGCCGGAGGGGGAGGCGGCGCGGTGGCGGCCGTCGGCACGGCGGCTCGTCGCAGCAGAAGCGGCCGGGAGCCCGCCACTCTCGCCAGGAGCCTGCCTCGCTCGCCGCACCCTCCTCCTCCTCCTACACCACCTCCTCCTCCACC
>JANZLQ010000027.1:18889309-18911155 GCA_026212715.1 Elanus axillaris | reverse complement strand
TCCTCCTCCTCCTCCTCCTCCTCCTCCTCCTCCTCCTCCTCCTCCTCCTCCTCCCTGCGGCCGACGCCGCCGAGGGGTTGCTATGGGCACACTGCGCGCTTCTCCCGGGGTCGCCGTCCCTACGGGGAGGCGGCGGCGGCGGGAGGAAAATGGCGGGCGGGGCGGGCGAGGCGGCGTGTGCTCGCCGCGGGCGGGGGCGAAGGAGCAGCCATGGCCGGGCCAGGGCGACGGAGGCCGCGCTCCCTCGGTGAGGGAGGAGTGCCCGGCGCGCCGGGAGGTGGGGTTCATCCGACCGAGCTGCAATACAGTTGCCGGCGGATGGCTGTAGTGCATGGGGGGTAGGGTAGCAGGGAAAGGATGGCGTGGGGAAACTTGCACTGCCGGGTGGTGCTTTTTGGCACCTTTTTGACAGCCCTGGGCTAGTGTCTTTATGGCATTCCCGAGGGAGAGGTGTAACAAGGAAGTATCTATTCCATCTCTGAAACCATCAGTGATGTATTGACCAAGAGGTAATTTAAGCTGCTTATGCTCTCTCTGCAGGATAGACTCCAGTCACGATTTGTATGTTTAACCCTCTCTATGCACCAAGATGTTCATAGGGTGCAAGGGAACGGCTTTTTTTCCCTGGGGTTACATAGTCCTGCTCCTCAGCCCCTTTAGCCAAAACCAGCTGGTGCCATGGAGGGAAGCTGGGTTCCTTTGATGGGGCAAAAAAAGCACCCTGCATTTCCAGAATCCTGCTTCCAGGCAGGATGAACCCTTCCCAATCAGATTTACAGGTGCACGCTGAAAATTACAGACCAAGTAAGGTCCATTTAGAGCTTAACTATCCTTGTCATTAGAAAGCTGCCATAAATCCTCTTGCTGCAACTTACAGGTCTCCTTTTGTTCTATCCCTAGGAGCCAGAATAACTTGCTCTGTTTTTCTAACAGCCTGCTACATTTTTAAAGGCATCACATCTCTGCTCAGTCTCCTCTGAATTTTGGTTTCTATGATTCAGGAGTTTACAGTATTCCAGGACACAAAGCCTCAACTGGGGCCAAGCCTACCTCCCTGCTCTGGGAAGATGTTGCAACAAGTAACAGGAGTAACTCCCATAGCACAGCCAGCAGCCACACACACCACCTTAAGGACTGATTTACCCCTCATCCATCTCATAAGTATTTTTGTTCCTCTAGACTTCCTCTGAAAGGTATTTTTAAGGCTCGCATCTAGAACAGGGCACACTCACAACTATAACTACAACCTTAATATGACAGTCAAGTAGTTACTCACATCTTAAAAACTGCTTGAAGCCTGACTGAAGATGGGAAGAAGTGTTGCAGCCAACAGCAAAATCACCTTCACAGCTGATTTCTACTCACATCATACACTAAGGGTGAATTCCAATCCCCCAAGTATCCTCACTGCAAGAGTAACACTAGGACTGACACTGCTTTTTGACTTTTAGTGCTTACATCTTGCTCCAGCAGCTTTAAAAATATGCACTCAACACATGGCAGAGCAAATAAAACATTAAATGCGTATTCTTCTCAGACACACAATTGTATGGTTATTTCCAATCCCACAAACATGCTAACCACACAAACCCATTACTGAAAGGAAGAGACTCACACTCAAATATATGCTTAATTTTATTTATTACATTTAAGAAATATTAACATCTCAGGATATCTGGTTTACCATCTAAGTCCAGTCATAAGCAACAAAAAAAATCTGTTAACCATGTTTCAAATGAGCATTCTTACATTCATTCCCCCCTGTAACGTAAAGAAAAGTTTGTTTAGCTGTATTAAATTCTTATGTGTTTGATTAATGGAAAAAAAATCATTAGAAATGTCTTCAACTACCAGGCATCCTGGTTTGTTAATTGTTTGTTGGCACTTGTGTTCACAATCAAGCACTCCAGTTGGTTTGTTAAATTTTCCCCTTCTACCCAGAACTGTCTTTTTGGTTTAGTTTTTTTTGTTGTTGTTGTGTTTTTGTTGTTTGTTGGGTTTTTTTTTAATATCTGGATATGTAAGTTTGTTCAAATAAGTTTAAAAAGAAAAGAAATCTACGGTTGTCTGTCTGAGAAGTTCCTGCATTGCTTCCCTTGATAACCCACCAATGGGATAACTGAAGGAAGTTACTTGCTTTCATTTTTCTGAATCTTATTGAGCAAAATTCTTTTTAATTGCAACTGAAAAAAGTACAGAAACACTTCATTTGATGGTGTGCATAAACATTACACTCCATATATAGCAAAAATATCTTTTATTTATAATTTACATTTCCACAAGTGAAAATCGTACATTTTTACATATACCATTTCATTCCATTAAATTTTCACGCATCTACAGAACTTTCACACAATGACACCTGAAACTGTGCAGGCAATAAGAAATTCAAATACGAAAATGTATTTATTAACCAAACAGTAGTTGAGGCCCTGCCTCAGTTGAACATTTTTATTTCATATAAAAAGTATTTGCCTTCCAGAGTTAACACAGCAGCTCTTCTGTAAAAAAAAAAATTCATACCTCAGTTCATTTAAACAGACTCATCAGGTTCTGTCTTGATATCTGTAGATGCAGGTGTGCTCTCTTCTGCACAGGCAGTAGGGGTGTCATCAGGTTCTTCTTTGACTTTAGGTGAGTCACAGGACTCTGGTGTTTCTTGTTTAACAATGTTCAACATTATATTTAGTGGATTTTCTACAGGAGTCTTGCTGGGAGATGGTGTGCAATCGAATGATGATGTCTGCAAAGTGAAAGTCAATGTAGCATTAACACACATTAAAACAATTATTTTTTGCTTCTTATCCCTTTCACTCTTTTTCAAAATGTAAACAAGCTGACAGTCAAGCACTCAAAATCCAAACTTCTACTTTATCAAGATCCTAAGAAAACAGATTTATTCTTTAATAGCATTACTTTTTCACAGTAACTTTGGAAAGGTATCATCCAAGCAGTGGTGAAACACTTAACACGTTACCATAAACTATTTCCCTGTTATCCCCAGGGGAATGGTAACTCCCAAAGCCTTAAAAATGTAACACGCACTAACACACATGTACTCCATTTTTGCGAATTCCTAAGATTACGCACGTTACTCAACAATAAATGCATGATGTGTTTCCAAACTATGGTTTTGCTTTAGTCACATATGACACACAAGCTGTCATGGTACGTCACAACAAGAAATACATCTTAGCTAATTCTGTATTATATACTTGCTATGCCCAAGGCCTTTGATTCTTTGTCTAGTCATAGCATGGGAAACAGGTAGCGCATTCTGAACACATCCACTGCCTGCAAAATCAGAGGTCAAGCAAACAAACTGAAAGCAAAATCCTTCAAAGAATATGGAGAAGGATTCACTTACGTTTTGGTAATCTTCATAGCAAGATGGATGGTAAATCTGAAAAAGAATTGTTATAAATTTAAATACATAAAAATAAATTATAGCAGGATCACTGGTTACAAACAGAACAGTGTCAATTACACACATCACACAATTTGTCTAGAAAAACAATGGTATGAGCAGGCCAAGTATGGTGTCAAATATAACTGGGAAAAGATTTTCTGTATGTTTATTTAGGAGAAGTTATCATACAGAAGCCTGGTAAGCATTTGGAATTGCTTGTGTACAGCTGTATACAGAAATAATTGAACCAATATCTACACCCATATATAGAGACACTCATCTTTATTTTAGCACTTCAGTATAAGGGAAGTATATACTAATGATATACCAGGACTTCATGCACTTCTGAAGGTTGAGGTATTTATGTACTTGGAAGCCAGGAAAACTACCACAGCAATCTGTCAGTAGAGAACGCACAGTTGGCCCTCCCCTGCCCCAGCTTTTTTCCTTTTTTGCTACAATTCTTTAGGTTGTTTTACTATAAACAAGTATCACATGTAAGTAAGATCAGATTACCTTTTCATCTACTCTGATAGCATTCTTCAGGTGCCACTCTTCCTCTTCTTCATCCCAATACTGTTCAAATTGCTCTTGGCAAATTTCACAGCTCTGAAAAGTTATTGAAGTAACAAGAGATAAATAACATTATTGCAACAATTTACTGAACACATTAACTACAAGAACCTAGTAACAGTCAAAAAAGGTCTTTTAAATTAAGATAAACACATTAAGAATACAACATGATCTTTCGTCCACACTTCAAAAATAACTTTAGAAAACTTTACTTAAAAATTCTTTGAGTATGCTTGCAGACTGAGCAATGATCATCATCCGGCCTTCAAGACTGCTGTCACCTGAGCAAGGTAAGCTTTGCCCTGTTAGCTAGGAAGTCTCTGCAAAACACTTTGTAACCATCTAATGCCGTTTTACTGTCATGTAAGACAATACAGTACAGGTATTTAATTAATTTCATTTATGGCATTATCTTCACTCTTCCCCTTAACCGGGAGTCTCAAATCAAAAAGACAGAACTTTTAGATGAAGTATTAACATTTTTAGTACTTCTGTGCAAAATAATCACATCAGAGAACAAAGCACAAAAGGTATTTTTTGAAATTAAAACAAAGGTCTTCATGGCTTGATAGCCAGTTTCTTAGAGGCTTAGCTTGCAAAACTAAATTGTAATTCTACCAACATTTGTATTTGATTACTACACCAATTCATCTACCAAAATACAGATCTAGTGGTTACTTTAAGATATTACTCCTAATGCCTATGTTCTACCGAAAAATAAATTTATGGGTCAAAGGACCAAAAACCCAGTAAACCCCATCATTATTTGAATAACAAAGGACCATTTCCAATTCACTTGCTCTATTTATTCTTTCTACAGAAACATTCAGTAATTAACACACTGCACCCATTTCAATTTTGCTAGAACAATGGAATGCCAATGGGTGTAGATTTTTTTGAACTACAGGAGATTCATACTACTATCTGACCCTGCAAACCAACCATTACACACACAAATACATCACCTATGAAGTAGTTCCACAGAGGTCCAAGAACAAGACTTCAGTCTACATATAGCCCACTGTACGAAAGAATGCTGTAAACTTCAAAGAAGTATTAAATGATTCTCAGTATCTGGGCTCATAAAGGCAAGCGGAAACTTACCTCAACTGCTCCAGCTGGTCCAGCAGGGACACTCTGAAACTCCTTCTCCTTTGCAGCTTCTTGTGTCTTCAACACCACTTCTTCATGAGCTTTTTCAAAAAACTGGCTTTTTGCACGCTCCTCTAGATCAGCTATTTCTTCAAATTCAATCCAGTCCTGAGGAAAAAGTTTTCATTCACACTCAGACACTGACGAATAGCCAGAAACGTTTCAAAAATACATTGGGTTGGGGCAGGAAGAGAAGACATCCCAAAAGTACCATATTTAATAGATCTTACTTCATTAAAACCAAAATGCTCCTCACATGCAGCATTAGCACAGCGCACACTTTCTCACAATGTTACACTTCAAGAAAGCCTTTCCCAGAAAACCACTATCCTTTGATTTCCATTCCATCCTCAATGCAATGAAAACAGTACCAATAGCTTCAAACTGTTTTTTGTTCATCATACAATTGCCTTTTGTATTTTGGCAGGCAGTTGAGAACTACTTGAAATATCTAAGACATCATTGTTTACCAAAGGCCAACTCCTGTGACGATGTAAATTTCAACTGCAATCCTACAGCACATAAGTAAAACACATATCCTGGCCTGCAATTTATCAAGACACATACTGCAATACTTACTGTTAAACTGTAGTACCATCTTCTGTGTGTAATTTTTCTGCTAACATCTTTTTCTGTCCGGTTCTGACGATAATGCCAATCTAAATGATCTGCATAAACATCTGTCTGTGAAGTAGTGAACCTCATTCCACATGAGTAACACTGAATTCCAGTGTACAGTCGATTTATAACACTATCATAACGCCTACAAAAAGGGGGAAAAAATGTCTTAACATTTCTTTGAAAAGAAACAGGTCAGAAGTTTCTCAGTAAGTCGCTTCATATGCCCACAAGAATACAGGAAAAGCATGCATCTACTGCAAGGTTAAAGTACACAGCATAGCTAAATTCTTCCTGATTTTCATGATGCAACCAATTGAAACATTCAAATCACAAGCAACAGGTTCATATTAACTATTCATGAGAAATATGCTAGTGCTGTGTTTCATGCCTACTACCTTCATCACCTAATAGTGCATAAAATGGCAACACTCACATTTGGCTCAGCTTTGCACACTACCACAAAGGTGGTAAAATTAGTAGCAACAAAGGAAGAAACACTGGTTTCGATACCTATCACAAACTTACTAAGTAACAACATGCAACTTGGGTAAAGAGTTTTCCCAGATTAATTTTGCTTCTTATTCCTCCCTCAAGTTCTCCAAGGCTAAGATAAAAAAAAGTGACATATAATCTTTTAAAAGTTCTCAGCTGTCTTGGATTAATTATCTAGATACTACCATGTCATTATTCTTTACTAGACTGTAAACTCATTCTACTATACGCACTGTCTAAGTTCTTCAACTGTGAAGTTTGTGAGGTCTGGAACATTTTGATCTTCATTCTGGTCATCATCTTCCTCTTCAGCAGCTGGCTGGGCTGACGTTTCATTCACTTCTAGAAAGCATAAAGAAACCATTTTATCAAAGTTTCAGTACATCATCAGAAAGAAATGACATGCTCATGAAAGTTATTTTTAGTGAAGTATTAATAAATACGATCTGACTATGATAAAGTGCAAGTGTGCAATAGCCAAGTCAGTCATCCTCTAACATCACTTAAGAAAGCACATACTGCAAGTTACTCAGAATTTCAATTCAGGAAAACAGTATTTCACCTCAGTCTTTGGCATTAAAACTCAGTCTTCGGAGACACAGAAATATTTCAGAAACTGACAAGCATCTGATTATAATCAAGAACAAGTTACCAAGGCACCGCACCAAACACAAAACTGACTGCTCTGGATAGCTGAAGTGTACAAATTAAACCAGATACTAAGAATTTACTCCATCACATGCACTAAATTCCTTCCTCCCAAAGAAGTTCAGTTTTAAAAAAAAAAGTGCAGGAGTTCACAAAAGTTCTTATACTTAGCTTTACTATTCAGCTGTGGATAAACTAAGCAGTTAGAACATAATGGATCTACATACGTGCTGAAGTGGAGTCAGTTTTTGACAGTTTGAGGATCCCTGTTGACAGCAGTTTAGCAAACAATTCATTGACATCAAGCTGTCCAAGGTGGTTATCAGGATATGAATGTGGAAGGGCTCCTGGGGAAAAACATCGACATCCAAGGAGACAAAAGATTAGCATCAAAAATTTACCTCCCTTTTATCAGCATATTTCACAACACACTCTTCCTTCTGCCTCCTGTTTCTTCCATTTTTTATTTCAAATTATTTATCAACTCCTTGCTTTATGTCTAGTCCTTGGATAGTTTCTTCCCTTACAACAGTTGCCTTCATAATGTATTCTGAAGTGCTATCTGAGCTTGTTGCCCATACACAGATTTCTACTGGATAGTGTTCACTGAAATGCGGTATTTTTCTTATTTCACCAGAACCTATCAACTTCATCACGTACTTTAACTATTTATGAATTTTTTAGTAACTATTTATGAATTTTTTAGAAGCTTTTCATTACTAACCACTCATATACTGGCAATGTTTACACACCCTGGCAAATTCAAGCCAGACCTACAGACTGGTGCCTTCCAGAAAAGCAGACCAAAATTTTCCTCTCCCTCCCTTTTTTTTTTTTTTGGCACAACTACGTACCAAAACCACACAGTTAATGAAGACTAATGAAAGCCTTCCCTGTTTGAGGGGAAACACCTAAGAGCTGAAGGTACTACAGAAACCACATCTATGGCCACCTCACTGAGGCGGCTTCCCTTACTCCATACAGACCTAGCACACCAGGACATTACAAAAGGGTAATTTTTGTGGCTGCTAACAAATGGAACAATCCAAAAGAAATAAAAGGAAGTTAATTATTTTGTTACAGACCTGCAGGGTTCTGAACAAAACTTCCAGGATTTGGCAAATACTGTTGACCTTGGCCGTAAGGCCCTGGTTGAGCAGACATGAGAGAAACCTGTGAAAGTAAACATTTAAGCATTTTTTGTATAATAATGCAATAATAAACTTACTTTAATTTTATCATTAACTTCTAGAGTTTCTCAATAATTTTGTATATATATTAAGCTCCTTCCAGGAGTGAATCATGTCAGTTTGGTATTGAAAGGTCCACAAATGCCTACATGACCTTTCCCTCATTTTCATTTCCCACTAGAAAAATTTCAGAATGCATTCTCATTTTGTCTAACATTTAAATTAAAAAAACACCTTTTCTTCTACCTATCGAGCCTTCAGTCACGTTTTCCAAACACATTACTTCCTTTTAAATTGCTCCTGTTCACCAAAACAGAGCTCACCAGAAAGAAATTTGAGAAACCAGTAAACATCTATTAACAAATGCCACGATTCTTACACAACTACTGAAATAGCATTCACTATATGAAACACATCTTTAAAGCAGGACTTTTCAGCAAACCAGCTACAGTAAACTTCACGTAGAAAAACAGGTTTTATAACACACTTGTAATAAAAATGGGTTTTCGCTAATTGACTGCTTTCTGGATTTGCAAATTGTTTAAATTTTATCCCATAAGAGGTCAGGACACATTACCTGCTTTTGTACAATCAGTCAACTCTTCATGTTCTATTATTATCCCCCGAAAGAAAAATTCTCTCTAAAACCTCTAATTTACTGAAAGAGATGACATCATGTTCACTGATATAAAGTATCATTTTCCCCTTTCGAGAGCACTTCTAACAGGCAACAGCAAAGACAACTAACTCATAAAGCATGCTGGTGCCAAGACAATTTTAAAAGACTGTAGTTCAACAATATCCACATCTTTCTCAATTCCCCCAAGTTATGGGTATCTCTTTAAAACTGGCTTGTCACCAGTACTAACAGCTGCAAAAAGACAACAGAATTATTTTGATCCATTTTAATTCTACGCCTCTTAGAAAAATGAATCATGTATATTCACTTACATCATCTTTCATACTTTATATAGAATTCACTTTTGTGCAAATTTAATGAAAACACCACAGACTTCCAAGTACCTAGTTTTGGTTTTAAGTTAAAAATACTAATTTCACTGTCATATTCTGAGCTACAAAGTGATTGTAAAGATCCACTATTTTGTTTATTTCTTAAAAAGATATTCTTAAAAAATAGTAAAACATGTCTTTAAATTATCTAGAGACTACTGAAGAAGGATGATCTTTTTTTAGCTTGAAACTGGCTCCCAGTCTGCTAGCTCTTCAGAAAAATCTTCAAATTTTAGAGGAAGAAAACCTGCTAATTCTCTACACAAAAGTACTTCTGCAAGCAAACCATTTAATGCAATCAGTTCTTACCTGATTACTTCCCATTGGCATATTACTGAAGTTTCCATATTGAGGACCCTGAAGACTTTTCTCATCAAAGTAATGTCCAGCTCTCAATGGGAAGTTCTGTGCTCCTGGGCCAGCTGGTCCATTGAAATTTGGTCCAGGTGAACCATCAAATATATCAGGTCTCTGGAACTGCATCCCATGAGATGGTCCATTGTAGCCCTGGCCGGGATGGTCGACAAACGGACCACCTTGTCCATATGGTGACATTTCTAGTCTTGAGGCAGGATGGTTAGCTACATTTTCAAAACGTGCACCTTGAAGGCCAAGAGGCAAGTCAAATCTAGAGGCTGGCTGGTGAGGTCCATCAAATCTTTGAGGTATGGCTGTATCAAATCGTGGTTGTGCCTGCTGGCCAGGCGCCCTTTCAAATCTTGGACCAGGCTGTCCATGAATTCCATCAAATCTTTGCAAGAGTGACAGCTGTCCAGGCTGACCATCAAATCCAGCTGCATGACAACCATCAAATCTCGGACCGGCCCGACCCAGAGGACCATCAAATCTAAGGCCACCAGCTCCCTGGTGTACTGGTCCATCAATTAACCTAGGACCCACACCTGGCTGACCATGTGGTCCTTCCAATCTGAGCCCCCCACCTGATGGTCCATGTGGCCCCTCAAACCTGAGCCCACCACCTGATGGTCCATGTGGCCCCATAGGCTGACCATGTGGCCCCTCAAATCTGAGGCCACCACCAGGTTGACCATGGGGCCCCAATGGCTGTAAATGTGGCCCCTCAAACCTGAGGCCACCTCCTGGTTGACCATGAGGCCCCAAGGGCTGACCATGGGGTCCCTCAAACCTGAGACCACCCCCTGGTTGACCTCGAGGCCCCATAGGTTGACCGTGAGGTCCCTCAAACCTGAGACCACCTGAAGGCTGACCACGGGGACCCTCAAACCTGAGACCAACTCCAGGTCCTTCAAATCTAGGACCACCTACAGGCTGCCCTGCAGGCCCCTCGAATCGCAAAGGCCCACCTATCTGCCCAAGAGGTCCCTCAAACCTCAGTGGACCTCCTCCACCAACCTGTCCTGGGGGTCCTTCAAACCTCAGGGCCCCTGCCAGCTGTCCTGGTGGCCCATCAAATCTTAGGGGTCCAGCTCCCCCTGCTCCTGCTAGTGGTCCATCAAACTGAGAGGCACCAGCCCCCACCAAAGGCCCCTCAAATCTCATAGCGGCCTGCCCAGGTGGCCCATCAATTCTTGAACTTGAACCAGCAGCAGGACCATCAACAAAAGGACTTCCTTGTCCATCTACCCCAACCCTTGCAGCAGCCTGTCTAGGTGAACCATCAAACAGAGGTCTGTCTTCCATCAGTGCACTTATCCTCTGCTTTGCTTCAATGCTTCCAAATCTTGATCCTGGACTTTCCGGAAATGGTGCTTTCTCTGGATCTTCGTATCTAGCTCTTTTGAAACGTTCACTGAATGGTGATCTTGGTTCCTCTCGAACACCTAAAAAACCCAGAACAAACAAGATAACCACTCATTAAAATGTTGGCAATTACTTAACAGATCTAAAATAAAAGAAAAGCACGTACCAGCTTGCCCAAGAAGCTGTCTTTCTTCACGATTATCAAATCTGCAGATTGCATCACCATCTATTTTCTGGAACTCTGTTGTACTTTTTCCCTGTTGTCTGAGAGCATCTCTAAATTCATCTGACTCTCCCCAGCTGTCATAAGGATCAAAGTTCTTAGAACCTCTTGCTCCTTTAGTAGCATTTTGTTCCTCAAGTCTTCGTCGACTCTCAAGTGGTGAGAGGTTATCGGCAAAAGGTCTATTAGTGCCACTTACAGGAGAGTGTCTCCTTGATCTTTCTCCAAATGGTTCTTTTCTGTCAAACTGTACTCCACGCTTCGCTTTTGCTTGCTCACATTCTATTCCAGAAAGCAATGCATCAGGTATGTGATAATCCAAAATATCATCAGGATCCAAGAGATCAAGCCTTGACAATGAATGCTGAACTTGTGTTCTTTTTAGTTTAGCCTTATGCTCATAATAGGTTAGTTCTGCATCCGATAGAAGAGGTTTCTTCTTCAAACCACATTTTTCTTCTGTAGGGTTATCCCAGACATTACATCTGTGCTTTCCTTCCTGATACTGGAACAGCTGTCGGATCTGATGAGCTACCATGAGGAACTCATCTTGTGTTATTTCACCAGATGTTAAGCGTTCATTTGCCTAGAATATAAAGTTAAAGTTTAGACTTTCAAAAAGAAAAGAAATGAAACTATACCCAGGACACTTCTATGAAGAGAGATTCACCAGTATTACCTTCTTAAGTAATTCCCTCTTGCTTGCAGATGTCAATTCTTTGGGGATCTGCAAATTGGCATCCACACTTAAGCGGTGCTGCTGCTTTGGTGCTCGGGGTGATAAAATTCCTTTACCAGCAGGCCAGTTTTCCCGGTGTCTTTGGTGAGGGGATTTACCAAGTGCTTGGTGTTCTTCATTCTGCTGTGAGCTGAAAGCAAGAATGTATTTAAAATACAGATTACTTCTTTATTCAGGATGTAACTGTGACATCCCTGTTAGAAATGATCATGGCAAAACAGCACTATCACCTTAGAATCTAAGTATGTATCATTTCCATATTTCACTAGTAGAAGTTAAACTTAACAATTTTAACAATCTGAACATCGCCTCCCAAAGCCAACCATACTGAAGTCAGCAGTAGAATTTCCATGGACTTAAAGCAGAAGTCATTCAAAAGATAGTAACTTACTTTTTATTTTCTTCCCAACCAGATTTCCACCTCTTGCCTGATTTGGATCCTTGCCAATTTTCTGCATTCTCCTTTGGATCAGGAGAAGCTTTTGTTGAATGCTGGCTTGCTGTTTCTTGGGGCCTGTCTTCTTGGGCTTTTTTCACTCTTCTTGGATCTCGCACCTCTTGTTTAACATTTCTCTTATTAGAATTTCTTTCATCTCTTGCTGCTTGTGTGCCTTCTTCAACATGAGACTGCTTAGGGCCTATCTGACGTATCTTCCCTATTTTAGCAGTTGATGAAGTGGGAGATAAACTCCTCAGTCTTCTTTTGGGTGATCTCCTCTCTCGTCTTTTTGGAGAATGTGTAGATGGTGACCGTGCCTTAGGAGAGCGTGATCGTGACCGTTTTCTATTACTTGATCTCCCTTGTTTTCCACCCTGTTTTTCTGACTCCTCTGTAGTCATGTCTTGTTTCTGAACAGCACCATTAATTACTTTATTTCTGCTGCCTACTGGTCTATGTTCACATGTCTTATGTTCCTCTTTTTCTTTTTTCTCTGTACTTCTCCGCTTTTCTTTCACCTCCTCCTCTTTGCCCTCTGACTTATCTTGAAGATGTCTTTTCAGTCTTGGATCCCGCTTACTTATTTCAGATACTTTTGTGCTTTCACATTCCTGGGTTTTAGTATCTTTAGCATTGGGTAGCTTATTTTTCAAAGGGGACGGTGATTTAGATTTTGCTTCTGACTGGTCAAGTTCTTTCTTTTGTGTTTTTTCACTTGCTTTCAGTTTTTCTTGTTTTGTTGAGCTTTGTTTTTCAGCCTGTGTTGTTTTGTTTGCCTTGGTATCAGACTGACTAGTCGTGTTTGGTGGAAATTCTTTCCTATGAGATTGATCTTTAGCGTGAGAAGAATGTTGAGCCATCCTATTAAGTCGAGGATCCCTATTTACTATTTTGATATCATGAAGTGGAGGACTTGGGGATGGTTTGTTTTTTTCGGATTGCACAGCAGTCTGATGAGGTGGTTTAACTGTCATATGAGGTGTGGGAGACATGTGTTGCTTGGTAGGTGCTGGAACTGAAGCTATAGTAGACGATCCTTGCTGAACACTAAGAGATACAGCCTGAAATAGGAAAAAATACAGCATTAATCTGCATGACAACTACTACCCCCAGACACTCATAGTCTCAAAACTGAAAATATAAATAGAAATGTCTTGAAAGTTATGAGATTCGGCCATTTAACTGAAAATGACCCACTAAATGCTAATCACAAGTGTTAAAGTAATGCAGTACCATCACAAAAGATCAAATTCAATATAATGCAAAATCAGTACTACAAAGTCAATACTGTAAAACATGTTACGTAGGCACATGTTCTCATTACTGCATTAGTTTTTCTATATATACCACATGCTCAAGGCAACTAAGCTGCCAACTATCCAATATAATTTTCATATTTCTACACTGCAAAGATGCTTTATTTTGCTATCATCAGCTGTCAACATAGCAAGATGGTGGCATCAAACCAACCTGACCTAATGAGGAAACTGCCTTTATTTCCAACAATCACGCTTCCTTGTTCTTTAAGAGCAAATATATTTGAAAAAGCCTGGCTTGCTGTAAGCCACAAGAAGAGGGGGAAGACAAGGATCATTGGCAGGCATCATTTTGGAGAGGAAATTAAAAACAGAAAACCAAGAACTTCACCTTTTGTTTACTTGTATTTTGAGTGTAACCCTTAAGGTTTTTATGTAACAAATACTGTTCAGGAACACCAGATCAACTTGCATTGCTCTAGTCCTAAAATAGCTATGCTTCCCCAACACGATGAAAGAATAATGTACAGCAGTTACCAGTATAGCTAAGTACTGTCCAAAAGAAAGTCCCAACTATAAAAGTTTCATCAACTATCCTACTCACCAACTGTGCTTTAGTTTGTTCCAGCTCCAGCTCTAATTTTTTTTGCTGAAGTTCTAACAACTGCTTTTGCTTTGCAAGCAATTGCTGCCTTATCAGTTGCTCCTGTGTCAAATTCTTTTGTATTTCGGGAACAGCTGGAGGAGTAGAGGCACCAGAAGTGACAGCAGAGGTAGGTGCAGTAGATTCCTCTGGCTAAAAACAGAATTTAAAAAGTTACATTTAAGATCCTGATGGAATCAATTAACTCCACCTCCTTTAACTGGTATCATGATCCAGTACTGCGACTTATAGTTTGTATATAGCAGTATATATATATATATATCAGTTATAAATTGCATTTTTAATGCAAAATATAACTAGAACAATTTGAAACTTTTGCCCACTAGAATTTGCCTGCTGTGACAAGTGTACATGATTTAATATAATCGATGTTCCAAAAACCTAGAATATGGTCTTGAAATACAAAAACAGAACCCATCATATATTCTGAATTCATAAATTCCTCTTACCTGTCTACAAAGGTCAGATACTTCATTCTTAATACACTAAATTGTCAAAAAGCAGCATACAAACAATGAAAACTACACGTATTACCATCTGTTCATACAGTAGGCATAAAAACTTACCGATTTATTTAAAAACTTAGGATTCACATGGATGCTAGAAGTATTCACATTTGGGGGCAGAGGTTTAATTGGCCAAGCAGGATCTAATGAGTTGACTCTGACATCAAGTGCATATAGTTTCTTCAAAGGAAAAATATCATCCCATGTGGAGCGTAATTTAAATAAACTTTTCCTAGTATTTTCATCCACCTAAAACAATAAAACAATTCTATGGCTTGTTAAGTTAATATAAAACAATTTCTTAAACTTTTCTGTAGAACTTAAGATTTCATTTATTTCCTATTTCTATCAACAGTTTGCCATTTTAACACATTGAACTTGCTATACAGAATTTATAAGCAGTGCAGATCACACGTCTATACCAACGGAATGAGTAACAGAAGCTCAAATGTAGAATTGTGTTTCAAGGCCATTTGAAGGTTTTATTGTGTATTGCCATTCTCTGAGAATTTTCTTTCAACTTTTCCATTACCAAAATTCTCATTTTACTTGCCCAATTTCTGTGGAAAAAATACAGTAACAAAAATATTGAAAGGCAACAGCCTCTGAGACAATACATTATTAAAGTGTTTGTGCTGAATGGAGTATAACAATGATAAACAAATCAGGAAACAACAAACTCTGTGAACAGAAAAGGTGTTTTGCTCAGCTGTTTATAGTCACTGAAGAATTTTTTTTTTCCAACAAATGGAACAAAAAGGGTATTAGCTAAAATGAAGTCAATTATATTTCAGTTCAGCTGCAAAATTAGACCCATCTATGAGGCAAAGATCAAGCATACTTGTAGGACCAGTGCCCATTTTACCTCTTCACAAACAATTAGTTTGGATTACCTCATGACAGGCAAGTTAGAAATTTACAGTAAAGCAAAATTTAGGTCACCTCATAACTTGAGTAGTTCAATTAAACAATAAATTAAGAATGTTTGAGGACAAAACATATGCAGCTGTCCTAATGTCAATATCCCAATTCAATCATTAAACATTGACTATGTAGATGCTTTTTGCTGCTGTTTTAAGATGTTACAGCAAGAGAAAGAATAGTCTGTAAAGTTTGGAGATTCTTTCAGGTAGGAGCAGGAACTTCAACAAAAATAATTCATATTTAGCTACTGGGGGGGTGCCTTGTTACAATTTTCAATGAGAGGGTATGAAGTTCACTGCAAAAGGTGCAGAAATGACTGAGCAGAAGTTTCTGACTTCATCAAGTGTCTAAATATACCTTAGTGACCATTTACTGATAAAACAAAATTTTTAACAATGTCAGTGCTGGAATTCTACTTGCATCTTTTAACACGACCAATTAAGATATTAGATAATGACTGCTACTTTATACATTTAATCAATACACATTAATTAAATATTTCTAGTTAGCTTAGTAGACAACCTGTAAAACTCTGAAAATTAGTTATTATCCAGAGCTTCAGCTGCAACATTAAATGCAACTCAGTAGAAGAACATTCACAACCTAATACTGAAAAAAACAAGTAAGTATTAACCTATCTATCTACTCTACACACAGGAGTTTAAGTCTTCTGTGGTCATTATTACAATCTATTCTTTATTGCATCCTGCATTTTACATCTGAAAACCACATATAAAGCATACTGGGATCTCAGATCCTCGCTGATAAGTAATGGCAGATAAATACGCAAAAGCTCCATTCATCTCACTTGTACGAGATGCCACTTTCTTATAGCATACAGGAAACCACAGAATTTAACCCTTCATTTCTGATCCAACTTAAACCCATTCAAGCCCGGCCTTCCAAAAACTGGACTATGATTTGCCTTCCTCACTGAGGAATACGCACAATTACTTCACTGGGTTTAAACATTAAGAGCAAAAGTTAAAAGATATGGCAGCAGTTTTCAATGTTGAATGAAATTTAAACACGTGTTTGTAATGCAATAGAGCAACACATTCTAAGACCCTTTCCCCCAACCAGCGTTTTTTTCAAATCAGAGAGCACCAGGAGAGAATAAGGTGTCAGTGCTATTCACTCTTCACAGTTTAAGCACTCATTTTGCACATCGTGAATTAAATAAATCAGACAAATCTAACTACAGGAGAGAGAAGCTCTGAGAAATCCACAAGAAACTGATTCTCAGTCTATTCTTGGCATAAAGACTATCTCAAAAACAAACCAACAATTCATAATTAATTGGTTTATACATTACAAAAAAAGTCCATCCAGGTAAGCAATTGGTAACCAAAATACTGTTAGTAAAATCTTGCCTGGATAGGAAAATTACAGATGTTTATGAACCAAATTAAATTAACTAAGACTTTGCATCTTTCAGCTAACATGTGACTTTCATGCTTGATAGCAGCAGGAATAATCCTCCACAGTACAGATACAATACTGAGATTTATAAAAAACAATTTGCATAGTTCACCACCCAAGAAAACCCAAAATCGAAAGCATGTATTTATTTTACCAGGAACAAATTTTGCTTAGAATACAGAACTTTTCTGAAAGTGTATATACCTTTTCAAATACACAAATAAATGTTGCAACTAGGTTTTTAGTAAATGCTGTAAGATATTCTCTTCCCACATTCTTGACAATGGAATCCATAAGGTACATAACCGGGAGCTTCTCTGATGCAGGAGCCTGGAGTAATAAAAAGAAACTGAGAAGTTTAGTACAACAAAAACATATTTTAAGCTTTTTAAATAAAGGGATTACCGATCCCAGAAATACAGACCTCTCTTTTTGGTTGCCACTATAAACACCAAGGGATTTGGCTTGGGATTTTTTGTTTATACAAAAACTTAATCTGGAAAATCGATACTCAGTTCAAAGTATAACGCAGTGGGTCTATCACATAAAAAAGAACACCTTAGGTTATTTTGTTTGCGTATCAAAGCTTTGGAAAAAGGGAAGGGAAAAAAAAAAAGAAAAAAGCAGCCCACAAGACAGTATTGCCGCTAGTGTACTGAGCGTAACCTTTCAAAACCCACTTGAGAAAGTAACTTTAAGTTAGCAGGAAACCATCGTTAGCACTTCAAGGAACTTCTAAAAAATAGTTTATAATTCAAACCTCCTGAATGCTTGTTTTTCTGGATTTCACAGAACACAAATCAAGACTTCTGGCAAACAGCCCAAATTAGTGAACTTCTGCAGCCGTAGATTACGTGTTGAGGATCAACAGTCTTTTCATAAACTAAACGCAGAAGAGGTCACAAATATTTCACTGTAATCCAAACGGACAGAGCAAGGAGTCCCATTCTCTCTTGGCACTTGTAGACAGTGAGTTTCAGATTTCCACAGTGCAAAAATGCACAGTCAGAACAAAGTTCAAAATCCAGACAAAACTCAATCATCTAGTCGACCGGGTAAATACACAGACAAGCTCAGGAACTGCAACCACGATTTTCACAGAAGGGAGTCTTCAATCTCTGGACACATCTTTGCTACAAGAAAAGGCTTGGGTTTTGTTGTTTGGGGTTTTTTAAATCCATTTTCAAAAAAACTTGTAGCAAGTTCGTGCAAGTATGGCAATGCTGGACCGCTACAGTGACTTCTAACGTACACAAAGCACTACTGGCCCAAATCAAGGTGATTTTAATGTGCACCGTTGGCTTTCACAAAGCAGAAGGCACAGCAAAGTTCCAGAAAACATCAGCAAGTACACAGACTTGTTGAAGAGGACAACATGAAAGACAACACCACAAGCTGTGTGTTGACCGTGATCCCCTTAGAAGAGCATCCACTCATAATACTTTAAGTCCTGTTCACCATCCTGTAAGCTCAGGATAAAACCAGAATAACTTCACTTACTGCTCATTTTCAACAGGACAGGCTACTCCGTTAATTAACAACACCTTACTTCGCAGCCCCATTGTCCAGACAAGTGTGTGGAAGTGCTCTTGCTTTACAATTTTAGATTTAATTCCTTCCCCTTTAAGGTGGTTCACAGAAGGGCACCAAGCCAACAATATTTTTATATGGGTAAATCACAATGTCTCCTCGCCTTTAAATGTGTATTAATTTACTGTGACCTGAAACTCAATATTGAAGAGGGTAGAAGTCCTTGTTAGTTGGGTGCAGGGGGCAGGAGTCACTGCCTTTGAGCATATTGAAAAAAAGTAAAAACAGGCAGGTGGTGTACTTTGTACATAAGACAACAGAAAAATGCAGTTAAGTTCACTAAAACTAATTTGCAGCACATTAAAAGCCTATCACACTATGATGTAATACTAAGCTGTAAACAAGCTAATATGCAACAGTGTTAGAACAAATGCATCTCTCTAGCCTCAAAAAACAAAGACTCTGGGTCTACAGCTACTTAAAATGTCTGTGGAATGCTGGTTTCTTCTTTAAAGCAGTCTGCACAATGGCACATTAAAACCACTAACTCTTAAGTTCTGAATGCTTGCCTTTATTAAAAAGGACAGTGCACCATTTCTGACTTTTTAAAGTCAGCTGTTAAGGAAACAAAGAGCTGTCTCGGAAATACCTATGTCCAGGAGCTACTGACACAGTATGTTATATTCTTTGATTTCACCAATGTATGGAAGTAGCTCATAATACTTCGCTAAGCTTCAAGTTTCAGATGCTGGGGAATCCCTTAGTACCAAAGGCACTGTGACAAGTTTAACTGTCACTTTCATTATGCATCAGACTGTTAGAAGTAATCACACATGGAATCACCATAACCTAGTAAGGAAGCCTACTTCAAACTACAGCACAGAATTAGAAGCTCAGCAGCATACCCTGCTTCAAATATAAGCTACTCAGGTGTCACATTTTAAGAACCATGACTTAAATATGGCTGGAATATTTAAGTCTTCTCTTCTGGAAATGTTTATTATGTCAAGGTATCTAGTGCATATTCCAATAACCACAAAAGGGAATCCCAGACTTGAATGTATTTTGTTTTCAGGTGGTCTACACAGCATCCTCTAGCAAGAAAGGTGCCCACATGACGCTAACCGAAAGACAGGGAGGCGCCGCATAATCACCAGAACACAGAACGCTAACTCTGAGCTCATCAGCATAATATTAAAGACTTCATTACATAATTCCCACTGTTCCTTCAAATAATGTAGAAAAGCTATTGTTGGAAATGTGTGGCTCTTTTTTATTAGTTTCCTAGAAGATTTCAAGTTCAAAAAACATATCTGGCAATTGAACCCCAAGTCACAAACTTGTGCAAAAATTTGTTTTTAAAAAAAAAACAACCTTGTATACAAAATGGGTCTTGGAAACAAATTCTGCACTATACAATGGTAAATAAAAAGACAAATACATATTTCACACTTTTTATTTACAAATTTTATAATACCAGTCACACATTTCAGAACCATTTATTAAATTGTCAAGCAGACCACTCAAGTTTTACACTAAACAAACTGTCTCCAGGCAACACTTTTTAAAAGTGGCTTAGTAAAGGAGATCACTTTCCCAGAAACAACTAAAAACTTGCCTTGAATAAACCACAGTCACAAACAGTAACTAGGTAAAACTAACCATTGATACAGGATTTAAGACATCTTTTAAAAAAAACACACTTCAGGGCAGGCTCTAAATCACCCAGAAATGAAAAAAAAATAATAATTGACAGCATTGATATTTATCACAAATAATTTTATACACATCCACTGCCCTTTAGGAGATATAATGGTGAGATCTATTAGATTATGAGGTCACCTCCCCAAGGAATGGCCAGACTCAGCCACTGGCAGCATTTAAAACTAGACTGGAAGAGGTCTGCGGAACACTAAAAAGCCATCCTGCATTGATAGAAAGATAGATTAAATAAGTTAAGAGATCCTTCCCTCCCCATCATTAGATAGTACAATTCTCACCATTATAAACCACGATTTAAAGCCAAAGGAAAAAAGCCTTTGAACACCTGAGATCAGAGGGAGCAAGGGAAACAACGGGGGAGGGGTGACTGGCACGAATAGGGGGGGGGAAATTCAAAGAAGAACCCTTTTCTTACAAAATGCTCTTGTTAAAAAGCTGCTGTAAACCCCCATCCATGTGCTGTGGCTGACTGATGTCAGCAACTGCCTGGGTTGGGCTCAGAGGGAGCCTCCTCTTTCCCTTCTTTTTATATCATGTGCCTTTCAGACGCCATGTTAGGATCCTACAGGCTGCTGCAGTTCCTACAATCAGGGAGAATTTCTTCTTCCCCATCCTCAACCGATAAACTTCTCTAGCCAAAATAAATTAAATACACACACAACGCTAGCATTACTCAGGGCACAGATCACCTGAAATCCAAACAGAGTATCCCAAGCCCACAGAATTTTCTCTAATCAGGCAGAGCAAAACAACCCCCATCACCACCACACACAATTTTCTATCCGGAGCAGATGACCACCTTTCACCCACAAACTTTTCTATAAGATAAGGGTGCCTACCCCCCGCAAAATAATCTCTCACAGGGACCGCACTGGGAAAATAGCCTTAACTGATACTTAAAAGTCGTTATATTTAGCCCTTCATAAGTGGACAATTTGCGTGCTATAAACTTAACCTTATTTTTATTCCTTTAAACTACCCCAAAGAAACCCCAACCCTCCACAATATCTCTCAGTCAGGCCCTCTCTAATGATCGCAATATTCGTCTGCTGTCGACATCGCTAAATACAAGGGTTTAGACACCAGATTCGAGACACTGAGTACTGGCTCCATGGAGAGGGAAAGCCCAGCTACAAGGGCGAGGTGCTGCTGCCCAGTCACTGCCAAGCCGCCATGTTGTGTCTGGTATTTACACGGGGCTTAAATCGCGAGCCACGCTGCCCTCCCAGAGCTTTTGGTGGGGGGAGTCCCAAACCCTCCCCCCTTGCTACGAACGGGGTGGTGTGGGGGCTGTTCCCATCCCTCGAGTCCCCTGCTCCCTGTGGGGTGGAGGGTAGAAGCTGCAGCCTAAAGCTCAGCGATGGAAGGAGGAGCCCCCGACGCCTCGCCCCGTGCTCCCTGATCCCATCTAAGACACGCTTCCCTCCGCCTGCGTCCCCCACAGCGGCTCCAGCCTCCTGGCCCTCTCCCCGCTGCCCCGGCCGGGGCGCTCCCCTCCCCGCCCCACGTCCCAGCACCCTCCATCCAGCTCCGTCGAAATCCTGCTCTCTCTGCTCGCTCCCTCGCTAGCCGCCACCCCCACACTACCTCCACGTCCCCTGAT
>JANZLQ010000027.1:18858664-18874275 GCA_026212715.1 Elanus axillaris | reverse complement strand
TTTGATTTGTAATAAATTGAGTTAATTTTCCCCAAGCTGAGTCTGTTTTGCCTGTGACGGTGATTGGTGAATGATGTTTCCTGTCCTTATCTTGACCCACAAGCCCTTTGTTATATTTTTTTTCCTCTCCCCTGTCCAGCGAAGGGGGGGGGGGGGGAGTGATAGAACACCTTTGGTGGGCACCTGGCATCCAGCCATGGTCAACCCACCACAGGAAGAAACCACTACGAGTCAATATGCCAACTGGGAAGCTGCCTACAAGATGCTGGACAAGCTGGGGACAGGAGTGCTTACTGTCATGCCACACTCAAGGCATAGAGTTAGGGTATACAAATAAATCACTGCAAGTCCTACAAAACCAGAAAGGTTTGTGTAGATAGCAGAAAAGATCTTTTAGGGGACTGTGATCTGTGAGGCAGGTTTTCATTGGCAAACAGACTTTTGGATGACAGGGTTTTGTTACTACAAAAAAATAAAATTACTCGTTTTAGTAGATGGAACCAAAACCATGTTAGGAGTTGAACTAGATTGTGAGACTAAGGGCATCAATGGATATAGCATCAGAGATGTGAATTAATTTGGTCTTGATAACTACAGACCTGCAATACAGCTTTAGGACATACTTTCTTCATAGCTTGGCTCTGTTTAACAAAGCAAAAAAACATTCTTATCAAGATGATAATAGAGGATGACTTTCCCACGCTGATCTGTATAGATGGTCATCATATGGAAAACCAAAAGCAAACTAGAGTTTGCCTCCTTCATGAAAAGGTGTCATGGTTTAACCCCAGCCAGCAACTAAACACCACGCAGCCGCTTACTCACTCCCCCCCACCTAGTGGGATGGGGGAGAGAATTGAAAGGAGAAAGGTAAAACTCGTAGGTTGAGATAAAAACAGTTTAATAGAACAGAAAGGAAGAAACTGATAACTGATGATAATAATAACAATAAAAATGACAATAATAATAAAAGGATTGGAATATACAAACCAAGTATATATAAAGGTATATATAAAAAATGCACAATGCAATTGCTCACCACTTGCCCAGTTAGTTCCCGAGCAGCAATCCCCACCCCAGGCCAACTCCCTCCCAGTTTATATACTGGGCATGACATCACATGGTATGGAATACTTTGTTGGCCAGTTTGGGTCAGCTGCCCTGGCTGTGTTCCCTCCCCCCTCTAGTCTTCTTACTGGCTGGGCATGAGAAGCTGAAAAATCCTTGACTTGGTATAAACACTACTGAGCAACAACTGAAAACATCAGTGTGTTATCACCATTCTTCTCATACTGAATCCAAGACATAGTACCGTACCAGCTACTAGAAAGAAAATTAATTCTATCCCAGCTGAAATCAGGGCAAAATGTTAAGGGCTAAATCGCTGAGGTAATTTAACCTCACTTTAGGGAATCAAAAGCTAGAGCTTGCAGTGAATGCAAGTAACTAATCTCCAAAAGCAAGAATTCATTAATTTAACCTAAACTACACACAACTCATTTTTTAGCAATTTATTATAATTCAGATTAATAGCTCAAACCTTTTCTCTAGGAAAAGGCAGCAATTCATCCAAAACTTATAAAACTGAGACTAGCTCAAGTAAAACCTGTTGGCCAGTACCATCAATCCAAATCCTAGGGGACAGGTAGCAAGCAACGAGCCTGTTCAAGGAAGGCTAAAGGGTTAGAGATGACTCAGTATTTCACTGCATCACTGCAAACAGGAAGAGGCTACTTCATAAGTCATGGGTCACTTCCATAACTTGAAACCCCTATGTATACTAACAGGTCATTACAGCAAGGAATCACACACAAGATTTTCCATATTATTAACCTCAAGCAGAGCACAAGCACTGGGCACACTAAATCCTGCAGAAAGATCTATACTCTGGTGTAGACTGGAAACTGTTCTGGAAGAGCTACAGCATCTGCTGGTGTCATGAATACAGCCTGATGTCTGCAGTAACTTTGTCTTATCCTCCTGACCCTGTTCCTCTAATTCCTTAATCATTCTTGTGGCATTTCTCTGTGTTCAAATACGCCAAATACCCTTCTGGCACTGTGGAGATATTTTTGGAAACTGGTTCACAAGGCTAGCTACCTGCAGAAGAGGAGTATGCAAATCCCACTCATGTTTGGTATTGCCTGTGTTTTGTGGAAGGGAAAGCCAGAGGTTAGCTGCTGATTGTAGCCATTATGGAAGATGCCTCTTCCATCTTTTGCTTGAGTTGGTCACTGGGTTGCTCTAATTCTGCAGAGAGGAATGTTACCTACCCTAGTAGATACTAAGGCCTCACCTGTGCTATACTTTGGTATAGTTCAAAATGAAAACTGCTCGTACTCAAGTTTTTTTTTGAAAATTAAAGAATTTTAGATAGGAATTCTGTTTTGGAAACAGGTTCGGAGTGGTAAATACACTGAAATCAAAGACAGGAACTTTTGTTCAAACCTTTTAAAACTACTTAAACACATATAGGAGAATTCTTAGCAGAACATCTAATAGAGAGTATAAATCACTATATTTTAGAACATGATAAATTTTCCATCAGCACTTACTAATACCTTTAATTATGTACAGCTTCCAGTCAACAACAGCCTGAACTACTTATACATGTGCAATTGGTCCCATGTGGAATTCCACTGATTTCAGAGAAGTTAATGACAATCTACTAATTACAGTAGATAGTCACACTTTATAACACTGGATGTGAAATCAGATTCATAAAATCTATTAAGTGTCTACAGACCTTTAAAGATGAGGCAGAGTATTAGCCAACATTAGTAACACCAGCCTGTAGACACCGTGGGTGAGATGTATCTCAGCTAGATGTGTAGGTTATAAGTCTAACCTGGAGCTAGTCTGACCTCTGCTCCCTCTCTAGCCAACAGAAAGGAACAGACATCTCAAGAGACAAATTAGTGTCCCTGTAACACAAGCATGAGAACTGAGCCCATTCCTGCATAATAGTTACATAATTAACTGTCTAGTCATTAACTGTTGCACATAGTGGACTCCACATGAGAATAATTATACATGCACAGATGTTGTTTGGGATCAGGCTCCTGCTAGCTTGTGTTCTGTAAACTGGCTTCTAAATCAGGTTAGAGGTATTGAAATCAACCTTGGGATGTGTGCAGTCCTCTCCACAGAGCGTAAGGAAAGCCGAAGCACAGACTGGGCATCTGTTAGGTGTCTGAAGTTTCGCAAGATGAATTCCAGTCACTATTAATGTCTTGGGTTTCAAACCCTAATAAATGCTAGGAAAAGCTCAAATGAAAATCTTTTTGTTAAATACTTAATTTCTTACAATTACTAACTAAAGATAAATGGAGTATTAGGAATAAAGGAAGCACTAATGCCATGATGCTCAATATTCAGCCTGTAAAGTGTTTAAACATTAAAGCAATGCATAAAGGGTCTTGGAGCCACCCTCTGCTGGCAGAGGCCCACAAGTACAGCGGACTAGCTGCTAGAGCCGCCACTCCAGTTTCCAAGCTAGCGGAGCCCAACACCTCTGACGTGCGTTTCGCAGCACCACGTAGTATTTGGCTGCACTGAAGAATCCAAAGGTGCGACCCGAGCGGTGGGGAGCTGGGGAGGCAGAGGGACCGAGACCCTCTCTGCCCGACAGCATCACAGCTGCCGGGGGGTCTGCAGTGGGGGAACTCTGCCCTTCCCAGGTTTAAACTTACTGCCACATCCCTGGGACAGTCCGTGATGGGGGACAAGATACAAAGAGAGGGATTTATGACTGCTAACACAATCCGTCTTCTCTTCGCTGCTCCCTAGGCAAAACAGATGGGCTAGTAAACCACAAACCCTGCCTGAACATTGACTGTAAAAGCACATGCATGCATTCATTTTATTTAAAATAAAATGCAAATCTAATGTTCCCATTTTGAAAAGCAGGGCTCCTTTTATGATTTTTGCTGCTTTCTAAAGAGATAAGACAAAGCGATTTTACATCTTGGACTTAGGAACATGAACATATCCACTGATGCCACAAACTGGCTATGAAAACAGGTGAGTAATTAAAACTGGTTCAAGAAGTTATATTTTATCTACAACTGTCTTCCAATATAATCTTTATTAAAGTGGGAGTAGTATTTGGGTACATTTGAGTGCATTAAAATGGGAGGAACCCTACAGAGGTACTGTTAAATATTTGGTTCTCCTCTTTAAAATGTTGTCAACTAGTTTTCCAAGAGCTAATGGTTTTTAGACAGAACACTGTAGGTACAACTTTGTAAGGGCTGGGTTTGCTCAGCCTGCTGACAAGTTTTGGCACTACTGTATTTTAGTGGCGATTGGTTGGTTCCCAGCAATACCATGTTCCTGCATCTTCACTGGGTATCTGCAAAACAGCACTTCTGTCTTTGAGGTATTGGAGGTAATTGGCTGTAGAGATCTATTTATCCTCAGGTGTCATCACTTTAGGAAATGGAAGGTGCTAGTTTAAATTTTTTAAATGTAAAGGTTAAAAATATGAAACTCTGCACATAGCGAGCACTTTTCAAATACCTTTAAAAGTATTATTAGATCTCTTCCCCCACACCTCAAGATTCAATGGGAACCAGAAGAAAGAATTTGTCCCAGGGATAAGACATGCTGGAGTAACAGCAGCCAAATATTCACACAGATGTCCTCCAGTGCAAAACATGATCCTGAGGTATAAATTATTTGCCCACTGAATGTACCAGGAGAGGATTCAGTTCCTCTGAAGTCCAAGCTCAATAACTCTTGTGGTTTATGACCCAATTTTAACATCTGTTATTCAAATACTCCTGACTTACCTAATGTGGATACATGCAGCTCTAATATAAAACATGGAAGAAATCCCTACTAAGAAATGTCACTTACATGCCCTTGCATAAAACTTCTCCATTTTGTACAAATATGACCAATGTAATTGACTGTAAAGTTACACAGAATATGTAGGGATTTTCTGAGGCTGAAACATCTACTTAAAAAAAAAAAATGGAAAGGGGTCAAACATGTTCTTCCCACCAACACCTGCCCTGAAAGACCCCTGGGAAAAGCATAGAGCTACCATCACATTGTGAGCTTATCAGAGCCTTCTTACTTAGCAGGGGATTTCAAAACCCTAATGCAGGAGCACCATGATAGGGCCATGGAAGAGTATCTGATCATGGTGCCACTAAAAAGAAGACTGTCAGATTTAGCAGAAGTCACACACAAGACTCTACAAAGGTATTTCTTGGACCTTGCCCACATTAATGTCCCCTTTGTTACAAACTAGCCTGAAAAAAGTTAATCTGATGGCACGCCAAGACATATGCAGACCTCCTGTACCTAAAGGCTGCTTGTGTGAAAGGGTCATGTTAGAGCAGCTGTTCTCACACAAAAATGGGAATGAGCTTCAGGAAGGGGGACACAGAAGCCATGTGGACAGTAAGTGACAAAGGTAGAAGACTGGACCTCTTGAGACTGGTGTCCCCTCACCTCCTCCACCACAGAGTGCTGCCATCCCACCACCCAGGGCAGGGGATGGGTGGAGCGCAGCATCTGACCAGACCCCTGCATCAGCTCTGGAGCTGTTCAGGACATCCCAATAGACAAGGAAAGGAGGGCTCTTTCCTCCAAGCTTTCTTTTTTCTTCTTTACGATGATGGCATGCAATGGCTGGAATTCTGCAGCCACCAGAATCACCAGCTCCACACAAATGAACAAGTGGGGAATTAAACCAGGACTGCTCACACACATCCAGGCATAACCTACAGATTGATCACCGACTGCAATGTACTGTGTATGGGTGACAGGGAGATACTACAGAAAAGGAAAACCCCCAAAGTTTGGAAAACCTGTGTGTTGGTACAAAACCTCCCTTAACACCTATGTATTAGCTAGAAACAAAATGGTAACCAAACCCAAATGCCATTTGTGGGTGGTAGACACGAGCAAAATAGTGCCTTGCATTCCCTATGACATCACTGTAAGCTGAGCAATAAATTCAGGGAAGACTGGGATAGCCATCCCTTTGCATCCCACAGAGGTGAACATTACCTGGAGGTTGTGCACATAAAGCACTACCATAGCACAGAGAAAATTCAGGGTGCACATTTCCTTTGGGAGAAATAAGACTGGTAAATTGACTGTACCCAAGGGGCAGATCCACCCATACCAGAGAGCACAACTGAGTATTACAGGGAGGCAGGCATATTCCAAACCCAGGATCTTGGCTGTCATGATCTGTACCTAAATTTACCTTCAGATTACAGAGAACTGACTACAGCGAAAGGCTAGGATATTTGAGATACTGTCAAACTCATGTGAACAAGGCTGCAATGCCACTCAGAATGAATGGCAGCAACATTATCCATTCTGGAGAGTCACAACACTGAAGTGTTGACAGAAACTTGTGAGAGACCCCACACATACCTGCGTCCATGGCCAAGCATGTCACATGCCTCAGTACTTATGACAAGGTTAATCCACAGACAAACAAACTTCTCAAGGATGAAAAATTAAAAGACAGACACGATCAGAAACTTTAACAAAACAAGATGATTCACACAAACTATTTGCTAGGGACCAGACTGTCACATTTGATCTGTTCTCAAGAGCGAACAGCTACTTCATCCCAGGAGCCTGCTGGCAACACAGAGCTGATTCCCCAGCTTATTAATTTATAAACTGTTAACGTATGAATTATTAATATATTCATTAATATATAAAATAATGTATATAAATGTATTTAAATATATACATTTTATATACATATATACCTGTATTTCCAGGTATGTATTCATAAATATATGTACAATTTAATTTATACAAAAGTAATTTAGAAATATATTTAATTCTTTATAATGAAGATTAAGCAAATTCATTTATTTTCATTGGACCTAATAAAATAAACTCTCTTTCCTCACCCACTTGTTTCCAGGAGGCAGCACTGGGACAGCGGTTGCTCCAGTCACAGTCTACACTGGAGATAAGAAGAGCATTCAGTGGGCAGGAGTTTGCAGGAGGCTAAGTGGGCCTCACAGATATGAGCTAGTAAAGCACAACTGCCCTTCATCCCTGGTGAGATGTAGTACCTCCTTGGCTGTGCAACACCCTCCTGCCAATTCATGTAAGGATTGCATCTGCCTCTATTTCCCCTCATTTGTTTTTCCACAAAGGTTAACAGCAGCAATAATCTAACTCTTAGGGGACGCAATTACTATTTTAGCCGACATTCACTGAAGCAGAGCAAGTACAGTGAAGCCACTACACGTCACTCAAACAGGGGCCACCAGTTGCCATCAGGCAACACTCACCATTATGAGAATGGACAGAGTAAATCGTATTTGCATTGCAGGAGTTTACAGTAGCGAAGCTGACTTCACCCATGTCAGGAGCACTGCAAAAACATTGGCGTGGAAAACTGAGACTAGGCTTTTTGTCTATCATACGTGAAACATTTTAGTACCCAATTCTCTTTTTTGTAGATCTACTCTGCCATTAAATATAATCGGGATATTTGGCAATGCGTGCAGGGGTAAATACAACTCCCTAAACGTAAGAAATTAGTTCCATCATAAGAGAACACATTGGTACTCTGTAACAGCCAAACCCCCTCAAACTTAAGGGAAAACTGGTCCACATCTTACTTTAGCACTCTTCTCCCACTGGGATTTGTCTGGAATACATATAGCAATCACCAGTGCTGCTTACAGACATGAGGGTTTCTCAAGCTCCCGCTGCCTGGTCAGAAGGCTACACACAGCAAAACATTTGGCTGGGTCATGAGACCTAAAGCAGAAAAACATGGTAAGCAAGAGCATTCACATGGACAATGGACACCCTGCTGCTGTGGCTCCTTCGCCCCAAAGTAAAATGCATCCTTGGACGCACGATATAATGAGACAGATTTCAGGAATGAGCCCAAGAACTTCTGTGCACCTGGCCACCTATTTTTAGCACTATGTTGCAAATTCTCTAAACCATATCACTAACCCGACCCAGGTTTTAGAAAGCCGCACAACTGCAAACCTTCTCCACTTCCATCCTGAGTCACTGAAAACCATACATAGGGCAGGGAGGGTGCATCAACACCCTGATTAAGACACGGATAATTCATTGTGCCCTTGTAGATAGTTGCATTCACATGAAAGGGAATAGTGTACTGTGGCATAGGAAGACAAGGGGCAAAAGATAACACCAAACTCCTTAAACCAGCAATGCCACCACAGCCTCTACACCATGCAACTGTATTTTCTGGGAGCTGAGGTAACATGACTCCTGAGAATGCATGTCCAAGGCAGCTCCACTGGATACAAAACAACTCTGATACGTAGAAATCCAGAACCTGACAATAAGACTGTACTTTGAGCTAGGTAGCTTAAATAGGGAGCTTCACACCTCTATGCTGGTTTTGAAAACCCTCTATTGCAGCAAAACGTATCCTCATCTTGACAGCCCTAGGTCTTGTGTATGCAGAAGAGCAAGATTCAGAAGATTCTGGCTCATGCAACTCAGTAGGTAAAGTGAGCAATCCTAGCATGTCCTTTCTCAAGTCTCTGTAAGAGCAGCCTAACACTATCTTTTTCATAAAGTCATGCAACAGGAAACCAAGGGCTGTAAGAGTAGCCACTGAATTCATCGTGAGGAAGCAGGCTTGTGTAAACCTGACCTATGTGGACTGGGGCCAAGACATAAAGGTTAGCTGCTTCCTTGCAGTCCACTAAATTACATCCTTAGAACACTGCATGTAAATAACTTGACAGAACAGAGCAAGTGAAACGATGCCAGTGGAAATTTGGCCAGGAACCCGAAATACTTACTGTTGCTCCCTGTTTTCCAGGAAGCTGCATTTGCAGAGAAATGGCAAAAGACAATCATGTGGTGGAAAAGAGCCAACCAGCAATAATGTACAGAAAGTCTGAAAGTTTAGGTAGACAGCAGAATCCAAGGCAAGGAAGAGGAGCAAATCCAGGGAACTGTGGCACAGGAGACACTATCAAATGATGCTCTCCCCAGAGTTCTGTGCTTTTTCACAGTGCAGTGTTACTTACCCAAAAGGAAATTGTGCATTAAGGAATGCTGACTGTAGTACTGTTGTTTAGGTACTCAGGCTGCCAAAGCTTGTATTTTAAGCTGAGTCATATATGAAGCAATATATAATTTTGTGCCACTGCATCCAAATAGCTGGGGAATCTGAGAACACTAGCATGCATGCATGATCAGGGACTCCAGCATATAAGTTTAGTTGCAGGACTTTCTTAGAAAATGGTGCATAATTTGACACTAAATTCTAGTCATTAAAATTCAATTTTTACCTGCGGTTATGGCTTTCACACTCTCCTCATGTCCAACTCTCTTCCCCTATGAGCCTCATAAGAACAGGGACAAGTAAGAGCATTGGAAGATTGCCATAACTAAAGCCTCACATTGCCTTCGACACAGCATTTGTCATTTCCCAAAATGTATTCCTTCCACAAAGATATTCTTAGTGGGCTTTTAATTTCAGTAGAGTTTATGTGACCCTTTAAAAAAAAAATCCCTGCTGCAACCCTTTTTTTTTTTAAATGGAATAAAAGATAGTACTATGCTTGAGGATTTGTGAGCTCATGGAGTACTTGACTGGCAGACATGCACACTGCCTGAACAGTATCAGTTACCAACTCCAGTTTACCACTACACAGCATAAATCAGAGCTTTCCAGGATTAGTGGCAACCAAGCGAGGTCCACACCTAGCATAATCTATCCCCACCTGCTTTATGCAATACAGGGTTTTATCAAGTTCTGTGCTGAAGAGGGCAGTGTGCACACAAAGTACAATTAAGCCAGCATAGCCGAAGGGTTTTCTTGTTCCATGTGCAAGTGCTCATGTACACACCCTCTGTATACTAAAGCTAGAACACAAGCAGCCAAAGGATTTACACTCAGCCCTGGAGCCCATATGAGTCACATTTGTGTCCCAGGCTACAGCAATCCACAGGTGGGGAAGGCTGCTTACATCGAGAGCGTTGCTGCAATCAGCCAGATAGCTCTGCAGGAGTCCAGTGGACCAAGCAAAGCTATTAATGAGGGAATACTTGTTTCACAAAACCTGAAGCTGTTCAGGTGGTTCTAAACTGGACAGTTGCGTACACTCTGAAGAGAAATGGGGGTCTGCCTACAACCCTGTAGTCTTCTTTCATGGAAGTGGTCATCTCAGGCCATCCCACCTTGACATGTCCATATGAAGCCAAATAACAACTGCAGAACATCCTCAACTTTTGAGTCTCACACTTAGCAAGTTTCCCCCACAACTAAGGTGCCTTCCCAAGAGGGAGCTTCCCACAGCTGGATTCTCGGGTACTCGAACTATCTGCTGTTTTTCCAAGGCCCGTCACAGCACCCCGACTAGTACTTTTAAGTCCCCTATTCCAATGCCCTTCTCCAGTATCTACAATAAAAGCAATCTTCTGTTTCAGTATTAGATGTGCTCTCATTCAAATTCAAGGGAGTTAAAAGTTGTGGAAGAAACCCAAGCTTTTCTCTCTACCAGAATGATTTCTTTCAGATACCAGTTCTTAGGAACCCAAGGACTTCAGTAGCCTGCACACCCTTTCCTGTTGTACAACTGCTACTGAACTGCTGCCATGTTTCAGTCAAAGAGCATGTCCATGCTACCTGAAGAGGTTCTTGACTGTTCTTAAGAGCATTCCTCTTGTGCTGAAAGATAAAAAAAGTTGACACTTTATAATTAGTCACTAGAATTATTTCCAGAGAAGCTTTACAAACTTTTCTGGCTATACAGGAATACTAGGTTCTTCCAGAAACTGGTTTAACAGCTGCCTCCCCAGAAGTTTATTAAGAACACTTAAAAAAGACACGGAAGCCTTCCACTCTTACCTGCGTTTTCCCAAGCAATCCCTGTTCAAGAACGAAGTAGACAACACAATGTGTTTTTCTCTATTGTTATCATTAAGATACTTGGAACCAATAACACAATATAGAAATACTTACCTATTCTACCCAGCTGAATTCGCGCTCTCACCTTTTACCTTGCAGCTCCAGTAACTCTTTAGGAAATAGCTCCATGGGAGACAATTACAAACAAAAAAACTTCATAGCAGCTTCTCCAGCCTCCAGAATCTAAGCACTAACTTTGATGTTAAAAGGTTTACACCCTTCCCCCATAGGCTTTGAAGTAAGCAGTTGGTCAGCGACACTTCAACTCTCCTCCTTCCTCCAAGGAGACTGTGGACAAGTAACTTTTATAGCTCAGATAATTAAGAAAATGGGATTTCTAAACTAATGTGCCAACACTAGCATAGATCACATCAATCACCCTTAGAAACCATATTGTTTGAGTACACATTAAAATCTTTTCATCCAACTACTTTGCATACTAGGGATTATGTAAGGCCTGACAACTAATTTGCAAGAACTGAGAAAATCCCAACATCCCGCCAGTTTTCCATGCTGTGCTGACATGGATGCTGACACCATGACAGCAGAACATCAGACACCTTAAAAATTATGTTAACACATATTTGTACACTTAATCTCATAAATTCATGCATTTCTCATGCAAACTGCAGAGCTGGTTTTGGTATACTATCCACTGAAAGCTCAATTTAGAGCATCCAAAACCCTGAAGTTTTCATTAAGAGGAAGAACCAGTCAGAATGAAAGCTGAGATACGAAGCCAGGTTTCTGCCTATGATCTTAGATTAAACTTAGATTAAGCCATTTCTTCTTTGAGCAAAGGCACCACACATTCCTACTTATCTTCTGCATCCCTCCTGCAGGGTCTCCCAACTGCTTCTCTTGGTTTTCAGGACACTGGGCGGTTACTTACCTGAATCCACAATGACTAAAATCACCTTAGTAACAAAGACAACCCACAGTTTCTGCAGTGTAGGATGTCAGCATAGTAGTCCTAGTATATTCACGCGTATCAGCTTCATTGGCTCAGGACCATACAGACACTGGAGTAAGTTTTCATTCACAGTATTAAACCAGAGTACACCCACATATTTATGAAATGCCAAAGGCAGGCTTTCATTTCTATCATCACCTTATGTCTTTTCATACGAAATGCTGAGACAGCACTTAGGACTGTAAGCTTCTTGCAGATCTTGCAATTAAGACCTGCTGGGTCAGAAGAGACTTGCCCATTAGCACTTTCAGGTGAACAGAGCATCCAAGTTTGAGCCATGTAACACAGGTTTTATCATTACCATCTCTGACAAGTTGTGATCAAGGAGTAAGATCCATGCGCTGAGAAGTATCAGACACCCCCAAACTGATGAAAGTGAACTATACACACACACAGAAGACTATTCTACTTGTCTCTTGCATCAGGCATTCATTTGGGTAGTTTCTGAAGTCAGTTCCTTTTTTCCCCCCCAAGTTTCAATATGCTATAGCAACTCTTAGCTGAGACATCAGTGGCATCTACATCTTCAGATAAAGAAACATGGTAAAAGCAGTGAACAAAGTTATCTGTAAAGCAGGATGCATCCTTGTCTCCTCCCCAGAGAAGCAGCACTGGAACAAGGAAGGAAAGGAGAAAGAGGGAATCAAATGTAGGTGACATCAATTGTTTCTAAACCAGTGTACATGACAAAGCACACTGCCATTAGGTCAGCAGATGAAGATTTCACATACATGTTTTGTGCCAGGTACAGAAGACAAGCAAGCCCCCCTCCAATTACCCCACTACAATACTTACCATCATTACTTGATATCGGCTGCAGATACATGCACAGGCTTAAGGGCTACCATGGGCAATTATTGTGATGGAAGTCATCACACCACTGTCTCTTTTCTGTGCCCACAGCACACCTAATATAAAGGTATATGTGCAGAGAAGAATCAGAAGTAGAAATGAAAAAAGGGGCTGTACTTGTAATTCCAAAGTCTTCAGATGTAGGCAACTACTACTGAGAGTTATAGCAGCAACAGAGCATTATACGGTCTCCACTATTTTTCTTCAGAGATGAATATGGCAAAACTGAGGGTGAGCAGAGGCACCTCCTGTCCCAGGACACCAAACATTTTACAGGAGAATGGGGAAGGCAAGCAACTGGTACAGATTCTTTAAATGGAGCGAGCTGGATTTAAAGTGATGGAAGAATGGCACACATTGATTGACATGGTATCAACAAATCTTGAAAGGCTGCAAGTAACTTGTAACTGCATCACAGAACGTTTCATGACACCCTTCCTCCATCATTCAAGTGCATCCAGGGGTAAACAGACTACTATACCCATGTAGTTATTGTGAGGCAATATCCTGAGCAAATACATTGTACTTACCTCCAGGAGGAGCCAAAGTATGAAATAAAAACTTGTAAACCCCTTTTTCCTGAACTATACGCCCAGGGGACTTTAGCCAAGACTTCCAGCGAGCCCGTGAAACTCTTCACAACTCTTTTTAATGGAGTATCTTCTTGAGATAATAAAGCACTTTATTTTACAGGAATCAGCTGTAACTAGAAAGGTGTTATTTCACAAACCACGCAAACATCTGAGTGTCCTCTGTCCCAGTTCTGAGTAAAGATCTTCCACACGTTATTACAGGGAACTCCAGTCCTCTTAAGCCTAACAGAGACTTAATCATTCCCCATTCCCTGACACAGAGACTAGCACAAGCAGGGATGATGTTCAGTACAGCAAAGTCTACAACCTGATGCTCAAAATCTAGCCTACCCCCTACACACCAGCCAGAGGGTATGCTGAAACTCAGACTGCACCTACTCAGCTGGCTAAGCCATACCAACACTAGACAGCAAGCAACAGGTAAAAAAACAGGGAAGCAAATTAGCTTGGCTGCTCCCATACCATGCTGAGAGATCTTACGCCATCTCATCCATTCTCTGAGCTCTTGCAAGGTTGATTTATGTCTCCATGGCCATACCGAGATCAGCTGCCTTTAGGAGGGAGCAAAGCTCCTCCTGCCGGTCACACTAAGTCACACGTGTGACAGCCAAACACCGTTAGTGCAGTTAAGACATCAGACAGAAGCCACAACCATTAAAAGAGCCCCAAATCAGCAAGCACAGGCTGTCACCTGGTGTGTGACAGGGGCATGCCCCAGCCTGCTCCCTGCTGAGCGCCCGCCCCACCAAGGCCAGGCCAAAACCTCAGCCTTGCTCTTTAAACCACAGTCTGTGCTTCAATCCCAGGCCGAGGCCGAACGCCTCGGCAGCTCCAGCCCCCGCACAGGGCCCATCTCCCCGGAGGGCACAAGGAGCCCAACCCCGAGGGCCGCTGGAGCCGCCCCGGTCCCCCCTCCACAACCGGCGCCATCCCAGCCCGGAGACGCACCGCGGCTGCCTACCAACCTGCCCTCACAGCCGCGACAGGCAGCTGAAAAGCCGTCCGGCCCGGCCCGGCCCCCCTGGCTCCTGCCACAGACCCACCTCAGCGGGCCCCGCTCCTGCGCCGCCTCGGCCCGTCCGCCTCAGGGCCCCGCAAAGGGGGCGAGCCCCGGGAACAGACCCCCACCTCGCTGCCGCTACGCTGAGACACTGCTGTACCAAGAGCCGGCGGGCACCGAGGGGCAAGCGGCCGCTACACGACGTCCTTCAGGGCCCTCCGCAACCCGCCGCGCCTCCTCAGCCTCCTCCCCCTTCTCTCTCTCGCCTCCTCCTTCTCTCTCGCCTCCTTGCACAAGCTCTTTCCACCCCCTGAACCAACACCTGACTCCTACCCTCTCCCTTTTCCGACATCTTAACTGAGTTCCCTAGCCGCTCCTCCCCAGCTAAAAGCATCCCACGCCATCAACATGGCGGCCGCCACCACCTGCCTCCCCACCGCTCCTCCCGCTCCCCACCGCGACTGCGCAGCGCGGCGCCTGCCGGAAAACCGAGTCCCCGCCACCCGCGCTGCCGCTCAGCGAACTGCTCTCAGAAAACTACAAGCCCCAGAAGGCCCCGCTGCCGGCGGGCGTTAGCCAATGAGAAACCGGCGGCGCGGCCGCTGGCCCCGCCCCGGCGGGCGAGAGGGGTGATGTCATTGCCCAGCGGGCGGCCGCGGGGGCGCGCCGCCGTTCATTGTGCTCCGCCGGTGCCGCCTCCCGCTGCCGCTGCCGGCCACGGCGGGGGGGGGCCCCGCTATCGCTCCGGCCGCCTAGCACCGGCCCGGGGCGGCCCTGCTCCTGCGATAGCCCCGCGGGGGGGCTGCCCTGCACCGGGGGTGGTGGCCCCGCACCCGTCCCCGAAGCGGGTTGCCTTGCACCGAACCCCGCTGCGCCCATCCCGAGGCGGGGGCGGGGGGGCTGTCCCGGCCAGAGGGTGTCTCGGCACCCATCCCGGGGGGCTGCCTTGCACCGAGCCCTGCTGCAGGCATCCCGGGGAGCTGCCCCGCAGCGGGTGGGTGGCCAGCCCCTATCCCGGGGGAGCGGGCTGCCTTGCACCCATCCCCGGGGGGGGGCCGGTACCGCGCCGTGGGCGGCCAAGCACCCCTCCCTGGGTGCGTGGGGGCTGCACCGCACCCAGCCCCGTTATCCCCATCATCGCGGAGGGGCCGGGGCTGCCAGCCTTCTCCCATCGCCGGTGACCGGTTTCTGGCTCCCGCCTCCGTTTTATGGTCGTGGAGAGGGAGGAAAAATCCCAAACCAGGTGAGTTCTGGCCTCCTCTTTTTTTGTGTATTTTTCTCCACACC
>JANZLQ010000027.1:18838302-18853092 GCA_026212715.1 Elanus axillaris | reverse complement strand
GTCACTGGATCCCAGGGAGAAGAGCTCAGCACCTCCCTCTCCACGTCCCCTCCTCAGGGAGCTGTAGGGAGCAATGAACTCTCCCCTCGGCCTCCTTCTCTCCAAACAAACCCAAAGTCCTCAGCCACTCCTCGTAGGACTTTCCTTCCAGCCCTTTCACCAGCTTTGTTGCCCTCTGACAAAGCTGTACAGGGTTGTATGGGATGTTTCACCTGGGGTGTCACTACTGAGACCGTACCGGCTTGAGGGGAACTGCTGACATGCCTGTTCCCATCTGCTTTCTCCATGCTTGTTTTCCATCTGCCTAAGCCTCTCCCTGCTCCAGTGCAGCCACCTCCCCTCCCCTTCCCCACTGCTTTTCTTCTATCTAGTGATGTTCAGCAAGAACGTTTGGGGGCTTGGATACTCCCCAACTACAAGTGAATCCGGGAAATGCTGTGAATGGGCATAAATGGAGACTCTCATCTGAAGAAGGCGTGACACCAATAAGGAACAGGTTACTAAAGGTGTTAGCTAGAAAGAAGAATGTGTGTCTGATTAGTAGATCAGCCCACCTAAGCTCAGTGGTGGATGAAACTGAAGGCACAGGAGCTTGTCAAGCCCTCCTGTCTTTCCAACGGTCACTCTTTTGCTCCAAATACCCATTCATCCATAGATACAAAAATGCTGGGAGATCCAGAAAAATCTGTGCTCCAGAAAAGTCCCAGATCCATGTTCAGGATGTAGATCAACAACACCTTGAGTTGAGAGGCAAACACCAATGTTCAGATTTACGGGCTATCAAAGAACAAGTGAAAGGCATTGCCCGGATTAGAAAAGAGATTTTGGGTTTGCTATGTTGCAAAGAATGCTTTCAGTAATGAAAAGCCGACTTGAAAAATAATCATTAGCACTTCTCTGTGATTTAAATTTCATTGCCTGAACTCAGAGTAATGGAAAATAGATCAGTCAAGGCTTTTTATCTAACAAGTTTTTAAACGAAGCCAGCTTCATGTCTAATTAGTGAGAAGTTCTCCATGGTGCCATTTCTTATGCTTTCAGGGTCTAACGCATGGTGTTTTCATGACAGTTGTGGCTGCAGCATGGGAATATTTACTTAAAATAACATCCTTTCTTAAAAACATAGTAAGACAAACTTGTATATAAATTTAGTTCTTAGCCAACTTGAATTCTTGCTAGTAACCTCAAGAAATCCCCTCAGGGGTCTCCATGCTGTGTGGTCTTATTTTCCTGTTGCTTTCTGATGCCAGAAGGGAGCCTTAAATTCCGTCTTCTCCAACGCTGGAGATTCAAGCTTTATTATAATGGCTACTGAACTTGATTAACTGAGAGAGGAGATGACTGTCACTTGAAAAAATAGTCCTTTTTTTTCTGTTCTTGCTTTATAGCTATTTACTCAAATACCTGAAAAATAAATGTAGCATTGAAAAAGCCTTCCTGTTAGTCCTCTGGAGGCATCAGATTATTCTATCCTGAGATGAGTAATCTTTGGAGGTGAGAGTCAGGTAGCCTGAAATTGCTGTGGGGGTATCGGTTCATTTTTATGTATTGGGGAAAAAAATTTAAGAGAAATAACATTAGCCTTTTTATTTTTGTGTCTACCCTGAAGTTCACAGTGCAGCATGTCCTGTGGAGAAAAGGTATTAACACTGATAAACCTGTGGTAGTGAATTTAATTAAAACCCCAGTAAGGGCTGGAGTAATCTGTAGCTTTCACAAGTGTGTAAGGGCAGGTTTGGGATTTTCCTATGTCCCTGGACTGCTGAGGACTCTGGGATGGCTGGTTCTAGCATCAGGTTCTGTGTCCTGGTTGACTGGAGATGTAGCTACAAGCTCAACCTGTGCGTTGGTGGGTTTGGGCTCTGTTCCTCTTCTCTGTAATCCCCGTTCCTGTGACATAGCTGTAGAAAAGTGCTTCCACTCTAAAGGGGTCATTTTAACACAATTTCCAGATAATTCCATGTTTTCTATCTAAAATACACTCAAGTGAATATCTGCACTGTTGCAATTACTCTGGCCCTGCAGGCAATAGCTGTCTCCTGTCTGTAGGCAACAGAATATTGTGGCACCCTTTAATTTCTCACATATCTGATAATATAAAAATCCCCACTGTAAATATTTGCTCTTGAGAGCATTAGGTAGTTAAGGGGGGATTCTTGAACAATATTTGGTCTATGGGAAAAAAACAAAAAATCATGCAGAGACTGTATCTGTGCTGCATGTACCAGAAGCTTGAAACAGCAGAAGCGAAGTCGGTGCCTGATTTCTCTATTGCATTTGTCCTTGTTCTGAACAATTTGTTCCTTCTAAAAAGGGAACTGTGCCCATTTTCTTCAAGCCAGCAGTATTCACATTTCTGAAATGTGGTAGTAGTGTTTTGCTCGGATAGATAGATGGAGGTGTGTGTGCACATGGAAAACCCCCAAATAAACCCAGGTTTCTGTTAACTCTTTAATTTCAGCAGGCAAATGGGAAGTCTAAAGTTGAGCTCTTAACTCCGGGTTAATGGATTTCTGCTCGACCTATTTAGGTTGTGTGAGCGTGCATCTTGGCTGGAAAGTGCCTTGTGGTATCTGTAAGAATGAGGTCTCCTCGTGTGTTGTGACCTGCTGTTGGCCATTGACATGCCCTGACTATCTCCTGCAGGGATGTGGTGTATGTTCGATGCAGAAACAACCTGTCTTTTTAGCAGTTGCTAACCCCAAATTCTGAAGTCTCTTTTGCCTCCCCCCAAAACTGGAAAAAACCTTAAATACATCCATACTGTGATCCTGAGGTACTTCTCAGTATTTCCATTATGCTTGTAAACCTTGGAAACTACTTTTGTTAATGTAGAGTGTTTCCATCTGCTAGGAAATCTCTTTCCTTTTTTTTTCTTTTTTTTTTTTTTTCCTTAAGTAGCAGTTCTTTTGCCACAGTTCTGCAGGACAGCTGTGTCTTGGTGCACTTGCATGTAGCTGTGTGGGTAGTTGGTCCCTATATGTCACTAGGAAGCATTGACAAGTGTCTTCAAAGGCATGGCCTGTGAGAAGTGTCTGCTGGGTCACATTGGACATCCCTGTGCTGGAGATGCTTGAAATTCCCCTGTCCCGTGCCATTATATGTGGTTATTGTGGACCACCTCTGAACTTTATACTGTAGATGTGAATATAGTATGGGGAATTTTTGAAGCTCCTTCTCAAGCTGCTGCATGGCCAGAGGCATTTGTGCTTCCACCATAAGTAAGTTAACCTTACTCATCATAAACCTTCAGTCTTTTGTCAATGGCCATCTTGTTTATATCAGTGTTGTTTCTAATCTGTTGTGCCTCTGGATTGGGAAACTACTTGGCTAAAGCCAATCTTAAAATTAATTTTTTTGCTACGTTAACTTTTCTGGAACAGTGTCCCCAGGCTGATTCACTTTGCAGCCATGCAGGTGGCTAGCTGGTATTTAGTAACAATAATAAAAGCATCTTTAAAACCAGTCCCCCTAGTTAGAAATTCAGAACTGAAGAAATTCAAAATAAATTGAGTATTGACTTGCACAATGAAATAACTAAGGAAAACATTCATTGTGGGCTGAGGCTAATTCTGTTAGAATAAAGGAGGCTGATTGTGGAAATAAATATTAAATAAAGTGTCTCATTAAGTTCTGCAGTTTTACAAAAGCTGTCGCCACAGGGAGGAAGAACCTGGCATGAATTATTGTTTGTTTACTGCAGCTGTCAGTCATTGCCGCGGTGAGCATGTTGCATCAATTCGTAGAGTAGCCGTTAGTAACCAGGCCGTCTCGCTTAAATGTCAAACTCCTTGCTGGAAAATGTGTGAAACTACATAAAAATTTTTTCCATCTTGTTAACACATTTTTCACAATATTCCTCATTTTGCTTGATGACATCAGTTTTTGGAGATGCAGGAGAAGGCTTTAAAAATATCTCCTGGGCAATGTTGGGTGATGCTTAGTTAATGAGTTTCGTTACGTCTGCATCAGATACTCAGGAAGGTTGGTCCATTCCTGGTTCTTCCTCTGATGCAGTTTTTTGAGTCATTCATCTCTTTTTGTCTGTTCCAGTATTTTATGTATAGATTGGATTTTATTATCCATGAGGTCTTTAGGATAGAGCTTTTATCTTAGTCCCTGCTTTGTACAGTGAGAACCTGCAGCTTTCTGCAGTCTTAAGGTGTTGCTGTAATGTGAGTAACAGTGCTGCAGAAACTTGGATGGGGAGTAGTTATTAGTAATTTTGGGGAATGACAGTCTCCTTAATTTCACTGCAAATCAATCTCTATAATTCGCAGTTTTGTCTGGAAAGATGTATTTTGTACTTGGAAGGCAAGACAATTGAATTCTGCATCTGTTTTGTGTTTATAGGCAAGTCACTTCTGAACTTTCTGTCTCTTGGTTGCTGCCATCTGTAAAATGTAGATAACCTCAGAGGGATGCCTTGAATATTCAGCAGTGATTTATTGTATGCCACTGAAGAAAAGTGTTACAGGCAATGTTAATGAAGTTTGTTACTTAGCCTCTCTGCTGCACGATGATCAGTATTTCAAACATTTGCAGTCTCCACGGTGAGTGCTAGCAAATTCTTAACTGGACTTAGCCTGTAGATGACAATAATAACTTCAATTTATGTGAGGCTTCTCCTTTGGAAGAGCTCCAAAGAATTTTATAAACTGTAATGCAAACCATAGTGTAAATATTGCCTTAGCAGCTACCAGCTATCAGTGAGGTGCTGCGTGATGGATTATTGCAATGCGGCTGGCAGCCGTATGCGAGAGGATAGCAAAAAAGAGAAGGAATACTGTGAGTGGTGGAGGTGACACAGGCAGGGAAATAGGAAAACAAAATGACACTACCTGAGTGGTGATTTTTAGCTTTGATGTGATCAGCGATTCCTAGAGATCAAGTGACTGTCATGTGAAACGTGGCATTTCTGTTGTAGTCCCACAGTGCTGCGATGTTGTTTCAATTCTAGTCAAGCAGAAAGAGCTCTGCTAGCTCCCAGGGGTTTCTTTTTCACAGAATGTGTGCGTTTCTGCACACCTTCATTCAAATACTGTGCTACAACCATGTGATTTCAGTGATTTCTCAGGCTGGTATGGCTGGCTGTGTAATGTCCTCCTCTGACGGAGGCAAAAGGCACAGTCACTTCGAGCTTGCTCTGTACATCCAAAAGACTTGAAAGTATAACCCAGATAACTTACTCTCCAACTGAAGTCCCATTAACCCTAAATACTTTCAGAAAGTGTAAAATACCTTTGCAAAGATGTTGGCTGAGAATCTGTTGTGTCCAGTTGGGTTTGTTCACTGAATGATGGAGACTTGGCTTCTCCCCTCAATCGTAGGCACCTAAGTTGGGTTGTCTGAAGTGGAACGTTGTTATCGTAGGTCCCAGACACCGTCACTGGAGAGAGATGGCAGATTCAGAAGTGCTCAGAGATGCTTGTCTCGCAGTTTGGCAGGGAGGCCAGACCTTGTCTAAGACTAACTTGGACATTTTGGTTAGCTCCTCAAAGGTAGGTAAGACAAAACAGTGCCACTGTGTACAGGGTATTCTGCCAGGCTGGTTCATGCTCTACTAGACTAGATATAAGGCTCAAGTTGTCAAATCATTTATTAACAAGAAGTTTATCAGCTTTTGTGTCCCATGCAGGAACATGTGTTTGGGAGAGGTTTTGAGCCCTTTCAACTCTGGTGGCTGAGTGCTGAAGCTTCAAGGGCTCAGAACCACTAAAAACCCAAGACAGAGAGGTCTGGAAACTGGGTAATGCAAATAAGTAGTTACAATTGGAGGCCATGACAGGAACATCTGGAGAAGAAATTCATGGCTGCTACGTGTGCTCTTGGGTGACAGGCATTAGTGTCCTGAGCAGCCAGCCAGCTGCAGCCAAACAAAAGATGGCAAGGGCAGAAGTCAGCCCCACAGTTACAGTGTGGATGCTGATTTGGGGCTCATCCCAGCTGCCTGTCAGTTGCAAAGTTGTAGAAATTACCTTGTCCTTGTAATTTTGCTGAAACAGTCTTTCCTTAAGTAACTTTTGAGCCTGTTGGCGAGGCTAGATGGTTGCAAAATCTTGTTTTCCTTAGAAAATAGGGTTAAAATGGGTATAATGCTTTAAGGAGAGGGAAGCTTGTTGTATTCAGATTGTTGTTTGGCAATGCTCATCCAAAGCTTGCCTGGTATGGAGGAGAGGTTGTGTTGTATCATCTTTAGGCTTGGTCTGGGAAAACCGGTGTTTCTGTTTGGAGCACCCTGTGCTAATCGAGACCTCAGCAGTCAATAGAGCACAGATTGAGGCTTGGCTTCCTGCCTGGCTGTGTGCTTACACCAATCCTTACAATAAAAACAAAACACAAAGTATAATTATAGCCTGGTGGATGCATTTATTTTTGGTATGTTGTGTTGCTGGGACTATTTTAAAGCCTCTGTGTCCAGGATTCTGGTCTTTCTAGATATTTAAAACCCCATCAATTCTGTATTTTACTAGGCCCCACCCTCCATTAAATGTATATATTGATAATAGTCAATGACTGCATTAATTTTTAATCCAGTACATTTTTCAGTTTTAGCATCCCATTCATCCATATTGTTGTAATCGATTGCTCCTGGAAATACTGTGGTAATTAGAGGAGATACTGATTTGCAAGCATTACTGTGACATGTATAATCAACCTGTCTTGTTTTGATCTTTTCATTACCTTTGCTTATGACTTTAATTGTGTACCATCTCGAGTAGGACTGTGGAATGCCACTGTAGGAAGGTGTTACAGGGATTCAAGCAGTGCTATGCGGAAAAAAATAACATGTCCAGTTATGCAAACAACTTTGATGGCTGGTGGTTCAGATGTTGCTAATAATAAGTTTGTTTTTTTTTTTCTTCTGATATAGCAAATGCACCTTTCAAATGGATGAGGCAATTGGTATGGTTTAGGAAGAGAATTGTTATGGAGAACGCCTTCCTGTAATCAGCATCTATCTCCTCCTAGGAAGGAAGGGCTTGTGAATTGTGTGCCCTTTTTAAAGGGAGGATGTATTAATTGACTCCTAATATGTGTTGTGATACATAGGGATACACTGGAAAAAGGTGTACACTGAAACTAGTTGGACTTCTCATGGGCGAGAGACGCGTGTTGCTGGGACCATGGGCTATTCTCAGGAGCTGAAGGACTGATGTACAGGTTATTTTGTGAAGCTTGTTTGGCATTTGAGGGCCTTGTCCAAGACTCTGACATATTACTCTCCAACTTCTGGTTTGAAGAAGGAACATCTGTCATTTTATCCTAACCCTGAAATGGGTCCCAGTGTGTCTCAGTGTGTGATTGGGGTCGTTTGTCCTCTTGCAAAGGAGAAGCTCATAATGGCTATTTTGGCAGTTCCTGGAAAAGTGAAGATACACTCCATCAAACTTCTGCTTTTCCATGGGAAGGGTTCCCTCTGAACAGTCACAGAAATCCCTGTAAATATCGAAAACACATCTTGTAATGCTTGAAATCCTTCTGCATAATTTCCAGCTCTCCTGCTGTTTGCAGGAAACCTGAGCCACGTGCTTTTAGCTCACCATCAGCAGCTCAGCCTGATGGAGCCAGGAGGGATTGTCTTTCTCTGCGGATCAGACCAGGAAGAAAATGAGCGGCATGGGAGTAACAGCCTGGCATTTCCTTTTAGTAACAGTTGGATAAGCCTCAAGAGGACAGACTTGCTGCTTTAAGTTTAAAAATTAAATTCAAATTAAGAATCTGCCCACCAAGCAGGATCCCTTCTGCTTGTTGCTGCTGTGCATTGCTGCAGCATCCCATGGCCTGTCATTGCGTCCTGCATAACTGTGCAAATGCAACACACAGTTTCCACCTGGCAGGGCTCAGTGCTTTCTGCTGGGTGACAATAGGTCACAGTGACAAACAGGCAGGGAAAGGCCAGGTGACAGTATATTTGAGCGAGAAAAAGCTCGGTGGGTGTTTGCAGGGAGATCTGACCACGCATGAGGGAGAGCCTGGTTGACACGGCTGCTTTTGCATTGAGGATAATTAGTGGGATGTAAGCTAGGCTGTAAAATAAATGTGAAAAGTGATAGCAAGGAGTTAGGGACCCATGGAAGGAAGGACAACAGGAAACCCTGAGGATGCAAAGCAGGAAAATTGGGAAAATTGTCCTTTAATGGGATTTTGGTTTTTCTGAATGGAGATGCCGGTGATCCAAGATGAGATCCCTTTAAGGCCAGAGAGGGACAATTGCAATAACCAAGATATGAGGGGATGCTGAGTTGGTTTACTCCTGAAGGGACTTTTTTTTGAAGGTTTCACTGATGTACTTCTGCAGGAAAGGGCTCTCTTGCCAACAGATTAATCTAGTTCTTCACATGAATAACCTGCGTGAACAGCAAAGCTGCTAGTTGGCAAGGCTTTGGTTGGGGAGGGAAGGTCTGTTCTCTGGAGCAAAGGGAGGAAAAGGTTTAAGAAGAGGTGGATGACGTCTGTTTTAAGCTGGAAATCTTCCTAGATAAGTATCAGCTACTGGAGCTTCAGAGCTGCTTTTGCTGTTCAGGAGTCTTCCAACCAGCAGCACAAGGGAAAATAGTATTTTCTTGCTGTTCACAGCTTTACTTTTTTTTTTACTTTTACTATTTACCAGTTCAATTGCTGCTTGCCGAATGTTAAATTAGGATAAAAAGCATTTCTACTGGAGTCTGGGGATGGAGGTGGCACTAAGGCATTAGTGGTTGGAGGAGAATTTGGGCAGTTGCAGAGGAGTGGCATGTGGTCTGTCTGAATGGAGAAATGATGAAGACCCCCAAGGGAAGGCTGTCCTGTCATGGGTGACCTGCCCTCCAGCACCTAGGAGTGGGTAGGAGAAGCTGGAAGAATTATCTTCTCTATTTTGGTATCTGTAACTTCTATACAAAACTCAGGAGTTAAAAGGGGAGATTTCCTGAATATAGCCCAGAGAAAAATACCAGCCCTATTACACCTTTATTGGCAGACAAAGACAAAAATGCATGTAGAGAGCATGATACCAGGGCAGAGGAAGGCAGGTATCAAGACTGCAGAATGAAAAGAACAAGAAAAAGAGAAATCAAGGATAGTTAAGAAAAGCAAAGTGGAGTTGGGAGAAGCAGCGGGGAAGGAGGCTGGAGAGGTAAAATAGTCCAAAAAAGAGAGCATGAGGCTTAGGTCTGGTTACATGGGGGCTGCTCCCGAATTTTTTACTTTGGGCAATCACTTGGTCTGTTACTTTTTACCCATCTTTCCTGTGTGTACAGAGTGCTCAGAGGTGGACAATAATGCTTATTAAGTGATTTGTGTAGTACAGAGTGTAGCGAAGCCATCAGCCTGCCTCAGATTTAAGTGTTACCAAGACACAGATTGGAAGTTACTCTTAATGACGAGGAAGGGGGGAAAATGTATGCGCTTGTTTGAGCATGACTTGTTCTCCCTTTGAAGTTTAAAGGATGTACATTTGGGCATGTGTGTGGTAGAAAATGTCCTTGGACACTCCCTCCATGCAATAGTTAAATGTTGAGTGAAGCTTTTGAGTTGTAACTCTGACCTTTTAAAAATGCCACACGCCTCTTTCAATGTGATAGAAAAAAAAAAAAGAAAAAAAGAAAATTGTAATGTATTCTCTCAAAGCAGAACTCTTATGTTCCTGGAGTCTGTACAACTTTCTGTACAGCCTGGTATAAAGAAAACTGGTATCATGCACACCGAGGTACCACCAAGTAGCAAATAACAAAAGTGAGAACAGTCTGAGAAGTGGGTGAAACAGAAGCCACACGTACAGAGTCTGTAATGCTCCTCTGGTGCTCTTAAAAAACTCAGCTGATGTCTGAGTTCTTTTCATGTTTGAATTGTTGGTTGTTGTAATGGTAGGATGAATGAATAATTTAACTTGATACAATATTATGTTTTTAATCGTGGCTTCCTAGTCCTTACATGCTCCTTACAACCAGGGTCTGGATCTGTCTGAATACCGCATTTGTGTTGAGGGTGAAGGGGATGATGTTTGTAACCATGCTTGGACCTTATTTTGCTGGCTTTGGGGCAGACGCAGGTCTGCTCCAAAGAGCACATGCTGTCTTCACTGACTGTTTAAGTGTACAAAGAAATGCAAACGGGGTGCTTTCTGTGTCACCCTTGTTATCTGCAACTCTTGTATTGTACCTGGGATGTCTCACTCAGTGCTTACCCAATTTCGTGGGAGAGGGGGAGAGTTTATTAGTTGCCAAGAAAAGAAACTCAAGCCAATTTAAGTGAGAACTGGGAGCTGCCAGCTGTAACCCCAGGCAGTATGTGAGGCTACTGCAGAGCAGCAAAAATAGAGCTGTGAACCAAAGCAGCGGATTAGTGAGCCTACAGTGAAAACTTGGATCTCCCCACTGGAGGTGAAGTTCTTCACTCCAAAGGCTACAAAGACTTTTTTTTGATGTGGAGCACTTGTCTTTGCCACAAGCTAACCTACATTTCTATGCCAAAACAGTACTCAAACCTGTCCCCTTGTATTGCACCACAAATGGGATACTTGACACTTAATACTTAATTTCCCCTGATTGTCTTGGGTTGTTTTGTGCTTTTGACAGTGAACTGAAAGCTTATTTGTGACTTACAGATGCGTGTTTTATTACAGACGGATGTGTTAGTTGGGGTTGTAGTGACTGTTGTTCATGCTGGCACTGAGATTTGCACTTGAACCCAATTTGTGCTCAGTGTTTGAATTCAGCTTCCCAGATCCAACGCACAGCCTCACCAGAATATGCATCTCCTTTGCAATTTTAAAAACAGACTGTTTTCTAGCCTTTGGTAGAGGTAACCCTAAAGCTTTTGAGTTTGTCTCTGTAGGTAGCTGGCAGGTGTCCTTCCAGGGTTAGGGATAACTTTTTGCCAGTTTGTTCTTCCCATCATCCCCTCTGGGCTGCATCTCTCCTGCCCTTGTTTTGCTGTGCTGGGCACGGATGCTCCTCTCCGCAGTGCTGCTGGCTGGGCTCGTGCCTTGGTGCTCCAGCAGCATCTGCCCAGGCACCTTTATCCCAGATTTATCCTGTATCCTTCTGTGCTTCCCATTTCCCCTGTCTTTTCACCCTGTAACTTTTATTTCTTTTGTAATCCTAACCCGAAATTACCTCACAGTTTCTTCCTTTAAACCTAGATTTTTACAGCTATAACGGGTTTCCTTTCACCATCATCTGTACCAATTCAGAGTACTGCCAGCTAAGCAAATACCCCAGTCCAGATGAAGCCAGTTTTGCAAACCTTGTTACCCTGCCTGGATTCTTTACCATAGCAGCTTCTTTTTGCTTTTTATCATATATGTATGCAGTTGTTCAAGCTAACTTGATTTAAGTTGTTCTGTCACTGTTGCAGACATTGAGGTGCTTATGTTACAACGGAGCAGCAGCACACATTAACAGTGAAGATTTCTCTTCCCTTGGAGAGAAACTAGATTGGAGAACAGTATAGTTAGAAAAGGTGGTTCAAAGCTGAAATTTGCTTGTTGTTGCTGGAGTTAGCTCACTGTAATAAAATTGTGTAAGTCTTGCAAACCCGCTGTTTTCAGAGAGAAAACCAGTGACTTTGTAAATCTGCTTTCAAAGTTAAGTCTTAAGATAATGCTTCTGCAAAAATTCCTTGCACAGAGCTTTGCAGGATGGGTGGGTTTGGTCTTGCAGTGCCAGTTCAGAACACTGCATATACTGACTGTCACATAGGGAAGAATAAAATCTGAAGTGCCATGTAGGACCTGTCCTGCAAGCAATTGTCAGCAGAGCCAAAAAGTCTTATATTCTAACTTCTAGTCTTTGTCTTTATCTTTTTTTCCTTGCTGACAGGATAAATACGCACACGCACACAAAAAATCATCTGTTTGTTCTTTGATTTGTGGTACAGTCCTGGATATCCAATTTCAGTCCCACGTGTAGAAATACATATAGAATGGACTAGAAATAAATATAGAACTTCTAAAGAAGTCCTTTCTTTGCTTTAGATGAGCTCTGTTAGACATGAAATCTGTTTATAACTAATGACAATTTGCTGTGCAGTAGGAGCTGGTGCGTGTGCATTGCTTTATACTTAATGGGAACGTGCTGTGCTGGGGGACAGCAAGGCTCTGCTTGTGTTTGGGATAAATGGCAAACTGACACATGAAGAGGGAATTCTGTATTTTACTAAATGAAAATGCCTTATGTTGAGTTTTGAATTACAAGTAGCGTTTTGGGTAGACTGCACATTTTGTTAAAGAACAAATGGTGGCGGTCCAAATAGTTTTGTGTAAAATTGGAGAAATGCAAGGAATGAACAAATGTGAGATGTTTCTTACCCCCATAAGCACAGTCTGTCTGGCTCATGCCATTTCCTTTGATAAGCTCTCGAACCTAAAGAAAAATGTCAAAGTATATATGTATTTAAGAAGCTGCTAATGCAGTCTTTTTTGTGACCGAAAGGCTTTTCTTTCAGAATTGTGTGTCAAGATCTTGAACACCTGAGTGTAACCAGTTGGCATTAGCCTCAGGACAAAGTCTCCTGCTCAGGATGAAAAACATTTGCTCTGTCATATCCCTTCAACTTAAAGGAGTAAAACTGTGTGGTATCTAACAGTGGCACCCCACTCCAGTGTAATACCTTAAAGAGAATTATTCTTGCTTGGTTTTGGCTTTCTTTTTGTTTTCTTTTTTTCTTTCTCAGCCTGTCTTTTAATTCCCCTTCGGCCCATGCTTTCTCCCTGGTCCATCCCTCCCCGCATCCACCCACGTGCATAGCAATCCAGAAATGCTCCAGACCCCGAACCGTTGGAGGACTGAGCCTGCAAGCCAGCAACCCTTGCAGGGGAGGGATGCTGTAGGACTGGTGTGCCAAAGGCTACTCTGGCTGGAGTTCTGCATGGAAAGATGTTGTTTTCTGTGTTTTTGGCTTATTGCCTGGGTGAAAAAGCAGAGTTCCCTTGTCCTCTGGGTTGTGGCTGCATTTCCAGTAACTTCAGCAGCTTCAAAGTTTTGGCTCTGCAGTGTGGGTAAGGGTTAATATATGAGGCTTGTGATACAATTCTCAGTGTTGGAGCTGAAAAGTTATTGTGGAAATCTATTTATCTCATGCTCGATACAAAGTGACCTCCTTTTGGTATGTGCAAGCTGTAAAGGAGAAGGTGGGTGTCTCACCCACAGCCCTGCGGGCACAGCCCAGCCAGGGAGGACTATGAAGAATCTCCTTCCCTCTGCCTCATATCCAAAAGATAAAGGATCCAAACTGCTTATCCTTGTTATATCCTTCTGCCTTTATCTAATTTGCATGGGCGTCCCTGATTGTGGCTCAGTTCTGTGGATGGAGTTTGGGGAGGAGCACGGTTTGGTTTGTGGTTGCGATGAAGGCTCTGCAGTGCAAATGCGCCGAGGCCAGTGACTTTGGTAGATATGGCCCTTGATGTCTGCACGCAGCCAGTGTTGCAGTGCAATGGTGTGGTTTCATACACAGCTGCTTTTCGGGGAAGGAACTTGAGGCTTTCGTTAGGGAAGGGGCTGCTTTCCAGCCAGCCACATGTGTGTGGCTGTGCAACTTCTGGTCCCCCCACCCGTGCAGCCACAGAGGATGGGGGTGGCAGAAAAGACCTAACCCACAGAGGAGCATTGCTTACAACATTGTAGAATAAACATTATTCCTTAGGGTCGTCTTGTTCCTTCTAGACAAAAGGCCTTGTGTTGGAGCCCGGGAGCAAAGGGAAGGATTTGCAGGAGGGGAAGGGCTGCATACAAAACCAACCACATAAGACCTGGCAGTGAAATGAGTGATGTAAATCTGTTGCATGAATATCCTCAACTTCCCAATCTTTAGCATGCAGCCAAAAACAAAAGGCAGTGTGGCTGGAAGGAGCAGGCTCTTTAGGGACCTGCTCCTGAAGTTACAGCCAAATTATCTCCCACCTATATTCAGAAAATCTACTGTAATGAAAGATGAGTGGTGCTGGTTGTGCAGGCGGGGTGCAAGATGCTTCGGATTGCCTGTGTTGGACCAAACGCTGGGGTGTCTTGGCTGCTGTTACCTGTCTGGCAGATTAAAGCTTGCAAATACCCATGGTTTTGGCTTGCTTTGAGAACACATGAAGAAACTCCCCTTATTGGACATATGGCAAGAAATGCAGTGGTGATGCTGACTGTGGGAGCAGGGGAGGGGGCTTGTGCCACTGCCAGATTCCCCGGCCTTGCTAAGCCAGCAACCTCCCCGGGGAGCTGGTGGCAGACCCCTCGTGGAGCTGAGATCCCCCCAGCTAGTTCAGGCTCTCTTTGGCAGGCAAGAAGTCACCACATCTAAAAGCACATGATTCTCATTACCCGTGCCTGAATGTCTGCTGGGGCTGAATTGCCTGGATCCCTGAGAGTTGCTCAGTAAGAAACAGCAAACATTTTCCCTGGGAAGGAGCAGCTGTTTATATATAGTGTGCAGTGGGTTCACAAGCGATTATTAGGAAAGCATTTCTTTCTAGTCATAAAAAAGAGGGCATTTTTGTTGTCTCCTTTCCTCTAAAACACACAAGTTGGAGAGTCAGGGATTTTCATTTGCCATGACAACCAATGAAACTGCCGCGCCATGTGATTTCTCCATCGTCCTATGATTAAATCTTTTTTTTTTTTAAGGCCATGTTGCTAACAGAGTTGGGAAACTTCAGGTATTATTTGTTTTTCTCATGTAGATTAGGCAGGATTTAATTTGCATGTTTACTTGGGAGCTGTAGAGAGCTGGGGGATATTGGTATTTCCATGATTTATGGTAAGAATGGTGTCTTAGTTCAGAATTACTGTATTGTACTGAAGTGTGTCGTTACCCCCC
>JANZLQ010000027.1:18798350-18829910 GCA_026212715.1 Elanus axillaris | reverse complement strand
TGTTTAGCCTGGAGAAAAGGAGGCTGAGGGGAGACCTTATTGCTCTCTACAGCTACCTGAAAGGGGGTTGTAGCGAGGTGGGGGTCGGTCTCTTCTCTCAGGTAGCAAGTGATAGGACAAGGGAAAACAGCCTCAAATTGCTCCAGGGGAGGTTTAGATTGGATATTGCAAAAAATTTCTTCCTGAAAGGGTTGTCAAGCGTTGGAACAGGCTGCCCAGGGAAGTGGTTGAGTCACCATCCCTGGAGGTATTGAAAAGACCATGTAGACGTGGTGCCTAGGGACATGGTTTCGTGGTGGACTTGGCAGTGCTGCATTAATGGTTGAACTTGATGATCTTAAAGGTCTTTTCTAACCTAAATGATTCTATGATTCTATAGCTATGCATGGGTCTGCATCACCTGGCTGCACTAAGCCTGCTCTGATTTGACCTGTTCTGATTTGGGGACAGTGGCCCTGTAACTACAGCTTGTAAGCAAGACATGCCCATGAAGGCTGATTCTTCTTCAGGCTACAGGAAATGAAAACCCATGAGTGAGACTGGTGAGGAGAGAAGGTGATGCCATGATGTGCCACACACTTTCTGCTCCCATTGTCACTTGGCCCTGCAGAGATCTGAACTCCTGCTCTGTGAATCCTCTGCCTGTAACTGAGGACTGAGATACCACGGAGGGTTAGAAACAACAAGTTATTTCTGTTTTGTTCTTCTAAAATGAAGGCATCAAAGCATTCTTTTAGACATGAAAGGTTTTTTACTTCAGATGGAGGCTGTCCGTCATGTTTGCTGAGCACGCATTATCTTGTGATCTTCAGGGAGGGTAAGAGGCAGGCAGAGGTTGGCACACCTTGCAGTTGACTGAGAAAAGCTTGGTCTTTTGAAGTATCCCACTCCACTTTTGGCTTAATGAACCAAAACAACTGAGGCAAAATCATCACCATAGAGCCTGCTCTGATCATGCCTAGAGGTAAAAATTCTTCCTTGACAAAACAAGTCAAGTGAAGTGCCAGAGACTTTTTACCAGCTAAAAACCTCACTCATACTTGCTGATTGTTTTGTGTGAAGACTCATGCTGGTGTAAAAGCTGATGAGGGATGGGCAGAGTACTGGTTTCATCCATTGGAAGGAGAACTTGATTACTCCAAGGTCATTCATGTCTCCCAGGTAGTATTTGAACCTTTGTATTGTGTTTCAGCCCCTTGGTACCCAAAGAAGCTGAGCACGGCATGGTCAGAGGAGGTCAGAGATGAAGAGGAACCTTCTGTGCCCATCCACACTAATGGGTGAAAAGACACTGCAAAAAGATAAAATAATTGGTTCAGATGATGATAAACACAGTCAAGTACACAAAAGTGGATCAGGGAGAACTAAGGGGTAAATGGAGCAAATGCAGGGAGAATGCATCATATAAGGGAATAAACTTAAAACACCTGGATATCTTATTCCCTGAAGCATGTATTTACTGTGGATAAACTCCTTGCCTTGTGGTGAACAGGAGAAGCAGGTGAGAGTGGTCTTTCTCCTCTATCATCACTCTCCGGGTGGTTGCCCTGCTTTGATTTACCCCTCCTGGCCCCTTGTTCCTGCCCACAGTGACTGTGCGTGGGGCTGTGTGATGGAGCAGAGCAGAGCAGTGACACAAACAAAACAAAACCCTGCAAAACTGATCCCCTGCGAGGCTGGTGGGAACAGCCCAGGGGGTTTGTGAGCCATGGGGGCTGGTTGGGATGTGAGCTGTAAAAATTCTCTGGGAAAAATGGCTGTGAAACCTAATTTTCTGCCCTGCTACCAGCCTCAGGCTCTGCTCCTGCTTCATCTCATGACAGGGCATGTCTCTGTGCTGTTGCCAGCACTGCTTGTGATTTAAACAAACATGGTGAGGGGTGGCTGGGGCATGGACAGATATCCCATCCCCTGCCCTTGCTGCAGGGTCTTGTCTCAGCCAAAGGGTGGGACAGGCAGCTGTGGCCCTAACACTTTAAACCATGGTAGGGATGCAAGGCAGAGCCCTGTGCCTGCAAACACAGGAAAACAGAAAGGGAGAAGAAAAAAACCCACAACTCCCCCCGAAGGAAACAAAACCAAAGTTGCATTCTGCATTGGGCTTGTTTTTTTTTTTTTTAGCTTATAATTCAAAGTGTGCTGTATTGCTGCAGTGTACATTCCGCAGCCATAGCGAGCTGGGCAGAGGTTGAGACACATCTTCCCTGAGGAGAGGGAGGGATGCCTGAGCCTGAGTCGGCAGCAAAGGTCACTTGGCTGAAAGGCTTGGCTTGCAGGAGAAGATTTCGTAAGGGTAACTGATGCAATGTTTCTGTGTTCAGCGCTGACGGCGTGGTAGGTTAGCGTGTGTGCACACCAGAGGGAGAAACGCCAGTGTGGGCAGACAGGGGTAATAAGGCAGTGAGGGTCAACCTCACCTGCCCACTCCGCTTCCCAAATCACTTCTCTGTCTTCCTTGCTGCTTCCTGTACTTTCTCCCCTCTTGTGCCTCCACTTTTTGTGTGTCTTCAGTTCTGGCATTTAATCTCATCTTTGCGTTGTTTGTTTTATGGCCTTGGCTCATCTTCCAGTTGCCGTTTGGGGTTATTATCACATATGATTAGTCTTGGAGCCTAACGAAGGGGATCAGACATAACTCTAGGGTACGTCTGAGCCATTTAGTGTTTCAGAGCTCAAAGATCTGCAGAGGAAGTTTATTTTTAAGCTTCCTGAGAAGATAAATTTGAATGTTGGATTGTTTAGGAGACAAGTAATAGAACTAAAATCCCTCCAGGGGGGAGCAGTGTCCTCTGGGATTTGAAGCATCCCAGGGATAATTATCCAGTGCTGAGTAAGTCTCCTTTAGTCTTGAAATAGCTTTTAGTGGATGATCACATTTTTCTTCATGTTGGCTAGTGTGAAAGCTTGAAACCATATATTAACATTTAGCCTTCATTGTAAGGCACTGTCAACATGTTCTTAATACTGTTGTTATCCAGTCCCACTCTGGGAAAGCCAGGCATGGAGATATGAAACAATTACACAATATAACAACCCCCAGAAAAGAAAAAAGGGCATTTTTTGAGGCTGCTCTTCACAGTCCTACTCTTTCCCTGTATTAAGAGGCAGGAGGGAGCTGCAAGGTCTTGTGTGCTGGAGCAAGGTGAGATTAGAGCATCCTCAGGACAACTCCAGCTGCTGCTCTTTGGCACTTTGCAGAGGACCGTAGCTCCAGCTCAGCAAAGCAGAAGCAGGGCAAGTGCTGTGTCACTGGCCCAGGCAAAGTGACATATCAGTGTGTAGTGACTCAGCTGTGTCCCTGCTAACCATCTGCTGTTGTGATGCAGATCATTCGTCACTAATTGGTGTGGTTACCCTTTTTTTAGGCTGCTGGAAAGGCCAAGGTTCACATAGACATGAAGCAGCTGACTCAGTCTTCCACCTCATTTGACTTTAGGTTCAACAGGCTCTTGGTGGTGCTTGGAGAGCTGTTCCTGTGTACCCTGCCAGGCAGCCCCAGACTGTCGCAGTTTTATCTTGTAGTCTCTGACTGCTTGACCATAAGCCTATCGCAGCTCTATGGTGGGACTGGGGTCTGTAGCTGGGGCCTTCTGGTGTGTGGCAATGCACCCTCCCAAGGAAGGACCTTTGGAGGCAGTGGGAGAGGGCACTCTGCCTTTGGGTTGAGCATGAGAAGCTTGTTTCACCTGTGCTGCGTTTGCTCCCTTTATCAGCTCTGTAAAAACCCCCTGAGCAATCTGGGGCTTTACTGAGGATAGCAATTTCATAATACATTTTTTTTTTCCTCACCCACCTCCTATGCTTCCCATCTTTGCTTTGACTCCTCATCCAGTGCCGAATCTGTACGTCCTGGTGGGTTAGGTACTGATGCTTAGGTATTGCCTTACCTGGTACCTCAACTGACAGCTTGTAAATCTGTCTCTGTACTGATGTCTTTTATGCCATCACCCCAGACCAGTCATGAGGACAGGTCTTTGATGCCATGTATAATAACTGGATCCTCCTGGACACAGCCGGGTTTGGACCCTGCCCTTCTGCTCCGTTGTCTGTGGGTTTTTCTGTCTGCCTAAAATCTCCAACTGAGTCTCTTCTGGCTGTTGTTGCTGTTCTTGAAGGTTACAGACCCCTTCTCTGGCCATGGTGTAGGTGGCACCCATGGGTGCACTGGAGATGGAGGTGTGGATACTCATCCCTCATGCCTTGCTCAGCCACAGCAAACTCTACATTTATGTGTTTGGTCCTTCTCATACTTTGAGTGACTTAAGCCCTGTAGGTCTACCCCAGTGTAAGCAACCCTGCCCATCTCCTGTGACATTGCTGAAACATCAGTCTCTGCATCCTGCCAAGGAGATAGGACTTGGTGGGGGTGATGTGTGCTGGCTACCCCTCAGGCTCCTCTCTGTTCACTTTCCATTTGAGCTGTACACCAAGCAAGCTATCCTCACAAAACTAAAGAAAATGATCATAGTAGTAGCAGTATTCCTAATAGTATCTATTATTTCTTCTTTTTAAAAAACTTTTCTTAATGTACTTCAGTCAAACTATTACCCCACTCCCCAGTACTATTTTAGCAAATGAGCTCTTTCTGTCTTTAATGCAAACATTGCCTCTTTTATTTTAAAATTATTTTAATTTCCCAGTCTGTTCTGCACTCAGGTGTGCCCCAGCCCTGGTCTGTGAGTACCCAGTGCCCACCTGGAGGAGCTCGTGGTGGGGGTTTCTAGGTATTGCCCTAACAGAAATAAATTATGCAATTCCCTTGAACAATGTGGCAAAGTTCATGCTGTCCTTTGGAGCTGATGTAGTTAAAAGTGAAACAAACATTTGGGGACATCTAGGAAATGGTGGCTTGGATTTGTGGAGCGTTGCTTGAAAGCTGAAAATCAGTGTCAGTAATTCGTGGGCAGCCAAAACGTGGCTGAGGTTTCGCAGCAGCTGATGTTGGACTACGTGGATGCCCTGGCTTGGAGCGGGGAGGGCTCTTCTCCCTTATCTGAGGAGCCATGCACGTGCCAGGAGACCTTTGTTCTGAATATCTGGAGGAAGAAAGTTCAGCAAGAATAAAAGGGCCTTTCCCCACTGCCTTGGTTCACATTGTGTTGTACTCTCTGTCTGTCTTGCAGCTGTGTAAATGAGTATGGAAGATTATGATTTCCTCTTCAAAATTGTTTTAATTGGCAATGCTGGTGTGGGGAAGACCTGCTTAGTCCGTCGCTTCACTCAGGTAAGGTTTGCCACCTCTTGGACATGGGATGTCGGGGTTGGCACAGCACTGGGACGGGAGCATGGAGCCTGTGGCTATGCACCCAGGGCTCTGCCAGCATTGCAGGTCCAAAGTGTTTTGTTGTCCATGGTCTTGGTGCATGCGTCACCTATAGTGACATACTAGCACAAGCAGCACATCTGTATCTAATGCTCTCCTTGGCACTGTTGGGGATCTTGTGTTGGAGAAAGCTTTTCCCTGTCTGAAGATGGACAGTCCCCACTGCCAACCTCTGGGACAACTCCTCCTGATTTGGAGGTACTCTGGACAGATGATAAGGACCAGTACGCCTCCTGGTGCACTCCTATGTGCCTTCTCCTCATCCCTTGCTGCATGAAGCTCTCCCTGTTATTTGTCATTAGTAAATAATTAAATAGTTTGGCTCCTGGGCTGTCAGTCCAGTGTCTTCTGTTAAACACAAGTTCTTTTTTTCTGGCAGAATAACAGAGGGAGGACCATGCTTCTGTGCTCTGGGGCAAGAGGTTATGCATGATGCACTATAAAACATAAGTTGTGGGGGTTTTGATGCACCTCTTCCCTAGGAATTGTCAGTATTTTTCCCTCTCACTCTTAATTTTGGTTTTAAAGCCATGGTGATGTTAAACACTCTCTAAACACGTGACCAGCGGTGGCAATAAAGCCAGTCAACCCCAAAGGGTTAACCACAAAAATCTGTGACTACTTCTGCTGCTTGTGCTTTGGCAGTGCAGCTGCTGAAGGGGATGGATGTGGCCCAAAATCAGCAAGACTTTGTAGACCTGGGCCAAAATCAGAAAGCTCTGTTTATTTTCTTTTTTTGGTTTGCTGTTGCTCCTTTCTGATGGTGCTGCAGTCCCGCAACCACCAGCATCATGCCAGCCCTTGCCATAGCTGTGGCACTAGTAGTGGCTGGCTCTGTGCTTTCCTCCCAAAATGCTGTGCAGGGATGTGACCCTGGTGCTGGGAGTTGCCAGAAATGCCTTTCCATGCCATGGCATGTGGCAGAGGGGAGAGGGAAGGTGTGAGGTTGCAGGAGCAAAGGCCTCTCATCCCACGCAGGCATTCACACCTCTTTCAAGGCACTGCAAAGTAGGATAAAGGGTCCTCACTTACCCTTCCCCTGCCTCTTCCAACTGCACAGAAGCATAAGGGCTTTTCCCCTTTCTCCCCTGTATGCGTCCTCCTTTTCCTCTCCTGTTTTCCTACCTCTGCATTTACTTACTTGCTACATGACTAGAGACATATAGACAGGGAAAACACTGTGGGGTTGAGTTATGGTAACCTTTGTGCAGGGGAAATGTCACGTTTTAATTTCTAAATGTGATGGAAGTGTCTGGGGAAGGGGACAAGGGAGGAATAGTTTTGAGGATGGAAAAGGGTGAGGATCGGCACCCAGCGGGAGTTTTGTCTTGTTACAGAAATTTGCTTAATGAAACTCTTGTTTTCTTTCAGGGGCTTTTCCCACCGGGTCAAGGAGCCACGATTGGGGTTGACTTTATGATTAAAACTGTGGAGATAAATGGTGAAAAAGTAAAGGTAGGAGCTTGATGGTTTCACATGTAAACTTGTGTGGCAGTGCCATAGCTGAGGTTTCTTGCTGCAGCCCTCCTGCTGCTGGGAGGCATGCAGGGAAGCGCAGGGCTCTCTGGCATGGCTCAGGCAATGCAGGGTCTAATAATCTTTGCACCCCTCTCCACAATTACTGTCAGGATCGTAATGGTGAACCTACTCTAAGGGAGAAAACGGAAAGGGGAGATCTTGCAGAACTCTGTCCTTGCTTAGGAGGCACTAAGATCATGCCTGGCTTGGGTTGTGGAAGTGCAAAGCAGCGCTTCAGTGCAAGCTCTGCTAACAGCGTTTCTGGTAAGCAGAAGTCTGTTGCATTCCCACTGGGATGTGCTTGATGAAGGTCTTCTCCTGTGAGCTCCCAAGACAGCTGTTGGGGAGAGCAGGCTTATGGACTGCATGGCTCTGCACAATACTATCTCATCTTCCACTTCTGCCAAGTTACGGGTTTGGGAGAAGCAGAAGTGGTCGCAATACTGGTGCTTCAGTCAACAGGTTGAATTGTGAAGGACAATGTCCTCCATATTATTAATTCTTTCACCCTCCAAAATAGGGTGGTTGCAACCAAACTGCTGGGAAACTGTCCTTGTCCTGTCCTAACTCCCAAACTGAGCCTGAGCATCGCTTGGCAGAGAGCTACTTCGCCTGGGCCAAAACACACCAGGGACCAGTCCCATGCTTTAATGGGATCCATGGTTGGGTTCCAGCACCCAGAGATGTTGGCTGGCACTGCTTTTGTAGAGCAGAGATTTTGCTAGAACTAGAGCTGCTGTGGTGCCCAAGAGGTGGGAGAAGGGTGTAGTTATCGGAGCCTCTAACATCAAGATGTCTAGGGTCCCTGAGCAGCTCCTGGAGTTATTCTGCCTGCAGAATATCTGCAGAAATCCAGGGGCATTGAAGTGAAAAACAGCAGTTTCCTCCTTGCTGCCTTCATCAAATCTAGTAGTGAGCAAATGGGAGTGGCAGCAGTGTCACAGTAGCTGGGTGTGACATTGAGACCCATTTTTAAGCTTGTGTAAGTGACGGGATGGAAACAGTGGACTTGTGCAGATTTTCAGCCCTGTTTTTTTTAACCCGTATTTCAGCACAGAGGGTTGTTAAGAAGAAAATCAGGTGGTGTATTCCTGAGTTTAGGACAAATTTTAAAAGCTCTGATAGTGTCAGCAGGCTGCCACCCTGCTGTGAGGAGCTATACGAATCTATGGGAAGTGATGGTCCTTGACCAGAAGACCTTCCAGCCTGAGCAGGTGAAGGACAAGAGGTGTAAATACCTTCACCTGATAAAGACCAAGTTACTATTCAGCACACAGGTGTGCTAAGTGGGACAGAGCAGCAGTCAGGAAAGCAGTGAGGATCACATGTAGCCCCTGTGGTGTTGGTGCTTGGCTCGGTGGTTGTGATGCTCGTTAGCAGGTGTCTGGTGTAGCAGGGTTGGCCAGGACATGGATGCTGCTTGTCCACGCTCCTCGGACAGCAGAGATGCTTCTTTCAGCCAAAACCAGCTCCAGTCAGCTCTAGTGGAGCAGCTCAGAGGATCTGAGGTGGTAAATGGCTTATGAATTCCACCTTCAGTGCAGTACTTTTTTTCCCCTCATATACCTGGCTTAAACTGTCTCAAGATGGTCCTGGTCAGTGGAGGGAGAAATGCAATCCTGAGGAAGATAAATCCCATCCACTTCAGACACCTCTCCTGTCCAAGCATCTGGTTCCCTGTCAAATACAGGTGGAGCCTTAAGAACATTACTTATATCTGAGGTTTTTGGACAGGTGAACTCACTCTAAGGATTTGTCTGCATTTAACTTGTTGCTCCCATGACATAATACTGTTTTTAGCTTGGACTGAAGGTGCAAACTCCTTAAGAGACAGTTGGGAGCAACCGTGCCAACATGGGCTATCTCAGGGGCAAGGATGGTTCAGGGAAGCTCTACAAGCTAAATGAAAACTTGTCAGTGTAGTAAGCCCCTGCTGCCCTGCAAATGTCTGATGAATGCACAAGTGTCCACCCAAGCAACTCTGTTTATCACCTTGGGGCTGGCTTATGTTTCACAGAGCCTTAGCAAGTGGTGGCTGGGGTACCAGCTATATTTCACATAGCAAATAATGGGTTGTTAAATCAAAGCCCCTCTCTCAACCCCACCAGTGGAGTAACTTGGAGTCCCTGGAGCTCAGCTGCAATGACCAAGCTTGGGAGGAAGCTCAGTATGATACACTTGGGCATTGGAATGAGCCTTCCAGCATCTGAAAGGGAAACAGATTTCCTTCAGGGAGTGATCTTGTAGCCGAAACTTTTTGAGTAAGCAGTGCTAGTGAGAATAAACATTTAATGAGCGGGAAAAGCACGAATGAGTCAGGCCACAGAGCAATAAAAATGACATCTCAGTCAAATGAGGCACTTCTCTGACTGTCAGCTCATTTAACAGTGCCCAAGCTGTGACTCTGCTTCTGTGCTGGGCAGCATCTCCTGCATGTCTGCTGGGATCCAGGATGAGAAAGCAGAGCTATTTACCAGAAAGGGTTTCAGACTTGAAAATAAATGATAGATTTCTGGGGAAAAATACTTTCCAGCTTTCAAAGTTGCATTTGAAAGTCAGTGGAGAGGGACTTGCTAGCGTGAAAGCTGCGCGCGAGCCATGTCAGATATGAGCAGCTACTAAAGCTCATTGACAGATGACCTGAGACAGCTCTGTGCAGTTGAGGGGACTTTTGATCTTCCTGGCCTTTTCTAATACAATCAAAAATATGTACACTACCTGCACTAAGAGGCTACACAAATTTGAGCCAAGTAGATGGCACTTACGCTGGTGAAAGCTAAGCATCCTCAGTGCTGCAAGGAGAGTGCTGTACTATATGGACCTGTGGTCTTATTGTACATGGTGGAAATGTTCATATGCATAAAGGTAAATGTATGTGCAAATGTTGGGAGAGCAGAAAGTATCAGCTGGCTCTGAGAAAATAAACATCTAGGTTTTCTGCAAGCTGAGTCAAGCACTGTCCTTTCGTTCCTCTGATAAAATGATACAAGTAAAATGGTTGCTGTAAAATACTTTATTTGGCAGAAATAATTGGTGGGGTGAAGTGTGAGACGTGCATTTTGTGTGCAGAAAATTTGTCAGTGGCTGTAAGGTCGGGGCTCTTCCAGGCCTTCTGCACCCAGCTCAAAGGTAGACTCACAACTGCAGCCAGTAAGAAACCCTCTCCCCCAGAGCAATCCCTTTTGCTTTCAATGTCTGTTACATTAAAGTGGTGGAAGAACATATTCATATCAAGTTTTACCAGCCTGGACATCATCTCAATAAATGCAAAACATACATACTGGAGTCAACCACTAGACCAATTAGTAAATGCTTTTCCTGGGAAATAGCCGAGCAACAACAAAATTATCTGTATTTTTCCATCTGCCAGAGTTGGGAGGCTGGTTTCTTCTAACGGGGACTCATTTGTTACCTGAACTTCATGTGCAAGTAACTTCACTTATGGTCTTGTGTGTCGCTTAACTGCAGGTGCCAGGTATAGCCATTTAAATACAACTACGCCAAGAGATTAAGAACAAAGGTGCCCAGGAGCTGTAAGCCAGCCACAAATTACTTTCTCTGCAAAAAATGTACTTTCTCAAAATCGTACTCCATGTCTGAAAGCTGTTACTGGGAGCTCTCATTTCAGACTAACAGATTTATGATGAGTAGCTGGCATAGTTTGACTTTGGAACTGGGCAAGAATAAGGTTTTCTCTGTTACAGGCTGCTGAATTCATGGAAAAAATCTGAAATACCTTACCTTTTTCTTCCCAAAGTACACAGGATTCTAGCTGGAAATCACCCTTTCACATATTTATTTCCAGGGGGTGGTGCTTTAAAAAAATAAAAGCTGAAGCAGAGAAGTACTCTTTTATGCTGAAATGGTTTGGTTTTGGATGTTTGTTTCTTTGACTACCTTTTTTTAAGGACTGATATTTTAATGACCCACCAAAACCTATCAGATGGTCAAATTATATGAACAGTATGAGTTTAGTTTGTATTGGAAAACATATGTCGTCTTCCTGGACCCAGAAAGTTTGGCAAACACTCATGACTTCTTTGATATAGTTGAGGACATGTCAACCAGTTCTATGTGATAGGAAGGCAGGCAGCGAGGAACTGGGTGAGATGGCTGAAGCTGTAGAGAGGAAACATGTAATAGAGTCCTCGGATCAGCCTTCAACTGAGCTCCTGTTCACTGCTGTGGTTTCCACCCATCAGTGCATCATCTCAAGATACCATAACTAGCTTTGGGAGCTAGAGGAGGGGCTTTCTTATTTCTTCTTGGGATGGATGCTGGTGTTGTCTGGACTACAGGGCTAGGAGAAGTGACTTTCTCGCTCCAGCGCCTGTGTGGCCAGCAGCTCTGCCCACAGCAGAGGGAGATGCTAGAAGTTGCACAAAACCCTGCAGACCTGTGGCCTCGGCCACAGTGCCGGCTGACTTTGTGCCTTGCATTTTGATCTGCAAGTGCAGGAATGGAAACAAAAAATGCTAGTGGAGGGGAAGCCTCCCCATCATTGGAGAGAAGAGCTAAGTGCTTTCCCAGCATTGGTTTTACCCTGAAGTGGTTTTTTTAGGTCAAAATAGTGCTGCTATGAAATAAAATAAGTTAATTTTTTTTTTCCTTTTATCACCCTTCCTTGTTATGCCAAAAGCTGCAGATCTGGGACACGGCAGGACAAGAGCGATTCCGATCCATCACGCAAAGTTACTATCGCAGTGCTAACGCGTTAATCTTGACCTATGACATCACCTGTGAAGAATCCTTCCGGTGTCTCCCCGAGTGGCTGCGAGAAATCGAGCAGTATGCCAGCAATAAGGTCATAACTGTGCTAGTGGGTAAGCGACAATCATCCCTAGTGGGGTGGTGTGATGAGAGCTGTGGTGTCGAGGGGTTGGCGGCAGATGGAGGTGTTAGCAGGAGGAAAATGCGGCATCTCTGTGAACTGGTGGTGCAGGATGCTCAAACTGATGTGGCAGACCTTGTTGCCAGCCAGAGTTATAACTGCAGGTAGGTGCAGGGTACAGCTGGTGCCTTAAACCCAGTGCTTGGACCATTCCTTCTGCAAATAACCCCAAGATGCTGACAGTGATGTTTGGGACACTACAGGCACTTCTCAAAGTGTGGTCCTGTCTCAGGTCTAAGGCTATAGCAAGTAGAGGCAGATACTTCTCACCAGTTGGTCCCATATGGGACTAAAGTGTTGATGGTGCAGCTACCAACTGAGCTAAGCGTAGAGGAGTTGCCCTTGTGATTCCCAGCTTGGATCTCTACATGTATACAAGGACCTGGTCAAGTTGGGGTTGCTTCTGGGTTGCTGTACCCTATAGTTGTGGGACAACCAGAGTCTTGTCTTGAGTGGGTCAGGATCTGGGAACCAGCTCAGGATGTGATGGTTGTGTGGATCATAGTGTTCATAGGTGGGACAGAACTGGAAAACTGGATGGTTTTGCATGGATTTTAGGGAAACTAAAATAAAATAGCTGAATCTTATGTTAATCTGTAGAGCTTCAACTCAAGCTAAAGCAGACCTCAGGCCATCTGTCTGCTATAAGCAAGGTGAAGGTTATTTTGCCTACTCATGCTTTTCCATGCTCTGCTTTCAGCATCTGATAGTCAGGACTTGGCTTTTAGAGGCCCAAGAATATAAAAAGAGCAATGGAAAATTAACTTGGGAAAAGCCCAAAAGTTTCATGCTGTGGTGTTGATGTCACATTTAATAGTTTGCTGCTGAAGAGAAAAAAAATGTAGAGGGTTTTAAAATGTGTTTAAGGTGGCTTTAAAAATCTTTTAAGCTTTACATGCCCCAGTGGTATTGCATTTGAACCTTGGGATTTACAGAGCTTCCATACAACAAACTCATTACATGCCACAAGAAGGGTATGGCATGTGTACAAATGGTACAGAAATAATTAATGACTAACAAATGTATACATGATTTTTTTCTAGGGAACACTAGCTATCAGCATCTACAGCACAAAATGTAAATGGTAACAGCCATAATGCACACTTGGAAGATGGTGACACCCATAAACTTCTTGTGTTGAGTGATAATTTGTTTAGAAAGGTAACTTCAGTGTATACAGTGGGTGCAAGAAACTGCTTTACCAGGAAAGAAAGGGGATCTCAGATGAGAGGAGGGCAATGAGATGTGGCTTGCCAGTGGAAGCACAGTCTTTTCCTTCCACTAATTCTCAAAAAATTGCTGGTAGAATCAAGGCCAGGAGATATTTTCTCCTGAACCTGCCACTTCCCCAGACACAGCCCCCTGTTATCGCAGGTCCTGGTCTGTTCATTTTCTTTGTGAGATTAATTTATGGCAAAACCATCATGTTTGAAGTGAAGTGGCTGGTAATAGGGTATAATCTTAGCAGATGCTTGCTTGAGGCTTTAATCAACTCTCTGCTAAACTGAACTCTCTGAAGGAAGGGGCTGGTTTCTCACCCCACCTTAGCTCTAGCTCTGCAAGTGCTCCGGAGCCTGTCCCTCTTCCAGCCTCAACAGCTAAATGCTCCCTTTGAATATTGAAACAGAAAAGCTGCCTTCTGTGCCAGGCTTCTTTTAAAGCTTGTAATGACATAAGAAATATCACATTTAGTGTCTCATATGCTATACTTGACATTTTAAGTGCTCCTCAGAGCAAGAACAGGAGAATTTCCAATAGATATTAAAATGGAAATCCTTTGATGTTGGTTGATAGCAGCAAACAGATGCGCTAGTGCTAAATTAAAGCTAACTGACTTGGATGTTTAGAGGGTGTATTCCATTAAATGAGCTGATATTAAATGAAGTTGGTCACATGTATCAGGAGTCCGTTATTTTTGGAGGGGAGAGCAAGCACTAAGAGTTTCACATCAAAACCACTGTCCACACATATATACAACACCAAACTCTTCTTTATCCCTTATCAACCTCTGTTTCTCTTGTTTTGGAAGTCAAATTAATTCATTTTCTAAAATATTTTGTCAATGCAGGTAATAAGATTGATTTAGCCGATAAGAGGGAAGTCTCCCAGCAAAGAGCTGCAGAGTTTTCTGAAGCACAGGACATGTACTATCTGGAAACCTCAGCAAAAGAATCAGATAATGTGGAAAAACTCTTCCTGGACTTGGCCTGCCGGTTGATCAGCGAGGCACGACAGAACACCCTTGTGAACAATGTCTCATCCCCCTTACCAGGAGAGGGGAAGAGTATCAGCTACTTGACTTGCTGTAATTTTAATTAAAGAGCTGGCATGTGATTTTGCTTTCTGCAATGGGCCAAGAGGATTTTTTTTCGTTTTTTCTGGGATTTATCTACTTGAAGGGAATTCCTGCCACTTTGACCCGTCTTACCGCGAGCCAGATTGCAGACCTGGAAGCATGACAGGCTGATGGCTCCAGCTACATGGTGACATAGCAGAATATAACATGGTTTAAATTTCATTTTTCTTGCAGTCTCTGGAGCGGGTTAGGAAAAGAAGAGTTGCACAAGTGCTTCATGTAATTCAGAACATGAGCTATTGCATTTCCTTCTATGGGAGGCTAGAGCAGCCTCTCTTGAAGAAGATACTGAAGAGATCAAAATCTCTCTTATAGAACAATGTGTTTGGTCCTTTTTAAAATAAAAAATTAAGAAAAAACCAACAATGAACACTGATCCTAGACTACACTGGCAATCTTCCGGGCTGCCAACGAGTGAGCTGTTAGTACATGTACATAGTGTCTGCCCTTGCATCTTCATGGAGGACCCTGTGTTTAAAATAGTGTTATGTCTCTCATCTACAGGCACTTTCATGAACATGGAATTAAAAAAAAAACTTACATATATCAACATTTTCAAGATTTAAGAAGACATGGATACAGCTCAGTTGCTCCCTTTGGTGCTAGCAGTTCAGCAAATATTCCATAGATCAAACGTAGTCTTACTACATTACTGTCCTCTGAATGTGTAACTTAGACTGGTTAGGAAAAAACACTAATAAGCACTGTTCATAAAAATAAAAAAAAATCTTGTTACCTCTTTTTTCTAGGCCTGAACATAGTGGGAAAGGACTGTGCTTTGATATCCAACATAGTATGAAAAAACTTTCCAGAAATAAATTAAAAAAATAAATAAACTGTTCCTCCTCTAATTAGTAATGTCCTAATGTGAAAAATTAGCCTCGGGAAAGGTTATTGGTGGAGTTGGAAAAAGCATACCAGATGTGACCAAAATCTTGTGCATGCATGGATTGTGTATAAAGGTTCAAAAAGAGCACAGTTTGAAGTGGCAGTCTGCAATATGTCCAGCTTAAAAATAAAGCTTGTAGATACAGTTCTTGTTGGAAGGCAGGTGTACAGTTTTGTAGAGGTTTGTTTTCTTTGGTTTTTTTTTTAATGCCAAGTGGAAATAGTGATGGGTTGCAAGCGGTATCATTCTGTTTCTGACCCATCCAGCGCTCACCTTGTGGAACTGCTGTCCAAGATGCTCTTGAAGGCATCTTCTTGGCATCCAGTCTCTGCTAGAGAAGCTTTCAGATTCAGGGCTGTAGAGTAATTTAATTTACTTGATGCTTTGTACTCTTAATCCTGGACTCCAGTGTATGTGTAACTTTTAGGCAATTTCTTTCTACAAAACCCCTGAAGTGGAAGCATTATGGAGTTTGCGATGTTACTACACCTCTAGTGCCATATGCGAATAATTCATTGCAAATTTACAGGTTGATGTTAAAGTGAAATTGGAAGATAGTAAATGTGCACATGAAAAATGACATTTAGAAGTTTGAGTTCAGTTTAGCTAATCTGAATAAATGTCTCCTGGCAATCACATGGCTGTGATATACTGTACTTTAGAGCTAATGAATTTAATATTATTTGGCTTTTACTGAAGATTATAATGGAGCTTTTGTGTTGACATAAAAAGCTGCCAGTAAGTACTTATTGAAAAGAAGAAAAATTAAAAGAAAAAAAGGGCATTTTAAAATGCTGTTTCACATTTTCCTGGAAAGACTTCTTTGAGCTGTATCATGTTGTGCCTTTGATCTGTAATGGGGAGCTGACTCTATGTGTCAGAGAGGGAGGATCGGTGTGTCATATGGCCATTTTTAATATTTTCTTGCTATATTTTAGGTCACTTCTGTTATGACTAGTGGTAAAAAGGAAGATGGAGAAGCTGTGGTACGAGGCTTGTTTGTCATTTAGTTAATGTTCAGCAAAGAGCTTCTGTACGTGTGAGATATTGGGGGACGTGTTATCTGCTGCACCGGCCTGGTCCTTCTCAGGCTCAGTTTGTGGTGTAAACCAGCAGATTTAGAATGTTGTGGGACTTGGTGGCTTCTGCTGTGCTGGCCCATGTAGTATAGCCTGTGCTGAAGAGCAGTGGTGTTCCTGAGCATTCCCCAGATTGCCGCATGCAGCCTTGTATGAGCTTGTGAAGGCCACCCAACTCTGAGACAGCTGATTCTGCACAGCTTTTTGGTAGTTGTTTAGAGCAAGGCTCAGGGTGTTACATGGAAGGTAACACTTAAGTTAAAAATCAATATTATATATATATTTAATTTGTAAAAGCTCTTACTCTCCAGATGCTGGACTTGTCAGCATATAACTGATAACAAATAGGGCAGGGCTGTTTGAGTTAATCAAGGAGGAAGGAGTCTGCCTACTAAAACACCTGTGGGTTTCTCAGCCTGATTTCTAAGAGCATCAAAGCTGGGCAGGTACTTTTCATTCCTGCTGAATACCACTGTCAATGCATTTTAAAGTGCTCCTTGCATCACTTCTGGAGGTTGAACTCTAACACATTTATCATGATGCAACAAGCTGGACTGGTCAAATAGCCGAAACTGCTAACTTCATTTTCTTGGATATTTACCTTGATGTTTCTAGAAGGCTAAGTCTCTTTTTCCAGTGGTTTCCTAACCTGTAGGTGACTATTTTGAAGACTAGCTGCCTACTAGCAACCTCAAAGCATTGGTTCTTTTTATTGCGAGCAAATCTCCTCTATTTAAGGACACCGTCTCCAGACAGTGATGTGTTTTTGTGGCAGGGCGGAGTACTGCATTTGGGCTGACGTTACAGTGAAGTATCTGACTTTTCCAGGGATGAATCTGAACTGATTCCTTTCAAGGTTTATTTTGTGTAGACTTAAAGTTGAAGCAATGGTGGTATGTGCAACATTTTATAAGGTCATAAGCCAAAGCTGTAGTTTGAAACTCACCTCTTTTTCTGCAGTTAACAAACATGCTACCTGTTGAAGAAGTGATATTTTATTGTAGTAACTCCTTTGCAGGAGTTATTTTTGTACACCTTTGAGTATCTCTCTAGTGCATACAACCCACCTCTCCTTGTAGCAGTGAGGGTTTATCTTCTCTTCTACAGTCTGGTCCACTGCTGAAGGCTTCCCAGCTAGAAGAGGAGCTTTATCGACTGCTAATGACCACTTAGTGCTGTGGCATAGTGATCAAAGTCTTGAAAAATAAAAGGAGATAAAAATGCAAATCCCAATTATCTGACAATCAGCACTCCAACTATGGCCAATACCTTGCTAGATGAGTGGATTTTTGAGAGAACTGTCAGTAAAGGCTTTGTGATGCTTGCTGGGTTGAGTGTCCAAAAGCCGTGCAAAATTGATGTAATAGGGCCAAATTTGACTGGAAATGTTCTCTGCTATCAAGAGAGCAAAGCATTGCTTTTAGCATGGTTGCTAGGTTGATGTGTTTTCAGGGTGATATATTCACAGTCATGCAGTAATCTTCTTATTTCCAAGTGAATATTGATTTTTATAGTAGTCCCACAATGAGACCTTTTCTTGAAATTTTTTAGCACAATGAGTAGCTCCAAGCAGAAGCCAATATAGGATGGTCAACAGATGTTTGCTTTGTCTAGCAAACCTGTTTGCAGAGGTTAGTAAAATCATCTTCTGAAAAGTGGATGGTCTAAACTCTGTTTTGCGGTTCAGCCAGTGATTCAGTCAGGCTGATCTTTGGTAAACATTCTGTGCTTCAGATTGCTGTATGTGAAGTACTCGCTGGTATTTTGCATTGGGTATTTACACAGCAAGTTTGCTGGGACAAGCCGTGACTCCCTTCTGTTCTTACTTGTGTTGCCTATGAGAGACCAAGTTGGGGGGGGGGGGAAGCCCTTCCGATCAAAGGGTTACGATGGAAAAAGTGAAGTTATGAACTCTGTAAAGAAGGGGACACTGGGTGCCTCTTCCTACCTCTAGCACTGAAGTTCTGATTTGATCTACAGGCAAGTTTGAGCGTGCAGTCAGATACATGTTTGTGCTGAATGCTAAGTGGCTTTCTGATCATTATTTAATGAAAACCACATACGACAAATTGTCAGGCAAGATACTTTGTTCTTTGCTGTAGAAGGCATGAAACAGCCCTTAAAATCTGTCAGCCTGCTGGTGCTGTTTGTCTTTTTGGAAATAGCTACATTGGTAACAGTTGGCTCCCGCTAGTCTAGGTTTAGTGGTTAATGGCTATTGAATTCCTTCAGCATCAGTAATAACAGCAGCAGACTGAGGCTGACACAGGAGACAGTGATTTGAAAAGAGGGAAAGTCAAAATTAGTGATGCAGAAGCATGGTGGGTGCTCACACATGGGACAACAGCTTTCCCAAGCTTTTGTTGACAAGGGATACAATTAGTTATAGTCAAACCCACTGCCTTGTTCATTATCCCTAAGGACTGCTGTTTGTTCAGCTGCTTTTCCACTTGTCTTCTCTTTTCAGTAAGAACTGTCTATAAATCAGGCTGAGATGTTGAGCTGGCATGATTTCTGTAGTCAGAGACTGAGTTCAGTTGGAAAATAGGTGAAATTCTCCAGCTATTAAAACAGGCTGAGCAAACAAACATGCAGGATACGCTGCCCTTTGGGGATCTGTGGTGCCATTGTGGTCAGGTATGGTTGGAGACTGTCACAGAAACCTTCTCCTGGCTGTGGGGCAGACTGAGTGCTGTGGCCCTTTGTGCAAGGGGAGAGATGACTCTGTGGAGCAGAAAACGCAAAGTAAAGAGAGGGTTCTACTTTCAGGGTTTTCTCAATCCCATCCTCTTATAAAAAATGCATCTATGACTTAGATTTTGATTTCTCTGAACTTTAATAAGGGATGTTTTGAATTTGAGTCTCATCTGAAATTCTTCTGTGTTCTTTCGCTTTCAATATTAAAGCACCCAATATCCTTATACAGGTGGCTCCTACCAACAAAGACCTTTTCTGAATTAACTTAGTTAGAAAAAGCTGTTTCTAGAGGACACTTTGTGACTTCCTAGTGAGCAAGTATGGAAATTCTTTGAAATGTTGATATGTGTAAGGGCTTGCCAGAAAACCCACTGGAGCCAAAGGAAATACTCTAATAAATTCTAGTAGTGAAAACCCTGTGAAAGATGTTTTCTTTCTCTGTTTACAAACTTTGTTTATCTGAACAAATTTGGCTCTTGACACACTTTTTCCTTGCATCAAGTCTGTCCTCTTCTTGCTGTGGGTAATAATTTTTATAGTTACTGTTCACAAGCAGCAAAAGATCATCATTTTGAAGGACAGCCTTGTCTCCTTGTGGTGACGATGAGTGGTGGGGACACACTAGCTTGATTTCCGCCGAGTAAGTAGTGCATCCTAAGCAAAGCACCTCAACGGGAACCGGTCATATCTTTGAAATGTGATCATCCACTCGAGTGGTAGTTAAATGTACCATAAAGGTTACAGATCTTGCATCTGCCTCGGTTTAGGATTTACGGTGGCTAGGAAAATAACAACAGGGTAATTGTGCTGACTGTGATGCAAGGCTCCCAAAGTAGCCTGCTGTGTTGCTCTGACTTACCTCGCTAATCACCACCTTACTAAACGGACCCAAAGTCTCCTTTGCTGTACTGTACTATATCCAGCAGAGAGAGATTGCCAGCTGTCATCACCCGTGGATGCCATCGCACCCTTTCCCCTGGTAACTTAAACCAGAAGTAAAAACTATGCCATGTGAGTTGAGGGTGGGTTTTTTTTCCAAGTGGGAGCCACAGATCCAGAAAAAACTCTCATGTCTAATGCTTGCCCCTCCAAATACAGTCAACAGGGTAACTGGGGAAAGATAACCCAGGTGTAGCAGAAGCTGAGGTGGCAATGGGTGTAATTTAGGCTGTAAATGTTGTCAGTGAAAAATTAGACTGGTTTTAAGAGTGTAGGCAGGGTTAACAGCTTATCTGTCTGGATAAACAGGAGCTGGCTGTACTGTACTTGGAGATTGTCTCTGTTTTCACATTAATAACTAGCTATTAGCACTTCCTGGATGTGATCACATTTGTTGAACCAGTTATTCTTTTCCAGCAAGCACAGAAAATAATTTTAGCTCTGCTTAGTGCTACAATTAAACTCAAGAACCAGATGCCACCTTTACATTTGCACCTTTGCTTTTTCTGCTACTGCTTGTCTTGGGGTAGCGTTCCCAAGGACATGCATGCTTGTGTGTGCCCCATGCTGCTGTCCCAGTTGAGCACCTTCAGGAGTCCAGCCCTGGTCCACAGGCACCTGACATGGCCAAAACCTCTGTCGGTCATGGTTTTAGCTGTGCATGGTGTCCCGGGGGAGAGGGGATGTTAAAAGTACTCTTACGCTTTCATGGGCAGTGAGTAAGGGCTCTGGTGTGTGGGGGGTCACATGAATGCAAACCTCAGAGCTTTTCAGAGCCTGATTCCTCTAGTACCGTTCATCCATTAATCTGTTCCTTCCCAATACTGCACATGCCTCAAGCACTGTGGATGTCTCGGGCTGGAAACAGTCCTGGTTGTGTGAACCACTGGACCCTACTCCTGCTTTGGCTAGAAGGAAGAGCATCCATGGCTCATCTTCTGTGCCACCTCGAGTTTCTTACTATGGCCATACACCTTACTAATTTGATAAGCCTATTCTCAGCCATGTAAGCATCCTGTAAGGGGTGCTTCTCTTCTTATGGGACCAGTGCAAGAGGCCCAGATGTTAAGAATCGATGGGGGTTTGGTGCAAGTGAGTAAATCTGCAGTGATCAGGTGGATGCTGCTCTCCATCCAGGGAGACTTGTGGCCATGTGGAGGAGGAGGGTCAGTTGTTCTGAGCTGTTGCTTGGGTGCTGGTGTGAATATCTCTGAGGGTCTGGGTTGCATCATTGGCACAAGCTTTAGCAAATCTAATGGTTGCAGTGTCCCCAGTAGTCAAGCCTTTACAGAGGGGGAAGCGGAGGAGCGGGGAATGCTGTTTTGACATTTTAATGGAGTGAGAATAAAGTGTTTGGTCTATGGTGAGGAGAGCTGCCATGATTTCAGGCACTGGCATTGCCTCAACTCTTGCAGGCTGTTTGGAAGAAAGCCTTACCGCTGGTCCCCATGTGCCGTCAACACTGAAGGGGAAAAACTACCTTAACCCAATGGTTTGGGGGAGAAAAGGCCATCTAATAAGAGTATGGAGGAAGCCCAGCGCTTGTTGCTATGCTGGTTTGAAGTGACAAGTATATATCTGGATATTAGAGAAGTAGTTTAAAATGTGCCATGGTTTTTAGCATAATAAGATGCACTGCAGATATGTCACATCAATTTTATTCCCCACAGCTGTTTACAAAAGGAAAAAAAAAATTAAAAACCCTGAGATTGGAGCAGCTGCAGTCACTCAGCTGTCAATATGGGACAAGGCTCTTTCTGCTCCTCTTTTATTTCCACTTCACTCTGTTCTGCTGCACATATTTGGCTGTTATTTAAATTTGCAGATCATGAGATTTTTTTTTCAAACTGTCTTTGATCTATACACACTCACCCAGCTCTCATTTGAATTCATTAATAGTTTGAGTAGGCATTTTAATTTTATGTTTACTGGTTTGTTTCCCTTTGTAATGTTATCTAACTGACAAGTTCGTCGTGCTCTGCATTGCCTTTAGGTTTTTGAGTCTAAAATTCCTCTTTCCTGAAAGCTATGATCATTTTTAGAGATGTTACAAAGGCATCTTCATTTCCTCAGGAGAAAACCTGAATTACTCTCAGCTTTGATTACTAGCAAATCAATATTGAAGCACATAATTTTTTTTACAGCATGAACAAAGTATGTTTTATACCATCAACTGTAGTTTGAATTGTAGTTTTAAAAACAGCTTAAGCACTTAAAGCAGCATTTTTTTTTTTCAGCTTCCATGCCAAGAAAGTCACACTATTAAAGGAATTTCCTGGGTTGGAGTTTCTCCCATAAAGGTCTGCTGTCTTTTCCCCAATAATTGTGAATTTAGCACAATGTACAGAATTTTAGCAAGAACCCCGATTCCTAAACATGTGGCCAGAAAGATGAGGGGAGGATGTGTATCTTGTTGATCAAGCACAACCATTTCAGTGGAGAAAATGCACTACAGCTGGTCAGACCATTGATTTTGTGTTGCTGGGGTAGTGCTGTCTTTGGGAAGGGTATAGGTGTTAGCAAATCACCAAACTGTGAATCATTGACTGTCAGAAGCATTTGGCTTGTCTGGTTTTTAAGTTCTTGTGGTCAAGTGTGGTACAGTGGGGTTGAGAAAGGAATGTATTTTGGATGACCAGGATGATGAATGTATGATGCTTCATGTTTATTTGTAATGTCCTTTTTATACTTAGAAATTGCTTACATATGTATCTGTATGTAAATAAATGTTTAATCCTTTCCACTTGGTGTTTAAAGTGTTTGATTTGTCTGGGTTTTTTTTATTTGAGCTGCAAAGCAAACTTGCTGTAAAAATATGTACAAGACATTCACTTGACATGATCTAATACCAGACCAACACATGAATGGCTGCTAAGGACTTTCTGCTAAGGCGCTCATACCATTGGGGCCTCACAAGAAGAGCAAAAGTAGAGCTGCTGTCCACGGAAGCAGTGTTCCTTTGCACTAGAACAGAAGAAAAATTTTATTCAAAACAAGAGAGAGGATAGTGAAGTTTGATATGCCAAAGAAATACCGGCAGCAGTCACTAGAGGGTGGTCTTTGACGGAGGTACCATCTTCACTCACCCTCATTGCTGACCTGGAGCTGGTTAAACTCTGCTCCTAGCAAGATGCTAGGTTTGTGGTGGATGAAGATGATGGTTGTATGCTTCAGTTGTCTTTTATTCTTTGTCCCAGTGCCTTTTGGATTATTATTTTTTTTTAATGCTAGTTCTTCAGCATTCAACTAGGTCTTTTCATACTCACAGAACTCCACTGGAGTTCCCCAATGACCTGCTTTTCTGGGGGCCTAGAATCCTTGTGGACAAGATCTCCCATTTTAAGCCTTTATTCTTTTGGTCAATAGATAAAGTTTGTGCTCTGACTCATTCTGGGATCAGGTTTCCTCCCCTGTGCTCTGCTCCACATCAAAGATGACTTCTGCTAACACACTGAGAAATGAGCTGTGAAGCTTGAAGACACCATGTGTCTTTTATTGCCTCTTCCACTGACCTTGAAGCTCCTTCCTTGGTAAATGTCTGACATGAGGGCTGGACCATCTGCTCTGTGTTCCCCAGGAAGCTGGCAGTTTGAGTCAATGATAAAACAGCGAGGTACTCGGAGAGGGAAAGGTCCCTGCATGCTTCTAGGTAGGAGCTGGGCAAAGGGAGGGGAAGAAAACCTCTTTAAAGCACAGACACCTTAGGAATTGAGTACTTACTGAAAGAGAGGAGGGTTGGAGTGTGTTGCCTGTCTGGGTGATAGCTGGAGAAGCCAGATGAAACTCTTCCAAGGGAAAGGTAAGGGGGAGGTGAAGAGCAGCAGCTCTTTCTTGCAAGGAGCATGTAACTGGTGAGATGTGCAGCCTTCTCCTTGTTCACTGTGGGTAAAAGGATTGTAGGAGCACGAAGGCTCCCTCAAAAAGGGAACAAAGTGCCCGGGGGAAGAAATGCAAGACTGACAGACTACAGGTGCAAAACTGAGACAGCTTACTGCCTCTCCTCCATCTTCTCATGTACAAAGTCTTCCTACTGAGCACCTGGGGAGCTCTGCCCAGAAGATGTCATCTTGCTGACAGGGGTCTGTCACACACCAGTACTTTTTGGTCTCCCTATGTGTGCAGTCCTCTTGCACAAAGCACAGGAGAGCTGACTGCTCTGCATTAATTTCAATGGTATTGTGCAGACAGTCCTACCTAATTTAAAATCTAGTCTTGATTTATGGATTTCTATGCATAGGGAATCAACCACAAACCTGGTGTGCGCTTTCAGGAATTTTATTACCTTCAGAATTAAACATGCTGAGCTTTATTCTTTTTTACAAACTTAAAATTACATCAGCTTGCGCCAAAGCTATCACCATAGTATGTGGATGAATTCTCTGCTGAATAATATCACTCATGCTGGACAAAACATTTCATGTCAAGTTGCTGTCAGGTATATGATGTAGAAGTTCTGGCAGTGTTTCATAGCTGGCCGCATCAAGTCTCCGGTGTATCACTCGGATCAGGTCTAACCCTTGTGATAGAGTACATGTTTGTCCAGTTCATCACAAGGGAGTGCTTAAAAAGCCAGTGATACTGCAGTCTTGTATTATGTGGGAGGCTGTAGCAGAAACATCTAGTTTCAAGTTTTATTTGTTTGAGCACTGATATCTTAAAACCCTTTCAATATTGCCTTCCCTGTGCTCAGTGATTTCGGTATGAGTAATGCTGTCTTTCCCTTTATTTCTTCTACGTAAGCTATGAAAGCAGATTTACCATTTCCAGGCAGGCTACGTTTCTTACTCCTTTTCCACTTGCCCCTAACATAGGTTCATCAAGTAGGATTTTATTTGCAATAAATAACAGTCTTTTGAACAGGCACAGCATTGGTGATCGCAGGCACGAGCACAGGCTTGTTCACCTGGGCTCACCCTGGAGCCCTGCACTAGCCCAATTGAAGCAACCCTGGTGCAGGTCTGGTGCTCGGATTTGCTGTCAAGTGCACGGCTAGAGCTCAGCTGGGGAAGTCATTGACAGCTTATAAAGGCTGCATGGCTTCTTCTATTACCGCCATGTCCCTTTGGCTGTGCCAAGAAGCCCCGCATAGGGATCCGTGTATTCCTTACAGCACAGCATTGCCATGTTCTGCAGCCATGGTTTAGGCAGGTGACTCTACTCACAGGTTTGATGTTTGAAGTTACTTTGGCTATCAAATTATTACGTTTAATTCTGCCCCCCCCCTTTTTTTTTTGCTATGACTGGATGTTCCTTTTTCTTCTGGTTACATCTAGGATCCAGGGACTGCAGGGATCGAGGCTTGGACCTGTAAGAGGAAACTCTTGACACTGCCACCTACTATTGCAGCATCCTTAAACACTGGTGAGAACTTCTGGGCTGTGCTTGAGTATCTTGCTGGGTAGGACAGCAAGGAGAACGGATGGTTTGCTGGTTAAGGTCTTTCAGTGGTATCCAGAGCTAGGCTCCACACTCTCTTAATGTTGGGCAAGTCTTTGAACCTGTGCCTCCATTTCCTCAATTGTTAAGTAGGGAAAAAAAACCCCAAACAACACTGACCAATATGGAAAAACTTCTTTGTAAAGTGAATTTACCTGTGCAGACTCGCTGTGTAGCCGTGAGGAACCATTTCCTTTGGTCAGCCTGCAGGAATGCCTGCAGACTCAGCACACTCTACCCTTGGTAGGAGAGGCTGTATCTCATTAATACCCTGCTCAGCTGCAGAAGCAGCTTGTTTGATTTCAAATACTCTTCTCCCTCCCATCCCTCAGTGAGAAATGCATTTGATTAGAAGGCACAGAATTTAAGGTGGGGACTGAGAAACTGAAAAGGTTTACCTGTATGTTCTGTAAGGGTCAGCCATGCTAAAAATAGTGGGTAGGGGACAAGGTGGTGAAAATAAATGCCCTCACACTTCCCGAAGTATCCTGAAAATAATGAGCAGGTACCCAATTATTTTATAAAGGAGATATGAAGGCATACAAAGATTACAGCCCAAATTCCAAAGGTCTGTTTTTTTCATCCATCCCAAACACCGTTTCCATTGGCTCTCAGGCAGGTCCTGCCTTAACACACTGGTTTGTGTGCATGCCCAGTGAGACCAAGTGAATGTAAGGTTAGGGAAGCCTTTCTAGCCCTGATGCCAACAGTGACCAACAACAGATAGTAAATAAAATACACAGGAACAAGATGAGCACAAAATGATGCATTCTCACATTCTAACTTCAGCAACTTCTGCCTCTCAGACTTCTTAAGGCAGAGGTGGTCTCTTTATAGCCTGAAAGTAAAGCGCTTTAGTTATCAGTATTGATACAATTGTTCCTTGCATAGCGACACGAAACTCTTCTGAACAAACGCTGCATCTAGGGCTTAAGTAGGTGGATTAGAAATGAACCGAGACCTCACACATAAAAAACATAGTAATGTGTTATCTTGTAGCAGAGAATGAACCAAGTAAACTCTCCTTGTCACCAGTCACAATGTAAATAGTGCATATTCTACTCCTCAAAAAAAAAAAAAAAATCACAGCAGGTAATTTGCTTCTGGTTCTACAAGTCAGCATTTTCAGGCTGACGAGACCCTGTGCCATCAGGCTCTCCCATCCTTCTGCTTGACCTGACCTACAAGCTTGCAGGAGCAGCTCCAAGATTTCTCTATTCAGTGACCTTAAATGCAGCTGTTCTGGGTGGGGGTATGGAAAAGCCTAAAGCATGGAAGAGGAAAGACATTGCCAGGAATCTGCCACTAGGAGTCTTTAACTTGAAAAAGCCTGCAGGAAAACTGGGAGCTGCTACTAGCCTCTCATGATGGCCCCCTCCACCCAACTTAACTCTGTCAAAGGGTCCCAAGCAGGCTCAGATAGAAGGCTCCCATCTGGTATTTGAAATTCTTTGATAAAACTTGGCCCTTCTCCACAGAGAGTCATCAGGTAAGAATCTGGAGCGGACATGCAGACTCCAGGGCTGCTTTTACAGTGAAAAGACAACACTGTACACTAAAACACTTCACCTACCTGTTCTTGACAAAGTGAGATCTATTAAAAAATCACACATTTACAAAGGTTTTTATTGCACATTCTAGACTTAATTTACAATAAAATATAGTAACTGTAAATTCTGTTTTCCCCCCATCTCTGTGGTACAAAGAGCTGCAAATAAACATAACTCATCTTAGGAAGACATGTGCCAATAGGTGTATAAACAATGTAATTGTTAAATAGCTCTTTTCTTCTACTGGCTCCTTCCCAAAAGTCTTAAAAATAATTAAAAAGAACACAGCATAGAAACATCTTTTTTTAGTACTTTGGCTTATTGGAAAAAGGGGTCCGTGCTTGGAAGAACAACTCAGGAGACCAGTCAGCTGCCCCTTCTAACATGCCCCCTGAATAATTTGCACTTGAGAGGAGACTCTTGCCTTCTGAAGGAGAGCAAGTTTCCAGGACTGTATCATTTAAAAACAAGGCCTTGGTGACACCTGCAAATACAGGAGTTGTTAGAATCCTGGCTGTATCCCCAGGGTTTAATCTCTCATTTTGGAAGCACACATCATTTTCACTGTTCTCTTTGCTTTCAGAAATAGGGTTCCTGCCAATGTGCCCGCAGGTTGATTGCAGGTCAGTAGCCCAGCTAACTATTTTTAAGTTTAAAGATCCAGTAGGTTTCAACCTTTTGTTCACAGATGGAGGGATCCAATCCTCAAAGCTGGCAGGTGGCTGGCTGTTAAGGAACTGCTGTGAAACAGAGCTATGACTTTCTTTGGTTTCCCTGTTACTCAGCCTTTCACGTTTCACTAACCTGCCAGTAAGCTGCTGCAACAGAGTGTTTTGAAAGGAAGACCTAGATCGCTTGCATTTGGAATGGATTTTAGTGGGATTTTGGGGGGTGAATATAGTGAGAGAAGAGCTTTCCCCAACAGGCCGCAGTTTCTGAAAAGGTTTTGTCACAGGAGTCGACTGTAAATAAGGAACAAAGTCTTGAGCGCTAATTGAATTGCATTCTGAAGGACAAAAGGAGTAAGTTACTGGTGTACTGTGCTTACTAAAAGCAGGAGGGCACCTGTGTAGGGATGAGCTCGGTTTTGAACTGTTACACAGAACATCTCCAGGATAAAGCACCAATTCAGGAGCTGTGACCTTTTCTGTCAAAGTATCTTCCTGTATTAAAGAATTACATGATTTATTTAGGAATTCTACAGGTCTTGCTACCTCTCTTGCACTTGTATCAAAGAGATCAGCAGAAGCATTGTAGCTGCCTTCAGGGAAGATACTGTTCGACAGCATCTCCCTCCTGTTAACACTTTTGAAGGTATTTTCTGACAGTTCTGTCAGTGGTTTTAATTCTCTTTTATACAGCCTTCTTGTATTGCTGGGAGGTGTTGGATCAGAGTCCCATGCCCCTGTGAATGTAAGATCTGTTCTTTGGCTTGGTGCAGAAGAAGAATTTTCTTTATTATTTTCACAACCTGCTAAACAGCCACCATGTGCAGAACACACACAGGTAGCTGCCTTGCTCCTTTTTAAGCAGGAGGTTTCTACATGTTCAGCAGTGCACTGCAGACTAATAAAAGACCAAGATGACTTTGAAATGTCAATATTTGCTTCTTTGGGCTGCACATACCTGCTCTCGGAAACAGAAGGCTCTGATGTAACTGGCAAGAACTGTGACAGAATAGGTATATGAGGGTTAGGTATAAAGCAAGATGCTCCACATTCCTTGTCAGTTGAAGATAAAACACTAGAGGAAGACTCACATTGTGACACCTCATCACTTGGAGGATTTGCATTCGACTGAAGACAAGCAAACAGGATGTTCTCCCAACTACCATTCTCTGCTGGCGGCAAGAACCTCCCCAAGATGCTCACTTCAGGCAAATCAGCAGCTGGTAGGGTTTGCTGGGGATACGATTTGTTAAGATTTACACTCAAGTTGCTACTTTCAGGAAGGGTCTGTTTGCCTGCATCAAGGCTGGGTGATGTTACAACACTCTTGCCCCCTTCTATTCTGGCTAAAAACTCATTTAGGCTTTCTGAGAATGGGAGCTCATCCCAAAGCACAGAGTCTGTCTGAGACACTCCAGCTACATTTATGTGATTAGATGCCAAGGCATCTCTCCCATAAAAAAAGGAGTTGTGGGATTTTTCTGGGTAAGAATAATTTCCACTATTTGTCTTCAGGTAAATGCTTTTTACCCCAAATTCCAAGGGATGTTGTAACAACCTGGAACTGCTTCCATGTAAACACTCTGTCTTTGAAGAGGATACTCTCTCTAATTTATTAGTTGCAGAGATACTGTCAGTCTGACTAGGTTGTGAACTCAATTCATTATCCTCCTCCTTATTTCCTTCCTTTACAGAAGAGCTACAAAACAGTGAATCCCCAAAAGTTTGATTGTTGAGGCTTACACTGCATGATTCTGCAGAGACAGGCCTCCCCTCTTGTTCATGCTGTTCACTCACCAGCTTTCCCACTTCCAGAGTGGGGAAGTCTTCCGCTGTTACCCAAGCAACAGAAGAAGTCAGGCTGAAGGACTGCTGCCAGGGCCCTAAAAAAGTTTCTCTGCCACTAGACTGAACAAAACAGGAGTTTCTGCTCAGGCTAGACAAGCTGCTGAGCTCACTGACAGGTTCATCTGTTGGAGCTGAAAATGCATCAGGTAAGTATGAGCTGTTATTACAGCTCCTGAATTTTGCCAACTCCAGGAGCTGCTCAAAGTAGCTGATAACAGTAAAGCCAGTAAAAGCCGCGTTTGGCAGGAAGATCTGGCAAGCTGTAAGCTTTTTTGTACTTCTATTAATTCTGGAACAGTTCTGCAAGATGCTGCTGACAGCAGAACGCCCTCCATCTTCACTTGCACAACCCTGGGGGGAAAAAAAATTCCAAAACTTAGTACAATGCTTTATTTTGTGATAAAAAAAAATATTAATGCATGTCTTTTAAGTCAGGCTTAAATTTAGGTCTTACTTTTTGTCAGGATCTGCAGGGAAGAGAATACAAAACAGTCTGTCACACAAAGCAGTACACCCTGGGAAATAAGCACTGGCAAGGACTATAAAGGGCATCACAGTGAGAGGTTCTTTGCTTGTTGCAATTACGCAGAGTTTTGGAGCTGGAAAACCAACCAAGAATTCTAAGAAAGGACTTCACAGAAAATTTCTCCCTCCCTTTAGGGCACAGGGTGCTTCCGGGCTTCCTCCAGTGCAGTTCTGTGCAAATGGCTAACTGCCTAAGGCCAACACTTTTATCTAGGAGGCACTGGGCAGTACTTGAAGCAAAGCACTCTCGTACCAGATACCTGACTTGGCAGCTCAGCTATCAAAGCCAGCATGATATTTTCTATGCGCTACTGCTGTGAAAGGGAAATATGCTACAACCTTTATCTTCTCAGATTTATTTGGAGAGTAGTGCTTCAAATAAGCCTCAGCTGCACTCCTTTATAGAATCTGCTTCTCTCTACACAGAAATTACAGGTGAAAAATGACATTAAAAGCAGAGGGAATTATCCAATGTTTTGAGAAGTGGAAAAACCCTTTTTCACCTTCCCCTCAAGGTCTGGCAATGCCAAAGAGGCCAAAAAGCATATACAGCTGTCTCAAATTCAACAACCTTCCTAACCCCCAAGTCTATGCAAAGGCTGAGGCTGAAGGCTGTTAGCCAAAGACAATATCCTTCTAGGTAAGTCTTAAAAAAGTATGTTATGTTGATTCTGAGTTTTATCTGGGAGACTGCAACTGTATGCATAGCTGAACACAACTATACGGAAATGTTTACAGCCAAAGGCTGAACAAATCGTCATCAAATGTGTGTCCTTGTGTATGTATGAGCAGCAACAATGCTGTTGGTATGTAAGATTACTTATATTTGTAAAGGCACCAGACCTAGAGACCTGGTCATAGAACCACAGAATCATTTAGGTTGGGAAAGACCTTTAAGATCATCGAGTCTAACCGTTAACCTAGCACTGACATGTCTACCAGTAAACCATGTCCCTAAGCATCACATCTACACATCTTTTCAATACCTCGAGGGTTGGTGCCTCAACCACTTCCCTGGGCAGCCTGTTCCAATGCTTGACAACCCTTTCAGGGAAGAAATTTTTCCTAATATCCAATCTAAACCTCCCCTGGAGCAATTTGAGGCCATTGCCTCTTGTCCTATGACTTGTTACTTGGAAGAAGAGACTGACCCCCACCTCGCTACAGCCTCCTTTCAGGTACTTGTAAAGAGTGAGAAAGTCTGCCCTCAGCCTCCTTTTCTCCAGGCTAAACAACCCCAGTTCCTTCAGCTGCTCCTCATAAGACTTGTGCTCCAGGCCCCTCACCAGCTTTGTTGCCCTTCTCTGGACACGCTCCAGCCCCTCAATGTCTTTCTTGTAGTGAGGTGCAGCCTCAACAGTGCCGAGTACAGGGGAACAATCACTACCCTGGTCCTGCTGGCCACATCATTTCTGATACAGGCCAGGATGCCGTTGGCCTTCTTGGTCACCTGGGCACACTGCCAGCTCATATTCAGCCAGCTGTCGACCAATACCTTCAGGTCTTTTTCTACCAGGCAGCTTTCCAGCCACTCTTCCCCAAGCCTGTCACGTTGCATGGGGTTGTTGAGACCCAAGGCCAGGACCCAGCACTGACCCTTGCTGAACCTCATACCTCAATTGGCCTGAACCTCAATTGGCCTCGGCCCATCAATCCAGCCTGTCCAGATCCCGCTGTAGACCCTTCCTACCCTCAAGCAGATCAACCCTCCTGCCCAACTTGGTGTCACCTGCAAACTTATGGAGGGTGCACTCGATCTCCTCGTCCAGATCATTGATAAAGATATTAAACAGAACTGGCCCCAGTACTGAGCCCTGGGGAACACCACTTGTGACTGACCG
>JANZLQ010000027.1:18776557-18798275 GCA_026212715.1 Elanus axillaris | reverse complement strand
AGCAAAGAGTACACCCATGCAAGCCATGAGCAGCCAGTTTCTCCAGGAGAATGCTGTGGGAAACAGCGCCAAAGGCTTTACTAAAGTCCAGGTAGAAAACACCCATAGCCCCTCCCTCATCCACTAAGTAGGTCACCTTGTCACAGAAAGAGATCAGGTTAGTCAGGCAGGTCCTGCCTTTCATAAACCCATGCTGACCAGGCCTGATCGCCTGGTTGTCCTGTACCTGCTGTGTGATGGCACTCAAGATGATCTGCTCCATAACCTTCCCCGGCACCAAGGTCAGACTGACAGGCCTGCAGTTCCCTGGATCCTTCTTTTGGCCCTTCTTGTAAATGGGCATCACATTTGCTAACTCACAGTCAACTGGCACCTCCCTGGTTAGCTAGGACTGTTGATAATTGATGGAAAGTAGCTTGGTGAGTGCTTCCACCAGCTTCCTCAGTACCCTTGGGTGGATCCCATCTGGCCCTATAGACTTGCCTGTGTCTAAGTGGTCTAGCAGGTCACTATACACTTCCCCTTGGATTACGGGGGCTTCATCCTGCTCCTCATCCCTGTCTTCAAGCTCAGGGAGCTGGATACTCTGAAAATAACTGGCCTTACTATTAAAGACTGAGGCAAAGAAGGCACTAAGTACCTCAGCCTTTTTCACTATGTTTCCCCCTGCATCCAATAAAGGATGGAGATTCTCCTTAGCCCTCTTTTTCTTGGTAATGTATTTATAGAAACTTTTTTTATTGTCTTCTATGGCAGTAACCAGATTAAGCTCTAGCTAGGCTTTAGCCCTTCTAATTTTTACCCTGCATAATCTCATGAGATCCTTGTAGTTCTCCTGAGTTGCCTGCCCCTTCTTCCAAAGTTCATAATATCTCCTTTTTTTTCCTGAGTTCCAGCCAAAGCTCCCTGTTCAGCCAGGCCAGGCTTCTTCCCCACCAGCCTGTCTTTCAGCACATGGGGACAGCCTGCTCCTGTGCCTTTAATCCTAAATTGACATCCTTGAAGGATGTCCAGCCTTCCTGGACTCCTTTGCCCTTCAAGACTGCCTCCCAAGGGACTCTGTCAACCAAGCTCCTAAACAGGCCAAAGTCTGCCCTCTGGAAGCCCAAGGCAGTAGTTCTGCTGAGCCCCCTCCTTACTTCTCTGAGAATTGAAAACTCTTATCATTTCATGATCCCTATGCCAAAGACAGCTGCCAACCATCACATCACCCTCAAGTGCTCTGTTCGCAAAAAACAGGTCCAGCTGGACACCCTTCCTAGTTGACTCCCTCACCAGCTGTGTCAAGAAGTTAGCTTCCACACACTCCCGGAACCTCCTGGACTGTTTCCTCTCTGCTGTATTGTATTTCCAGCAGACATCTGGTAAGCTGAAGTCCTCCACAAGAACAAGGGCTAGTGAATGTGAGACTTCTCCCAGCTGCTCACAGAATATTTCATCTGCCTCTTCTTCCTAGTTGGGTGGTGCATAACTGACTCCCACCATGACATCTGCCTTGTTGGCCTTCCCCTGTTTCTTACCCATAAACACTCAACCCTACCATCACCATCATTAAGCTCTAGACAATCAAACCACTCCCTAACATACAGGGGTACTGCACTGCCTCTTATTCCTTGCCTATCCCTTCTGAAGTGTTTATAGCCATCCCTTGCAACGCTCTGGTTGTGCAAGTCATCCCATCATGTTTCTGTGATGGCAACTATGTTACAGTTTTCCTGCTGCACAATAGCTTCCAGCCCCTCCTGATTGCTGTCCATGCTGCGTGCATTTGGTGAATGGTTCCAGTTAACTTAAGTTAATCCATGAAGTCCTCAAACTTCCATTACTTAAGATGCTGTGCATTAGGAAACTCTCAGCTCAGATACAAACCTCATGGTACCTGTAGGAGAGGAAAACCTCCTGCCAGGTAGGATTTAGTTCACAGACTTCTTAACATGACTCACACAAGCACCACTTGAAGAGAACTTAGAAGTCCGTTTCTATGGAAATATTACTAAGAACTAATATTTCAAAGTCTGTTGAACACATAAAAGAGCCACAGATGCATATGTTGAACAGCTGTACTTTATCAACATTTTTAAACATGCTCTTAAATCTAGAAGTATCAAAATGCTGCAAGGGAATGAGTTTCTCCTTACATTTCAGACACTAGGAGACTATGCAGTATGGGAAAGGTAGGACAGTGCTTGAAAAAGCAGTCTGTTTCTTGCTTGAACTCTACATGGTTTTTCACAGACTCCAAGCTGTTACTGATATGCACAGGAGCTGGCACTGCTCAGGCTCTCGGAGAAGCAGCACTGACAGGCTGTCAAGCTGACTACTACCATTCAAGATAGCTTTTGGATGTAATTCATTTAAAATAACACAGGAGGCAGGGGAAGAGGAGCAGAATCCTTCCTGTGTCCTAGCCCTAAATTTTCTCAAATTCCCCAAAAATGTTGCACATGATGCTTTGGTCACTCAGTCTATGCCTCCGACTGGCTACAAGCTAATGAAAAAAACTTACTGTAAGAGAGTAATGTGGATTAAAAGTTACCTTCACTCCAAATATAAATCTTCTTCCAATGAAACAGGTTTCCACTGCTTGAACTAACACTCCTGGAGATGCATCTGTGTTTGTTTCTCCTGACAGCTGATTGAAGTCTTGAATACACCTTGAGTAAAAACATACAGAAGAAGCATTGGACCAACAGAGGAAGCCTTATCTAGCATTTTAGCTGAGGTATAGGTAGGACACATATTAAAGAGGAGATACTGTGGCAGCTTAAACTAAACACAGAATGAAAACAGGAAACCACAAACCTATAAATTTGATTATTTAGTTCACTTAATTTGTTAGTGAAAGAGAAGGAAACAAAACAACTGCTCTGAATAGGTTTAATATATACACTACTTTCAGGTTTTCCCCTGTGTGGCTGTGATTTTTGTATAGACACAATTGACTGTATAATGCTCTCAATATGCTGCTATTGCTTACACATCTTTTCTGCCCTCATCTTTACAGCAACAGCAATATCCATATTAAGACGTGTGCATAACTGTTTTTTTCACAGCTGACAGCAATACAGCGGTCTAGTATAGAATGCCTGCCATGAGTATGTTATTAATGCTGCTAATATGGGATATGAAAAGTGTTCATCTTTAACCCAGTGATAACACAAGGCACTGGAAAATAACAGAATAGAGAAAGAAGCAGTGAATGTACCTGAATATCCCATCCTAGTAGTTTCACATGTCAGAAAGTCTGAAGCTTATAATGTGGGTGGTCAGGCTCTGAGGACTAACAGGCTTTCTTAGAAATCCCTCCTTTCTAAAGGAAAATCTGGTCACACTGAAGAAAAGTCATAAGGTGCACACTTTTTTTTTTTAAATCCAAACTGTTAAAGAAAACAAAACCCAAAGGCTCTATCTCTACCTTAAGATTCTTCTTCTAAAAATCTTGAGGAAAAATTATGTCTAAATCTCTGGAAAAGCCAACTTACTTATAAGGTGACATTAGACAAAGGAAATTCAGTCATCTCAAATAAAAGAGGAAGGGCGCAAGGAAGAAGCCCAACCAAACAAACTGTGAAGCTCACTTAGCAGGTAGCTGCCTTCAATAGATGAGTGGAGGATCTTTTCTACTGCATAGAAGTAATCCATCTCAAAATTTCAAGATTTCAGGAAGAAACCAAACTTTTCTTAAGGTGATGGGTACCAAGGAAATGCTGTAAGGGAGTACTTTAGCAGCTTCTTCCCACTTGTCCCCCCACCATCCAAGCTCATCTCAATTTTTTTAAGATGAAGAAAAAGCAGCAGCTATATAGTTAGAAACAATCCATTCCTTACCTCTGCAGATTTTCTGCAGTGACCCCAAAGAATGGATCTAAGCAACTTCCAAACACAGTAATGTCAAACAAATCATTAGTGTCAGCAGTCCTTAAGGACAATCGATATCTGTAGCTTGCATCTTTAGCTTCACCTGTGCAGCCACATTTTACACAGTTAAACCTGACAAGACAGTAAAAGGATAAAAAAGATTGAATACGTGAACTTCTGTTAATCACTGCTGAGGTAAGAACTTATCTGCAGCCCTAAGTATTACTACTATAATCTATCAAATATTCCATTACAAACTATAAGATTCTTTTTTCTTATTTACTCCTTGAGGCATTAAACTCACCATACACTCAGCAAGGTGTCTGTATCATGACAGAATCCCTCTGGCTTCTTTTACCGATTTATTAAATGCAGCATGTTGTGAAGTTGGAAAGAGACAGTGGGCTTTTGCCCATTGGGGAGTAATTTTGAATTCCCTGCACCACCATTTTTTTGCATTTTGTTCTGGTTTTGGATTTTCTTCCTGCAGCTTTTGTATAATACCCAGACTGAAAAAATCATCAGGAAACAGCACTGTTATCCTTTATTTCAACAGAAGTAAACAACAGATATTCTTACTTTGCAAAGTCAGCAATGTGCTGACATTCACTGATGTACTGTTCTTCTGTGTGTCACAGATTTCACATAACAGTGGGATTAAAAAGGAAATCCCATACCTTTCTGGACACAGAGTAAGTGGAAGAGTCATACAGAACAACCGGATGCCTTGCACGCAGAAAATGAAAAGAAATTTTAAAAAATTAGGACTTGATTTGCAGGGCTTTCAACTTTCCAACTTAGGAACAGTGCTGAAGAACTAGACTGCAGGGGATGCACTTGGAAGCTATTAACACACATAATTTATTCTCCTAAACTGTTTTTCGATACTGCATGGCACTGAATGCAATAGAACTCTTGATCCGTAACAACCTCCAAGCCCCTACTGGAATACAAAGAGATCTAAGTAGCAGTAAGTAACATAAATATCTGAAATTAGCACTTATTTCTACAATGGGTGGATTTTCACCAATTTGTTTCAACTTGTGTTCAGCTAACAGAGATTCCCAAGGCCTCTGACAGTTACAGTTAATGATCCCCAAAACAGGACATACCTCCTAGAATCCAGTATCAGCCTAGAAAAGCATTTTTGACAGGCAGGATAGATGAAGCAGGAGTTCTGGATGGAAATTACAGAGGCAGCCAAGAGTCCTCTCACACTATTCATGTGCTCACCGTATCACCTGAAACAAGTAAGTCAAAACAGTTCAAAAAGTTCTCATTTCTTGAGATGTTCACATTAACTGCTTTTAACTGGGTTTTTTGAACATTTTGAAAGGCAGCCCTCAGGAAATCATGATCTCTGTTTGAAAATGGTAGTCCAACTGAGGCAACATCTATTATTACCCTTAATTAACCCTTTAAAAATAACCAAGATATGCAATAAGAAGCAACAGGCTGCCCAGGGAAGTGGTTGAGTCACCATCCTGGAGGATATTTAAAAGATGTGAAGACGTGTAGATGTGGTGCTTAGGGACACGGTTTAGTGGTGGACTTGGCAGTGCTAGGTTTACAGTTAGACTCGATGACCTTAAGGTTCTTTTCCAGCCTAAATGATTCTGTGATTCTAAGTGTTAATGATATTTGCATACTACTGCAGATAAATCACGCAAATTCCTGCTCATATTTAGGGAATCTTTATTAGAACTATACTTGAGCACAGCACTGCAGCAAATTGGTTTCTGTTTTTTTTCCCCTTAATTTAGAATGAAGTCACAACATGGGGTTAAAAACTGAAATGATTCTACACTTGTAATTCTGCAAACGCCTTCAATACCAATGACTTTGAAAGGAGGAGAAGCCAGAAAATCTCAGGAGGGCTCGCAATAGCAACTATATTCATGCCCTTTGAGGCAAAGTGACAGCTCTACAGTATTTACCATTGTTTTCAATAAAGAGGCCATATGGATCTGACAAATAAATGAACTAAATGTTTAAATAAATAGGAATTAATTTATTTTTATTCAGTATTACTTTCCTGCAGAATGATCTTGCCTTTATTAACACTATACTTTCCAAAATATCAGTTATGTCCCCTATTTCAGAAAGTTAACTTTTTTCTCAGCAGATGCTAGAAACATGTAACCAAAAATACTCTAAAGCACCTCAAATCATTGAGTTCCATCTTAAACGACCAAAATCTTCTCTACAGCTGAATTAAAGGACACCTTAAAAATCCTTCTTTGCACAAGCACTTTTATGAGAGTAATAGCTCTTTTCAATGTAAGCTGCAGAATAAACTCAGAATAGGAGTGAATTCACATCTTCATCCCAGAACTCCCTCAGGGAGGCAGAAGGCCAAGGAGATATAGGAGACTCAAGTACAGCTTTTACATGCTAAAACCATTCAATAATCAACAATGATGTTTTGTTAGTATTTTGCCACAAAAAGAAGTTCAACTTCCAGGCTATCCCTTTGCCCTTAGGGGCACTGTTCTCAACATTCTGGTAAAAACAAGCTCTGTAACATGAGTACTAGAAAAGCATGAGTGGCTAAACTCATTACTCTGAGTAGTTCAGAGAAGGGGGGAAAAAAATCAGATATCCCAATATTGCTTATGGCAGAAAGGTCAGGAAAAGAGAAGCAAGAAAAGGTAAAAGCTTTATTGGGGGGGGGGCAACAAAAGTGAAAAAAATCTGTCTTCTGAATGCATATTAACAGAGACTCATTTGACCTAATATATTAAATGGTGCGTGCCTTCAATTCTCACCAAAACAGAACTATTTTATTTTAGTTACAGTACAAGATATCAATAGAAAGTACATGGAAAACATACCAATATATAGAAAAGGAATAATAATAATATTAAGTCTGATTTAGTTGTTGCCCAAGAAGGTGGACTTGGAGAAACCAGCAGGTACTTCACATTCCAACTGGTTTTCAAGTCAGAACTGTATAAACAAAGTATACTGTTGTCTGCAGTTTTTAATGAAATTTAAAAAACCCCACACCCAGAAAACACAGCAAATACTTCAAGTATTCCACTAGACTATGGGAGGTAAAGCATAGCATGTATGTATTCACACTAGTTCTGCTAAGAGTTCCCTTTAGAGCAAACAAACTCAAGTTCTACACCTCTATTTCCCTTTGGCAGAAATATAGCACTCGTTGTCTGGACATAAGTTTAAAAAGGATGGTACAAACAGATCTGCTTTACTTTTTTTTTCTTCTTTTTTTTTTTAAATAAACAGACCAAACCAAAGAGCGCTGCCTTTCAACAGCCCTGGAGTCTCACCGAGATTCCCGTCAGTGCATGCTGCCCTCCAGCGGGCTCACAGCCTCAAACTCTCCCTAAGAAAAAAAAAAAAAAAAAAAAAAAGGAAAATCGAAACGCACAAGAAGAGTTATAAGAGTACGCTACAATTTTTACCCCTTAACCAGGAGCCTCCTTGCCCACTCCGGCGCCAAGAGGCCCCGGCAGCCGGGCCGAGCTCGCCGGGCGCGGGCAGGGCACAAGGATGCCGAAGGCCGGGCGGAGCGGCCTGGCTTCACCCCACCCGCTGTCGCTCGTCCCGGGCACTTTAAGCTTGGCTCAACCCCCGAGGAAGCGCTTCAGTTACTGAGGCATTACCGTGTCACCGACATGCCGGTTTCGGCGCCGTTATACTCCGTCTCCCAGCCCCAGGGACCGCGCTGAAGGGAAAAGGCGAAGCGCTATCATCCGGGTAAGGGGATGGCGATGGGCCGCCGTCGGTGTCGGGTCCCCTCGGTGCCCTCAGACCTGCAGAAAAGCGGTTATCCCGGCCGCGCCGCCACGGCCTCGGCGCTGGCCCCGGGGAACGGCGGCCACGGCCGAAGCCACCCCGGCTCTGGGGAGAACCCGGAAGACCGAAGTGGCGGTTGCTGAGGGCCGGGGCCGAGGTTGCGCTCACCCAATCGTGGCGGAGCCCGGCGGCAGGGCCGCTCCACTTGACCAATAACAAAGCGAGGGCTTCAACCTCGTTCTCACACGCCCCTCACACGGCACCCAGCGATCACGTGGCAGAGGCAGATCACGTGCTTCAAGCAGCCACTCGCTGCCTCCTTACAGGACGCCCATCCAAGCCGCCGCAGCCAACCGCGAAAGCGCGCGCGAGCTATCCTCGCCTCCGCAGCCAGTCGGAAAGCCCCACTACTTAGTGCCCACCCTCCACGTGCGATAACCCCTCCCACTTCGGGGGGCGCTGCCTAGCACCGCCTAGAGTCCAGGGCGCGCGCGCGGCGCCACCGCCACCTGCCGCTGGGTCCCTCCGCCCGCCGCTCCCCGCGGGGGCTGGCCCGGCCCGGGGCAGTCCGCGGGACCGCTATAAATCGGTGGGGCGGCGGGCGGCCTCTACTCCTCCTGGCCATGCTGCGGCTCCTCCTCCTCCTCCTACCGCTGCTCGGCGGTCCCGCCGCCCTGCCTGCCCTTCCCCGCAGCCGCCGGGGCTCCGCGCCACCCCCCGCCCCTTACCTGACGCGTTACCTCAGGCAGCAGGTAGGAGCCCGCCGCCGCCCGGGGCAGCGGCTCCCGCCTTCTTTCTCTCTGAGAGGGGCGGGCGGTCGCCCTGCCCTGCTGGGCCGGTGCCGCCGGGTCTGTGAGAGGTTTGGGCATCGAGCGCAGTTGCGCGGAGGAACCCGCGGTCCGAATGCGGCTCGGGAAGGGAGGTTCCGTGGTGGTTCGGGGGGGAGGAGAGCACTTTCTGTAGTCAGGCGTCTGGCTGAGGCGCTACGTTCTTGCGGATCTTGGTCCCTTTGGTAAAATGTTCCAGGTCTTCGCGTTCCAGCTGAGGCGCAGCTGCGTGCCGTGACAGGCAGTCTGCTCTGTTGGGTCTGCGCGCCGCATCCCCGCTCCAGAGCCTGGGTTCCACAGCACACTGCACAGACTGTTGGCTGAGGGGGGCATGGACCTCGGCTGTACCACCTCTACCAACACCCGTTGTGTGATTTTTTCCTCCGTTTTAAATACGGAACAGGCTTCTGTTGCTAACCTCAGCTTTGTTTTCCCGTCTGCTCCAAAAGTTCTCTTTGCAACTCGTTGGGAAAACCCATAGCATGTGGACAGGACAGGACAGAACAGAGGGCTCCACAACATTGGCTACAAGTGCTGGTGTGGTCCCCTTGCAGAAAACTTGGAACCCCATTTGTTCAAAGGTTTTCACAAAAACAGTCAACAGTTCCTTTGCATGTGTCAGGGAATGTCTGCCTCTTCGCCCATGCTCTACCTGATTTTGCAGGGGAGGCATTGGTTCCCCTTACTGGGAGGCACAGCTAGGGGAGAGGACACTTTCCTAGTATTCTTTTGGTTTGATTAGAATCAGGCCTGTAGCCTGCATCTGAATGTCATGCCCTGGTCCACGTAGGGATTGGTGGGAAGAAGAAGGTGTTTAATTCACAGCCCTCTTGGGTGATATGTGGACTGAACATCTACTGTTTCAACTTTGTAGCAGCTGAACTTAGGATGGAATGAGTACAGTAGGCACATCAAATTTTCTGATTTTAGTGATTTGAAATTTGGGTCTCTCCATTAACTCCTCTGATAGCCCTGAAGCTTATTTTGGTAACATACTGCAAATACTTTCTGTAATGTGTGGTCAGCGTTAGCCAGGATATCAATCCTGCGGTAGTGTCGTAACTCTAAGCGTGACACCTAATTGTTCTGGCACATTGGTTGTTACACATTGCTATCATAGTATCAGTGATACTAATTCTGTGCTGTGGTCTGAACCACCCTTTGTCACCATGCTGGGATACCTCTGTCCTCATCCCCTCTCTGGGTTGTGATATCACCTGGTTATTTTCCTCTGCTATCAGCAGAGACAGCCTATGTGCCCTCCCATTGTCAGCAAAAGGGTAGAGCTGCTGTGTACCTGAGATGTGTGGGTTTTGGGAGTTAGGTAGATGTTGAGAGAAGGGAGGGAAGAGTTCCAGTAACATCCTGTTGTAAAGTTTATGCCACATCTTGCACCCTTCAGTCTCTTCTATGTTCTCTTCCCCTCATTTTTCAAGCAAAATCATGTTGGCTGAGAGTGGCTGCTGCGGGAGAGAGAGAGAGGTCCTACCCATAGCCCTTGAAATCCTTGCTTTCCTTGTCCAAAGACTTACTAGTATTGTTGAATGTGGTGGGAGATGTGTGTATATTCTTGTATTCATCAAAGATTTGGATGCAGCTGCCTGGCACTTGAAAGATACAGGGTTAGCGTAAGAGGTCTAATCACAGTGAGGGCAGAAGACTGCTTTTTATCAGTAGCATAGTGTGCAGAATGGACAGGCAAATTCTTCAGGCCTTATGAAACATCCACTGAGGCTGCTGTCTGGGAATTTGTAATTACATTATGACTCTGTAGTGGAACATAAATACCATGATCAACATATTAAATAGGGGTGGTGATACTTTGCCACAACTCAGGATTGTTGAAGCTTAATTATTTATGTTATAGTTGCTTACAGCATGAATCATCTGCTTCTGTTCTGTGCTGCTGAATGTTTCTTCTTAGCTGAAGTTCCTGTTTTGGTTCTTGTTTCTCCCTTTGATGGCTTTCAAGATCAGTTGAAACTATTATATAAAATCATACAATACAAAAGTTGCTTCATAACATGGCAAATATTATGCTGTCACAAAGGAAAGATTTCTTACACATTTATATTAAAAAATCTTTTTGAATAGAATCTTTAAGTATTTAATACTTCCACAAAAGAAAACTTTGAAAAGTCTAAGTAGATTTCTTGCATGAATTCTGTTGCTTAAAAATACCTCTCAAACACTGCAAACAATTGATCAATGTTGCACGCTGGTGGAGTGAATTTCAGAAGCTGAGAATTTTCATGTGGAATTACAACCTCTAAATGGAGCCTCTTGGCATGAAGGCCTATAGACCTGTAGTGTTGCTTGCGGGTTTGGTGTCAGCCTTTACTGAAAGCAATGATATTTAAGTTTACTTTCATAAAGATGGAGAAGTAATAGGCTCAGAGTTCAGCTCAACACTCATATATGCTGATCTTCTTCCTGTTTACCATTTTAAGTATCAGACATCCCTGACAAGAGAGCTAAAGTCTAGATTATTGAGAAATAAGTCAAGCAGTGCCTGTGTCAGTGTGACTAGGATCTTAGCTTTTGCATACTGGCCTGTGTATGTCCTTAACTCCTACTATTTTGGCTTGGGGGTGTCATTCCCCCCGCTGCCCCCTTCAAAAGTACTTGATGCCTTTCAGCCCTCTACTCCTCCAATGTATGAGTGAAATTACCCCACTATAAAGGTACCTCATGCTCACCTAGATTAGTAGATCGCCCCTGAAGGACAAACTCTATCATCCACGTCTGTACACCAACAAATTGTATATTGGGGAAGTTGGTCTCCTTTTCAGCTCTTCTGATGTACTAGCATGGTTTCAGTAGGCAAGACTATTCTCGCTTCTGCTTTAGTAGCTTGCTTGCTAAAAGGTTGCTTGTGATTTGTGTGTTAAATTAATCCACCCAAAACTGAACTTCACAGAGAGACTGATGTCCAGGATGTATAGAGCTGCAGGAAGACCACCACTGAATGGCCTTTTTTTGTAGGCAGCTGCATCTGTGACCACAATTAAAATTTGTTGGAAGGACTTGGTAAGGCATCCAAGAGTCATCTACTTCTCTCTGCCCAAGTAGAAATAATCTTACAGCATAGTGGAGAGGGTCTGGAGTCAGGCAGCTTTTCTGACCATTGGGGAGCCTTGTCTCGTGCCTCTACATTCCCATCTTCAATGCAAGTACCAGCATTACAAAAACCATAGCCTGAGAACTTGTGGTGCTTTAAGTGCAGTACTGCTGAGAGGACCATGCCTTAAATTTCCTGATATTTGAAGGCTTCCCAGTGATAAACTCTTTTCTTAGAAAAGAGAGTGGATGTGGTGTCTCTTTGCTCAATTTGATAATTGATGGCTGTGTGAGACTTAATGCGCTGGTGGACCCTTCACCCCAATCCCACTTTGTAAGCACATCACTTGCTTTGTGAACTGCTAGGAATTTGTCTAAGAACCAATGTAACAAGTAAAAATTAACTTTTGTCTAGCAAGTTACTGAGCCTGGTCTTTCAATTGGATTGTCTTTTGAACTAATATGTCAATTGTCATTGTTTCCAGAAGATGGCTTCTGATTGCATTTAATAAATTCCTGGATTTCATACCTATGTCAGTATTTCATAGCTTAGTAAATTCATATGCTCTAAAACACATCTGCACTTCATATTGTGTGTACATAAAAGGAAGCTATGCTGATGCTTCAAAGTAACGAAGTTGAAAAAGTAAAGCATTTTGATCTTTTCTGGCTAGATCAGATGTCTTTAATACGTTATTTTGTGTTACAGACTGAAATTCTGAGGCATAGAAAAGTCTTGATTGAAAGTGTGAAAATTAGAATGCAAATTTCAAGCCAGAAAATAGAATTTGAGAAGGACTGCATCGGAGAAGTGAAAATACATATACTTTTTTTTTCCAGACATGGTTCTTTCTGTTTACAGGAAGGGCCAATTTAGAGAAGGCCAGTGAATCCCAGAATTTTCCTGCTCTAACTGAAAATCAGTACTACGTCAAAAACCAGTTTAACTTCAGTCAGGTTGCTGCATGAATGTGCAGAGTAAAGGAAAGTGTGGTGAAGAGACTGGATCACCTTTTTGATGACAATGCTGTCTTAATTTATCAAATTAATCCAAACTAAGGGTGTAGTTTTGCTCTTAAGCAAATGTTGTGTCTGTTGCACTCACAAGGAAGTTTACAATTATGGAACAAGGTATCTTTAATCCAATTCAGCATTTTTTAGCATTTGAAGTTTTCACTGTTGCATGTAAATGTGTCTCTAAAAACGTAGATACAACAGTTACGTATAAGTGTTTTTAATGTTAATGGAGTAGTTTTCAACAGTGGGCCTAAAACTCGCTTATAAAGTTAAGATGGACTGAGATTATTGCTTTTAATTCTGGTTAGCAGCTTTTTCAGTATCTTACTGTGTGACTCAGGTTGGTGTCTCGGAATAGTAACAGATGTCAGGAATGGTTAAGATGGGTTTGTTTTTCATGTCTGGCACCGTAATACAATAGCACTTTTAACTTCTGGTGAAGGAAAAAACAAAGTGCTTTTTACAGAGCCCCTTGGTACCAATTAAAAGTTATGTCAATGGTTAGAGAAGAAGTGATGCTGATGCTTGTCTCTGAGGTGAATTACTTGGAATATATGTTTTACTCATCAAGTAGTACAGGAGTACTTGGCAGCTCTTACTCTGACTTCATAGTGTGATTTAAAACAGGAGCTGTAAGCTATAAACCAGGTCTTTAAGCAGAAACAATAGCTCTTATTCAGTGGACAGGAAAACAGGGAAGTACTTACTAAAGCTTGTCAGTGAATTTTTATTTTTATGCACTACTTATCTGCGGGTCACAATACAGACATCAGCTTCTCAAATTAAGCAGGAAACACTTAATTTCCTCACAACTTGCAGCCTCTTCCTTCAAGTGAGCAGTTAATACTAGAGACTACAAAAAGGATAAATGATCACTACTCTCTCTGAAAATAAGCATTTTTTATCTCACTAGCTTTAATCATTAAAAGCTGTAATAGGCCACTGAAGGATTTCTGATAGACTGTCTTGATTAACGAGGGTCCAAAGGACTAAACAATAAACAAAACTGCATATGGCTGAAGCAGCAAGCTGTTTACAAGCTGGATGTGCATGAGATCAATGAAGTTAACAGGATTTAAGTTATTTTGACTTGTACCAGTTGCCCATGAGCTTCTAGCAGTTGAATCAAAGTCTTGGATCCGAGTATCTTGGATTTTTTGGGGGGGGCTGTGTAGGAAGATAGGGAGGAAAATGAAGTTCAAAATGGAATTTTATGCTAATGTGTTCTGTATTGAATTATTCATCTGACTTTAAGGAGATCAAGACCAGCCAACAGCATAAGAAGTTGTTGTAGAGTGGGCAGATCATCTGTAACATGCTAAATTGGTGAGAGACTAGAGGTCACACTTGATCAGTTTTTGAAGATTTAAAATGAAATAAAGTAATACCTTAATTTTCTTCATTTCACACATTCTGGAATATTTAGATATTCTATCTAAAGCAGTGAAACTTGAAAGAAATTTAATGGGGAAAGCCAGGCTGTACTTGGTCATCTTCTGTACACTTGCAAAATGGTTCATTTCTTTGTTTTCCAGGCATGTGAATTCAGAGAATTAAATATGGATAGAGGAATGGGAACTGCATTTCTTTTAAGCACAGTCAGTAGATACTGTCCTCCCTGCCTGCGGTGTAGGGGGATAATTTATTTTAAAAATTCCATTGCTGTCTGCTATGCTTAGTTCAGCCCTAGTGTGCATGGAGTATTTCCTAATACTCAGTGCTGTTATAGTGCTACTGCCAAGTGGCATTAATACTGTCAGTTTTGCTGTGGTGTGGTTGCTGTTCTCCAAATGCATATAGTGAGCAAAGAACAAAACTTATGATCATTTTGGGCTGTTCATTCTATCTTCAAATTGACGTAATGGCTTTTTCTGTTATTCACTCCTAAAGGCAAGATACAAAGTTTATGTAGAAGTTTACCCTTGTGTCAGGCTTAAAATGAGAGCGATTCAGTAAAATTTATCTGGAAAAGGGCTTTGTAGAGTAAGGTCTGAGAAGTGTGTCTCTTTCCTGAAGAGAAGAGGCTTCACTGAAAGGCCTGCCTGCATGGGATGTGAGTATGCAGGGAGCTATGGTACTGTGTGCTAGCTTCTGCCTCTGACTGCTGATGTGGACACACTTGGTGCATCTCCTTTCATTCCTAGCTAATTTATTCTGCTTCCAAAGGGAGTAAGTGTTCTTGCATTGTGAGGCAAAAAAAACTTTTCTAAAAAGAATCCACCGAGGGACTTCACATGAAAAAACAAGTCAGAGGTAGGCTTAGATGGTAGTTTCCATGCAGGAACTTCCTTTCAAGACAACAGGAACAGAAAGTGGTGGGCATCAGGCCCTTTGACTTGAGCAGGGCTTGGACTGAGGCCAGACTGAACTAGAGGAAGGGGGTGAAAGCAAAACTAGCATGAACAAAACATTTGATTTATGCCTCAAAGCAGCAGCTTGCTCTGCCTACTGTGTGACTCCCTGAAAATGGGAGTCTTCCACAAAACCTGTTCAGAATCACATGCTGCACTGGAAGTGCTGGTTTTTCTGTAGTGTTTCCTATACAGTGATAAATCACTGGTTATCTACAAGTGTACAGCTTGCAGTCCTGCAAGTCACTGCTACCAGGAGGGGAATGTAGAGTTCCCTTGACTTACAAGCAGGAGCTCCTGTCCTACAAGATCATGGCAAATGGCTTTTAGCGATGCATGTGGAGCTGTTCAGAGTCTGTTCTGAATGGGGTAGTTTATCACAAAATGTTCTTGCCTATTTTAAAGTGGCAAAAAGAAAATAGAAAAAGAAAAAATATTTTTCGATAAAAATCTGAGTGCCTCTATATAGATGGGAAAACGGTTGCTTTGCTATCAGAAGAAAAGCATCCGTAGTCCAGCTCAATTCTGGGTGCTAACTGCACTGGTATAAAGACCTATCATGTATTTATCTGTATGTTCACTAGAGCTTTTCAGCCACTGCAGAACTTTTGTAATGGCTGTGACAAGACCTGGATGTTTCTGTTGCAGAGCAATCTGTAGAAAAACTTTTCACCTGCAGGGAGCCGTGGATGTTATTTCCCTGAATGCTGCTGGTCTCCCTATCATCCCGTCTACCAATGTCTCCAAGACTCACAAGGAGACAGTTCTTCAGTGTTCAGATGCGTTTGTTGCAAGCTTGCCAAAGTAGTTGCTCTGTGGTATTTTTGCTATTGTATAAGGGCTGTATGACTAATTGCTGCTTTGATGCTTTGTTTTCTGAAATTTTTCTTCCCCACCTCCTTCTTAGATGCTCATCAGAATTCGTGGCTGTTTAGTAAGTGATCCACAGTGGCATGTATGAAATCCCTAACACTGGACCGTATGTAGGTATTCAGTGCCTTTTAATACAAATAAACTGCCATCTGTAGACTGAGCTCTTGCCATTTTGCCTGTGCTTTGTCTAATCGGAATATCTGGATGGATGACAGGACAGTTTTCCTGTTTGCTTTCACTACAGCTGTCCCTTCTTCCTTGGATCCTCTCTCTTGTGTAGGATTAGCTGTAGAAAATAAAATACAAATAATAGTGGTTGAACTAAGGCTGCAAGAATGATAAAACAGAGCAAATTCCTTTGTAGCTTTGAAAATCTGGGAAGTAAAACAACTGCAACTTGAGTTGAACCTTTAAAAATACTTGGCAAAATAGAAAGTTCTAACCCTTTGGGGGGAAGGGTAGAGGTGTTCTAAATATTTAATTTGACTAAATAAAAATATTGTCTTGAATCTGAAATGCTTTTCTTCCCAATGTCTTTGTTTAAAAAAAAAAAAAGACTGAGGAAGGCTTTCAAATGAAAACAGTTTTGATCAGAAAAGTTTAAACTTTTCTGAAGTCTTTTGTTTAAACAATTAGTCCTACTCAAAACTTTGGTACATTTTCAGTGAAACTGTAATGTCTTTATACTGCTTAATCTGTGATACATTGAAGGTTCATGTTTGATTTTTTTTCTCTCCTCTGAAGTTAATCCTCCAAATGTGATGGATTTGTAATTCAATCTGGAAGGCAGATGGAAAAAATTACAGGCCTTTGCCTGTTAAGGGTCTGAGAGACCTTTCACAAGGGTAACTTTGTTTTTGCTGGTGTAGTGCACCTTCTTTGTGCTTATTTCAGCCTTATGAAATAATGCACTTTGAAATACAGCTCTGACCTGGTCATTCCCCATGACTTGCCCTATCCCTTGTCCTGTGGAAGAATTTCACCGGGATAATAATGCCTTGAATGGAAGCATCAATAATGTGAATATTTGGTGTGTTTATTGCCATAGTAGTTTGTTACAAATTTATGTAGCTGATTGATTCTCAGCAGCACAAGCCTATCCATTGCTTGGAGAAGAAGAGTGTGGTAGGGGAATGGGGACTGTGGTTGAGGAGCATCAGCAGTAAAACTTACTGAAGCAATTCCTGCCATCTCCTGCTTTGGTCACCCATTCTCTCCCTTGGCTGGAGCTTTGTGACCCTCAAGTCTGGCGCAGAAAATGTTCGGAGGACTGTGGGACCTCTCAGACTGTCTTTCTAACTGGAGGAGTTTTAACAAGGAATTGCATCTTCACTGTGACTGCTTGAGGATTTTAGACCTAAGTAATTAAAGCCTAACTGTGTTTATGGACTTCACTTTTACATGGTAACCAGAACCTGGAGTTTCGATTGCAGTACAAAATGACTAATTGTATGTGGAAGTTGAAACCAATTTGTGTTCTTGTTAACTGCTGAAGTTTCCAACATAAAAGTAACATTTCATCATATACTGTTTGGGAGTTGTTTGTTTCTAACAAGGGCTGACCTGAGTAGCCTGATGCTTTCCTACAGCATATCCTGTAGCTGTTTAAATGTTCTTGGTCTTTTCAAGTGCTGTGTCCAAACTGTGTGACTCAGGGCTGGTACAGAGTTCCTGTCTGAGGCTTTCCTTGTCAGTGATTTTTAATCACTGAAGTGATAAATGAGTGCTAAAAGCAGACTTCCTTAAACAGTTGCAGCCTCCCAAGAGCAGGTGACAGGGTTTCTGCAGAAAAGAAGCTTCAGTAAAATACACAAAGCATGATTCTAGTCAAAGGCCCGTGCGTTCACAAGGTCATAGTTGCAATGGAAGAGATCCTTCCACTACAAAGATCTTAAGCCTGCATTTGTTTTGGGGAGCACATTTGGCTGAAAGCTAATTCTAACCAAGGAAAAACTGGTAACAGTTGCTGTAGACCATCACGAGTAGAACAGAAGTTGGAATCAATTAGTAGGCAAAAAAACATGCGTATTAGGTCTGTATGTTTTATTACATGTGACAGATTAAAGAAATAAAATTAAATCTGGTGAACAAAACCTCTGAATTATGGGGAGTATGGAAGATTACAATGACAGAGTCCATCTCTTCCAGTTTTCTTACATTATTTACGTGTAGGACTTTGAAGTTAGTGGGTTACACAGGCTGATGCAAGAAGGTGCAGTTTACATCTTCCTGCTCTTCCACAGAGCTTCAAATGATGATGCATTTTTACAGACAGGTGCTAATCTTCAGTCTCTGCTGTCCCTTGAATGAGTATCAGCCTAGAAAGCAAGGAAACATCTCATTCCTTGCATTTAAAATTGAAAAGATAAAGCTAACCTTGATTTTTTTGGGGGGGTGTGTGTCTTTTTTTTTTTCTTTCTTCTGCACTAAATGAGCAGGGACAAACTGAGAGAATCTTACAAGCTGTTGGTGAGATGAAGCCTCAGTTCTGGCAGGCTATGATGCACGTAAATGTGCAGTAGGAGAAAAGAGAGCAAAAAGAACAGTGTCAGGGAGGGAGACTTTTCTTAAAATTGATTTTTTTAGCTTTCATCTCTGGTTCTGTCTTTCATCTCCCCTGCTGACATAAACAGTGTGTGAGTTTGTTTTTAGTGGTACTCTACTGCTGCAATGGTTTTTATGAGCTTGAATATTTAATTAAATGTAGTAGTACTTGTAACAAAATTTGGGCCTCCCCTGAATTCAGTGCTGTACAAAGATGACAAGGCAGTCCCTGCCCTCATGAGCTTCCAACTTAGCTTCCAACTTCAATGGAGGAAGCAAAGATTATAAGCAGGAATAAACAAAACTAACAGGACCAGCTAACCGGACTGGAGTCCCACTGCCTGTCCGGAGTAAAACCAGGAATAGAAACGCATCAGTGAAATCCCAAAGAGGCTAGTGCCCACACTGCTGTTCACGCAGGAGGATATCCTCAGACTATCCTGTATCTTCCTGTCCTCAGGAAATAATTCAGACAGGATGAGCACTCAAAACAACTCCATGAATGTGTGGTGGGTGGAGCATGACTCTTAATCCCCTGGCTTCTCACCAGCAAAACAACTGACTTGGTTTCACATGGAATATATAAGTTTGGAAAATAAAGCTATTGCATAGAGGGTTGAAATTCAAGGCATGATAGAAAGGCTTTCAGAAACTCACAATCTTGTCACACTCAAAAGCATAAAACCATCAGGTGCTGATTTACCACCTTGAATGACATTAAATGCTTTTGTTTAGAAGCTACCCTGTGAATTACAGCCTTTCTTTGATAAAGGGTTGGGTTTGCTGTCCTGTTTCTATAATCACTAATGACCTTAAGGTGCTGCTGAGAAGGAAGTGGGTTTTAGCCCATGTGTCCTGTTTTGCCTTTGTGCTTTACTCATTGCCACAGTTCCCAAATACTTCCAGGAGCATATTAAGCAGACTAACATCTGTACAATAACTAACATCTGCTGTGCCTTTTGTCTCCTTCCCAGGGGAGATCTGTGGCAGAGTAGCTTGTTTTACTTTAAATGGACTTCCAAAACCTGAAAAAAAACCCCAACACTTTTTTTAAAAAAAAAAAAGGTCACCCTGAGATAAGGCATCTTTGAGGGATCAACAAAAGCGTGTGATACTTGTGCACATAAAAGGTAAAGTCAAAGAAATGAGCCATGTATTTCAAGCAGAAGGCAGCAAGGTGGGTTTGGACCCTTCCTTCCAATGTGAGTTTCAGTGTGCCAGTCTGGGAAGGGCTCCTCGTCCTGAGCCATGAGCTGCAATTCACTGTAGAAAGTTTCTCTGAGCTAAAGGATCAAAGCTGCTGACTTGAGCCTTCAACCTGGAGCTCTCATCAGCCTTTTGGGCACAATGGCCCATGCTGCCTACAGCCATTTTTTAATCAAACTCGGTGAGTGCAGGTCTCGGCAGCTGTGCTTTGGGTAGTGGCTGCAGTCTTCCATCTGGAGCTGGCTGCCTCTTAAGCAATCTGTTGCCTCTACGTTTGTATTTTCCCCAAATGCTTTGTGAGTCTTTGGACTCAAAAGTGCAGGAAAATAGGAGGTAATTCATTTTTTTAAAATCAAGGTTCATGACGATTTTTGTACATGGAACTGAAATTTTGTTACTTGCTTTTTTGCCTCACAGCTGTAGCTCATCAAAGTATTCCTATCCTGCCTACCTCAACTGACAAAAGTTGCCCTTAAACTTACTCAACTTATTACTTTCAGTACTCCTTTTTCTATTTTTATCCTTCCTTTTATTAATGTCAGAATGACTGTTTCTGTGTCAGTGTTTTATGTACATCATACTTTCACTTGTAAAACATTGCCATTGTATGCTGCTGATGATTGTATTCTTATTTCTAACCAAACTTGCTAGGGAGTCCTGTTTACAGAAGCTTAAAACTTTAGGCTGTGTAACTGGTTTGGATTAATCCTAGAATAGTTTAGATTTGGAAGAGAACTCTCCATGTCATCTGGTCTAACCTCCACTCAAAGCAGTTTCAAAGTTGTATTAGGTTGCTCAGGACCTGCTGCCATCCTGGCAATAGTTGTATTTATGGAAATTGTAAGTAGAAAAACCCAATATATGCTAGTATACCTTTTAACCAACAGTTAAGGTACTGTAACTGTGTACTAAGCTGCTTTTTTCTTTTTGCTCTTGTGGTCTATTCTCATTAAGTCTGGTTGCAAAAGTCATTGCTTTTGTCTTACTCCTTTTGCGTAAGCATAGAAAAGAAATTTTCTGGTTCAACTTTTTAATGAAATCTGACTTAAAGCAAAAAAAATATCTAGGTGATTTGAAGAAAAAAATCTGGGTGATTTGCCTTGTAAAGTATACTTCATACAGTTTGTGGGGTTCATTACTTGTTTGCATACCTGTCCTGTAAAGGATAGTGAAAGAAAGCACTTGTTGAATGAGAACCAGCAGCTCCCATGTGCAGCCCTGCATGTGCCTGCAGCCCAGTTTGGCTACACGACAGCTCCATCTGCTGTTCTGAACTACAGCGTCCCCTTGGTGTCCAAACCTTTCACTTCACAAGTCTATATTGATTCTTGTGCCTTTTCCCTCTGACTTAGTAAAACCTGTCTGAAAGTTTACTCTTGTGAGGAGGTACTCTTCGGGACACCTCCAAACTGTGTTTTGATGTTCTGGATTCAGAATTTCTTGTCAATAACCAGCAGCTGTAACATCTTTCTCTCTTTCTTTGTCACCTTTATAAACGTTAGAGTTTGGGTTTTTTTTAAGTCATGTCTCTTCAAGGGTAAGACACATAACAAGTTACTACAAGATATGAAGCCCCCTCATCTAGCAGTAAAGCAGTTCCTGCTCTTCAGTTGAGTAATAGGTACTTGTGATTTTTTTTTTTTTTTTTTTTTTTCTGGAGGAGTCTGGACTTGTGTCTGTACTGCCTGGGACCTTACATGTGTCCATGGTTTGATGTGTTACGAGTAGAGGCAGCTTAGCTGCTGCCAGGCTATCAAAATTTTACAGGCTGAGGGAGGAGTGGGAAAGAACGTGGTTGATGGCAGTGAGTCTACAGCATGGCCCAGAGTCAAGATAGAGAATTGTGACACTTTGATCAACATGGTTACTAAAACCGGCAAAAGAAAACTTAAATTCCTGTACTTTTCTTCTTCTTGGTATTGAGAGGCAGACTCATCAGAGCACTGGGATTTTGATGTTTGTTTTGTGGGAGTGGACTGACAGGTCACATCACAAGGAAACCATAGTAAATCATATCTCTAAAGAAAACTAGCTGTCATTCAGGAAAATATATTCATATTGGAGTATTACTATCCTAATTTTCCAGATTCTGTGGGATAGGAACAGTAAGATGGGCTTTAGAACCTGTTCTGCGCAGTACCCCATTGAATAACCTCAGCCTGGTGCCAAAAGGATGCTTATCCATTAAACTATTCTGATTTTTTTTCTCTCTTCGCGCGC
>JANZLQ010000027.1:18751508-18765195 GCA_026212715.1 Elanus axillaris | reverse complement strand
TGTCAAGCGTTGGAACAGGCTGCCCAGGGAAGTGGTTGAGTCACCATCCCTGGAGGTATTGAAAAGACCATGTAGACATGGTGCTTAGGGACATGGTTTAGTGGTGGACATGGCGGTGTTAGGTTTATGGTTGGACTGTGATCTTAAAGGTCTTTTCCAACCTAAATGTTTCTATGATAGTTTGACAGCAATTACTGATCAAATGCTGTTAGAGCTTTTTTATTTAAATACTGCGCTAACAACTATTGGACAGTTTCCTGGGAATACATCTTGTTATCTTGTTCTTTCTTTCAGGCTTGCACTGAGATGGTGATGCCCATGTGCACAGATGGTGTCAATGACATGTTCGAGCCTCAGAAATGGGACTTCGATGCACTTTCAGAAGAGTGTTACAAGCTGTGGGGAGTGAGGCCCCGTCCCTCTTGGATTCTTTCTATGTATGGAGGGAAAAACATAAGTTCACACAGCAACATTGTCTTCAGGTGAGCTTTGCTTCAGCTTCTAGAGTGGATTCTTACACCAATTTGGGTTGTCAGTGCAGAAAGCCAGCCTTAAGTAGCGAAAGGATCTGTCTCCAACACTCCAGCTGAATAAATTATGGGCATGCTTTATGTTGCCTTTGAGAGTAAAATGGTCAAGTTGCAGTGGCCTAAGAAGCCAACTGTTCTGTTGCTGCCTGTGTGACTCTGAAAGAAGAATCTGGGTTGGGATTCTACCAAACGTAATTTTCTTCCCATGTGGATTTCTTCTTGTGGCCAAAGTCCAGGTTTCCCATGCTGGTAAATCCATTTAGCTTTTATGAAATCAAAGCACTGTCTCTTCCACATAAAAGGAAAGTCTAAACAAGCTGTAGCTATAACACAGGACCTTGGTCCCTAAAACTGTTGCTCAGGGAGATAGCCTTGTGGAGTGGATGGTGTGACGTGCCTCTTCCCTCTCTTTTCTGTATCAAAGGGAAAGTAACTTGGGGAGCTTTCCTATTGCTGCCAATTGCCCTTTTCTTTTAGTGGTAATTAGGCAAGTTTCCACAAACTTGTGTAAGATCCAAATACAAGGAATTCTAGCAAGGCATACAGGTAATACAACAGAAGTTTGTCTGAAACGCTTTTGCATGTGGACAAAAAGTGAAATAAATGTTTCAGCCTAGTGCAAAAATAGTGCATGCTGCTTGCTTTCTACTCAGCCTTCACTTTCCTTATTTTAAGGTTAAACTCTGCTTTCTTTAAAGGGAAGTTCATGTAGCTGTACTTCTGCTGTGAGGTTACAGAAAATTTTGAACAGCCAAGTACTAGCTGCTCATTAGGTTGTTATGTGGTAGGGAGGCATTTAATAAACCCATTGAAGCCTGTGCTTCAGGAGTTCCGACTTGCTGTACTGATTGCCCACTGCGGGCAGCTCCTGGATATGTAGTCCTCTGTGCTCTAGTTAAAACTGTGCAAGGCCTTTTCAGAGAAAATCCTGCCAATTCTTTAAACAAAACTCAAAATTAGTCTGTTGGACTTGGTAAATAGGTGTGTATTTTAAAAGTAGAAAGTCCTCACTTGAATTGGGGATTATTCTATGGATTTCAGCTATTAGCGTTGGTCTGTTTGGCTCCAAAGGCCTGTTGCTTTCCTCTTGTTTGCCTATTGCTGTTTCTGTCCCAGCAGGATATCTGCTCTAGGGTGAGAAATTCCACCCTTTTCAAAAAAACTTTTTAATAAAAAAATTTGTTGGTTTAACTTAATTTTTGCAGAGTATTGCTTATTTCCAAGGCTTCACAGCTCTGTACAGTAGAAATCAGCTTTGTAAGCGATAGACAAGCAAACAAATCTAAGTGTTAAGAATTTATGCCAGCTGAAGGACCTTGAAATGAGAAAAGCTTGAAAGCAACCAAATGAATGAAGTAGTGCCGTACACACAAAGCTTTGGATCTCAAGCTGGGTTGTTGCTCTTCAAACAAATACATTGTCAACACTGTACATTTTATATAAGAGCCTGTTATCCTTGGGCACTGCAGAGTGCTTTACAAAAAATATCCTTATGTTTACCAGAGGATGCAGCTCCCTGTGGGGTAAAAAACACTGTTTCAAGTGTCGGGCAGCTTACACAACAGTTTAGCTCAGGAAGGGAAAAATACTTCTAAAGAGAAACACTGTTGGATGGATTTATCCAGCTGCAGTGGGATTTGGCCAAGATGCTTAAACTGGTGTTGATCCATCTCCCTCTGTGAGCAGTGCATTGTATGTATTGTATGGAATCGATGCAGGAATCTCCATTGCCACTTTGGTACCTTCTTGGAGGTAATCTACTGTGTGAGTGGTTACTTAAGCTGTGGGCAGATATTACTTGTCTGTCCTGGGCAGTGTGTTGTTATTAAAACACTAGTTTGAGGAAATTGAGTTTTTCAGAACCCTGTTTGCCCTTTCTCTTCCAGCAATTTCCACTCCTGATACTCTTACTGGAACATGCTGTGTACTTGGTGTGGAAGTGCTACACAGTGGTGGAAATGGTGTTTTGACACTGTACATGCATGTGGTGGCAGAGAGCTTGTAGCAGTTGGTAGTGTCTTATCATACTATGGTGGTCAAAATCAGCCCAGGTTGTATCAGACAGTACAAAATTTGGTGTGCAGAGTCTGAAAATTGGTATTTTTCAGTCTGAATGATCACACCTAGGTTGTATGCTTCCAAGTTAGGGCAACCACCTACCTATGCAGTTTTGCATTGGCAGGGGAGAGGCAGAAAGTAAAGGCTCTGTTTTGAGACATACTGGAGCTATGTGGAGAAAGGGGGTATTGTTAGCATGACAGAAGGGAACAGAGGAAGAGAAGGCATAGCAATGCTGGCTGAAGAGAAAAGGTGAGAGGAAAAAAGTTAATAAAAGGAAACTTGGCAGTTGTGGAGAGTGAGTGTGTTAAAAAAGGATGCACAGACAGTGCTGCTAAGATTGTGTAAAACCTCCTTGTTCTGGGCAGGGCTGGAGGGTTGAGTAGGCTCTGAAGAGATGCTAGGAAAGGAAACTACTGTGGGATAGGCAGGACCCTATTTATGCTCTGAAGGAAACATGAATTGGAAATGGGACTAGTGTGCTGATATTTTGCATGAGGTTTTTTCTGAAGTCATGCTTGCCTGGCTGCTGCTAGAAAGGAATGGCTGACTTTTTTATTTTTTCTTTTTACTACTACTACTGTTTACATTGGGAAACTCCTGTCCTGTAAGATGGGCAACTGAGTACTTATGTGCATGTGTAGTTTTAACACATAAATAATCCATTCCAATTGGTACTGAATTACCTTATCCTGTAAAGCTGTTAAGACTTATGATTATTGTGTGGTGAGCCCTCAGTCACACCTTCGCTTGGCAAGTATCACTTCCCAAACTGTGTCAGGGACTCTGGTGCCATCACTTGGCAGGACTTGCAGAAGACGCAGCCAGAAGCTCCCAGAACAGCCAGAGACAGTGTTGTTTTCTTGTGGCATGCTTAGTTTCCACATGACTGGGACCAAAAGATCCAAGTTCATGTACATCTTGGGTCTCTCAGCAACTCATCCCCCTGTTGCCAAGGTGCTCTGCTGATTCAGGCAACCTTTTAAATCAAATGGGTTTTGCTTATTGGTCAGCTCTGTATGCTTTTTGTTTTGTGGATACAAAATGTTTCTCTTCTCCTAAGGCATATTCAGAACCACTGAAAATAAAGAACAACAGAGGTTCAAGATACTTGGGTTTCTTTTCAGTGGAGACACAAATAAAGTATTAGTTCAGACCCCATCAGGTTTTTACTCTTTGTTATTTCCACAAAACTCTTTTTACTCATTTTTTTTCCCCCTGTTATTTTCTGTTGGTGCCATTGTGGTATCTTTCTAGCTGCATATCTCTTAACGTACAAGGATGTTTTGATTTCTTAGATCCTAAAAAATTACACTGACATACAATAGTCAGTCTCTAATGTTTCCTTTCGTGGGAAGGTCCAGTGTTTTAAGTGAGGAACAGATCTAGATTTGTGTAATTCCATAAGTATATGGATATTTCTTTGTGCCAAAAGATGAACCACATGTGGGAAGAATCTTGCAGTAAAGGAAAATAAGATGTAGTAGGGATTACTGGGTTGAGTCTTAACCTAGGAATGAGAGAGGCAAAACTCTCATCCCCATTCAGCTATTGGCCTGCTCCATGGACTAGGCATTATTTGGAGCCAGATCTACAGTGCAAGGAATCCTTTCATTGACTTGGGGTGAGGGAGGAGGGGAAGTAAATTCCATTAAATTGTCCTGTCCCAGACGAAGAGTCATTGTAGACAGTTTCTTGAGGGATAAAAGCTTTATTTTAATATGATTGGTATTAGAAATAAGGGGACTAACGGGAAGTCCAAGCATTTCTTTGCAAAACCAGGTTGGCACCCAGCTGAGATGGCAAAAGGTAGAATTTCGTGAAAATTCAGCACTAAAAGGTCCAGTTAGTTATTAGTTTATGGCAGACTGTGAAGAAGGAAGGCAAAGTGCTTTTGATTTGGGAATTTGGACATGTCTTTGTACAGGGGAACCTGAACCTTTTATGACAATGACAGATCTGCTGCCATCTATCTCCAGAGGCTGCAGCACTATTATAGGTTATCATCTGAATTAGCAGTTGATTGACAGAAGCGTAGCCTTGCTTAAGCTGCTAATAGCTCCGTACCTCTGTCAAGAAGGCTCCTTTCAGCAGGGGTGGGGCATTGGCACAAGACATTGAGGCAGGGCTGAGGTCTGTTTCTGTTGCTACATATGCAAAACTAGTTGAAAGTCAATGTCGGTATGTTGACGTGAGCTGCAGCCCCACTGCTAACCGCTGTGCGGATGTGCCCTGATGAGATATTCTTTCCTTACAGCAATGGTGGCCTGGACCCGTGGTCTGCAGGTGGGGTGACCCAGAACATCACTGATTCCCTCGTGGCAATTGTGATCCCAGATGGAGCCCATCATCTGGACCTACGCAGCCGCAACCCTTTGGACCCCCAGTCTGTGCAGCAAGCTCGAGCCTTGGAAATCTGCTACATGAAGCAGTGGATTGAAAAGGCCAGGCACAACCGCTGAAGTGGTACTGCAACAACTGTGGCCATTATACCTCTGTTGGCTTTGCTGGTAGCAGGGCCAGGCCTTACCACATGGTCACTTGAACATTTCACTCCTGCTTCCTCACCTGTGTTGCAGTGCTAACCATTGCTTGTGCCCATGAGAAAAGCAGGCAGCAGATGGACGGAGAGCATTCTCAGATAATAGACTTTAGTCAAAGTGCATGGATTGAGCTGCCTGCTCTGGCTTGCTTTCCTCTTCTGCTCTTCTCAGATGCTGTACTTTACCATAAAGGGTTCCTATTCTAGGCTTGATGCCTTCCTCGCAGCTCTAGGTGATTGTCCTGACTGCTGGTATATACAGTGGATTAAATGGCAGTGCTGTTGAAGATGAAACTCTTGCTGCCTTCAGTGGGATTGGATTTCAGACATCCTCAGCTGGTGTAAACTGTCATGGCAGGGGCATGGACGTAAAGGGGAACAAAAGTCACATCTTACTGTGATGTTTGGAAAGGCAGGGAAGGCATGGAGAAACCAGCTGTGCTGTTTATAAAGGAACTAAACATTATAAACATTCCTTTGGAATTAACGCTGGAAAAGAAGTAATTTTTTTTTTTTCTTTTTTCTCCTCTTAGTTTTCTGGCAGCTTGTTAATCAAGCTGCCTCAGGTGGCTTTTCCATTCTGTGCTGTACTGAAAGGTCAGGGCTGGGCCTGGACTCACTCTGCTGATAACTGGCTGAGCATGCACAATCTGCATCAGGGTTTTATTTCTTTCTTTGCTGTTTATCCTAATTCTGAAATATCTGCCACTGTGATGATGGTTGCCAAAGAAAACTCCGGGTGTATTTTGTGTGTGTGTGTTTATCCCCCACAAACACTTAGCTTTTTCAAATCGGGAAGCTTTCGAAGCTATTCTCTCGAAGAGCGAATGTGACACTTGTGCTGGCTAGATCTTATGAAGTGACAAATAATTGGGGTTGTGCCTTGTGTTGGTTCCTCCCTCCCCCCCATTCTGTGTATTGTTCAAATTCTGCATGATCTGTTTGCTGATGGCTCTTCAATAAAAGCCTTTTTAAAAAAAATTGTTTGCGGGACAAACTATTCAAAACACAGAATGCAGCTATCCTCTTGGATCAGCCTAAAGCCTGATGCTGAGCTCAACAAGCCAGGTGCACTGGGCTTTCTGTAAGGCTTCCAAAACAGACAAACTGCCCTGATTCATGAGACAGCATATTTGACATTAATAAATGGCTGGGGCAGTCCCCTCATTTTCCAGCTTTGGCTTCATTCACACTGAAGCCCTTTTTCAGAAAGAATTCTTTGCAGTTTAAAGGACAACTCCATTTTGGAGAGACTCAGGCAAGGCTTCTTGTCCCCAGACTCTTAAAATTCCAGTTCTGTTGAAAAGTTTTATCAGCTTTGATGATATGCCTGATAGTTGAGTATTTTCCTAAGACACCAGGTGGCCTTTTCTGTTTCTAGTCTCTTCCCATCCTCTGGGAACAAAGCAAAATCAACACTGAAATTTTATATTTTAAAACACTCCTGTGCATCTTCTTTCCAATAGCTCCTGGCATTCCCTTGTCTTATGTTAAACATGGCATTTATGTTCAGACTCTGCAGTCTCAACCTCTCGTGCTCTTGAGCAAGGTTATTACTTAAGAGACTAGAGAACAAGACCAGATAAGAACCACAGGGGGAAAAGGAAGAGTGATGTAGAATTTTTCTGAAACTTGTTGACTGAAAGCTGTTGGCAATCTCTTTTCTGATAGTCCCAATTTTTGGTACTCTCCTGTAAATATACTCCATATTTTGTTCGTGTACTTCATAATGACATGGGGGCCTTGAATTTTTTTGAAACAAGTATGTTTTCTTAATCAAGTGGGTTACATTCAAGTTTTTTAGAAATACCATTGTATCTTCTTATGTGTTTATTGATGTGTGGTTATGTTCTGGTTTATTGCAAAGCAAGAAATGGAATCTGCAAGAGTAAATAAAAATTTGGAGATCACAAATGGTTTAACTAAAGAAGCAAGAGCCTGGTCCAACTGCTCCCACTGATTGCTCAGAATGCTACTCCAAGTGCAAATTCTGGGATAAAGATTTCCATGTTGTATGGAGAAAGATGGGATATTCATGCATTGGGCTGTGAACAGTCCGAATTGACAGCTACTGTATATTGTTAATCAGCTTGTCTCCTCTCTCTCCCCTGCTGGCTAATTTACTATCTCAGGAAACAGCTTCTTTGTTTGGAAAACACTTCTTAGTTTTAATCAGCATAAGTAATCTAAACTTTCATTCTTCTTTTCTTTCTTTTTTATTCCTTTCATAAGCAGAAAAAAAATGCCTTTAATAAAACTTAAAAACTCATGCAATTTTCAATTTTCAATTTTTAGAAATTATATTTAAACCCAAAAATTTTTCACTGTGGTTTTGTTTGGTTTTTTTTTTAATAATCTTACTATTCCATTCAGTTTCTGTCCGAGACTGATTCAAGTGCATTTTGGATCAGTTTCTTACTGCTTGGGCCAGCTTATGAATTAGGTGACTGGCTCTCTTATTTTTAATTGTTCTTCCTCTTTCCTTTTTATATTCTGCTCAAGTTGAGTAGTTGAAACTTTAAACGCTTAAGGTAAATAAGACTTAGACTTCATTTTAAAATCTATGTACACATCTCTGTATGCTACCAAGGGACTGTCTGTGGTGCTCGGCTACCTCATCTAAATGTTAGCTCTCCTGCTTGTTTCATGGTGGTGAGAACAACATGGGCCATGGGAAATGGCTGATTTCTCTTTCCAGGCATATGGTGATGGTCCATACTTCATCTCAGGCTTATGTATGTCCTTGGCATGTGTCATGAATGATTGGAATTTAAAAATGTATGTTTTCTACTCATTGGGGAAAAAGCAGAAGGAAAAGAATGGTTTGCCCAAAGCATGAATCTTGCCAGCGAAACTGGAGTTTTATGAATAAAAATGCATTATAATAATTAAATGTGAGTTTCTGGAACTGGATCTTGTTTTGCCAGGACATGGATTTTTATTCCTTGGCAGATTTGGAGTTGTGCATATATATTGCCTTGTTTGTGCTTGACTCAGGTGGAGTGGAGGAAAACTAGTTGAGGTAATCTTCAGGTTACACACACAGCAGTCAAGATGTCAGATGGCAGGTGTCTGCACTCATTTAGTAGTTTCTCACTTCAGAGGTTTAGCTGCCTGGTGAGGAGCAGGTGTATGAACTGGTTGTTCTCCATAGGTGACCACGCTGAATGCAATCAAGCTAGCTATAATGGAGAAAAATCCATTTTGTTTTTGAATGCTTATTCTGGTCCCAAGCAAACACGCACTTCCTACATGTCCATGATGATGAAGTTGTGTGGATGAATCCATAAGGTTCCCTGACCTGGCAAGTGGAGGTTTTAGCTGGGCTGTGTAGTCCAAAGAGTTAATTGGGTAAGGCTAGGGCTGCAGAGTCTTGGGAGGGAGCTAAAGAGCTTCTGTAGCTTGTTGTGTTTGTAGGTAATTTTAACTTTGAAGATCATCAAATATTGCATCATCCAAGGAGACTATAAAAAGGAAACCCCCTCCAGGAACCTAGAATATGCTTTCTAAATCACAGGAAAAGTGTATGCAAAGTGAGAATCAAGTTTTGTCTCCCATACTCTCTGCCCACCAAGTATGTTGTAGACAAATGTCAGCATGCTTTAACTAAAGGGATTATATTTTTTCTACCTCTGCTCTTAAAAAGAGTATTTAGCTGTTGAGAATCTAATCTCTAAGGAATCATGAATGTAGTAAAGCCAGTAAAGATACCGGGCAACTGTTTGCAGCTTCCACGGGTATGAATAGACTTGTCCTCCTACATTATTTTGATTCCTTACTCCTGGTGCAGAGACATGGGCATTGAAGCCACAAGTCAGCCTTTCCTTTTTTTCCCACAGCTCAGCTAATTTTCACCAGCAAATCTGAAACTGATCCACATGCTTTAGGGCAGTTTTCCTTCTCTGTGTCCTTCCAAGAATACGAAACCCGAAGAAGAAATAGCTTTATAGCATTAGTTATGTTGCTAACAGCTAATTGTATTGCTACTCTGAGCTTGCTGAGGTGGGGACCTGCTCTGTTCCCTCTGCAGCCCTGTGATGGAGGTCCCCCTGGTCCTGGGACACGATGCGGAGACAGCAAATGCCCACAGCAGTGAAGAGTGAGAAAGTGCTCCTTTAGCATGGAGCATCCTTATTTGTGCTTTCCAAGGCAATAATAAACTACATCAGCTGTTGTTTATCTTGCAGTTGGGTTTTGGGTGCCAGATATTCAGCCCAGGAAAATAGCTGGCTGTCGGGGTACTTTGGGTGTAACGTGTGGGCACCTCCATATGGAAAATGCATTTTTTGTAGTCCTTGGTGCTATATCTGAGTGTTTCCTTGGTGGGGAGCGAGGGCTTCTCAGGGCGGGCAGGGGTGGCTGCTGCCCAGCTCTCAGGGGCTTTCCCCTCCACTGGTGATTTGCAAAATCTTTTAGTTCAATCCCCCATTTTAGAAAGTAGGGGCAGCGAAACACTGAGACCGGGAATAGCAAATCCCTTCCGTTTGTCTTGTTGTTTTCTAATGTATGCGACCTCTCTGGGTGGTTTAAGCGGTTTAGGTACTTTCTATAAAAGGGATCTTTTAATGACAAAACTAATGTGATTATCTTACCAAGTGTGAGAGGCGTATTCAAGGTTTAAAGAAAATCTGTTAGAATAGCTGAATGTATCTGCTTAATCCTTTCTCTAATGTGGGTGGACAATGGTCTGGGAAGCAATTGGTCTTTCTTTCTTAGAGTAAATGCTTGGTCTCCAGAGGTAGGAACTTGTTTGCAGCTTTTTATACCCTTACGCTTCACCTTCTAGAGAATACAAAGGCACAGGAGAGAGGCAGAGAGTTTTGAGAGGCCAAGTTTTTCCTCAAATAGCTGGGGGTGTAACCAATATGGGGCCAATTCCGGCAGGCGGCCGAGCACCCTCCGCTCCCTTTGACTGCCACCTGAATAGAAGGTCCTCCTTTTGCCCTCCTGCAAAACCACATTCCCCCCTCCAAGTGAAATACAGAAAAGCTTTCTCCTTTCTGAGCGTGCGGGGAAGCTGCTCGCAGTTACTTGGATGACAGGACCCTGTCTGGTTTTGTGTGTTGGGCGAGCAGCCCTTCCCACACAGATCTATGGCTTTGGGGAATTGTCTGAATGTCCTGTTTTCCATATTAACCCTTTGGAAAGGTTTGGACCTTCTGACAAGTTATCGCAAGGTGACGCCTGAGCAGGGGTGGACGCGGCCGTGCTCAGACAGGGTGGCCAGCACCGAGGCGTGCTGCTGTGCGATGCAGCCACAGATGGACCTCAGCTGGTACCAGCCCGGCATTGCTCAGCTCCTCCACTCTTTGTAGGTCTGTGCTTGTGCATCTTTGATTTCCCTACATCCATCTGGATACACAGATCTTAGAAATATTAGGAAATCCTATTGTCCGCAGCAGTTAGCAAGACAGGTAGAACCCCTCACCTTGCCAAAGTGTTTAACAAAGCAAGTAGTGGCTCTGGGACTCTTTAGCACATGGATTTGGCTTTATAGCAGAGGCAAACAGGTTACATTTTGTAATTCATTATTCAAACATCCTCAAACAGCAGAGAAGGAGGAAAAGGATATTGAGCTGCCGCCTTCCCCAGTTTGAGTGCAACATGCTGTCTCCTCTCACCACCCAGTAGAGTAACAGAGGGAGAAGAGGTACCTCAACATCGGTGTATCCTCTTCATGGAGACGGGCACTGAGCTATAGCCCTACATGCTCGTCTGGCTACCCTGGTCATAGAGTTGGCACTCAGTTCTCTGTTGTGGAGAGAAAGGCAGTATTCAAGGTCTCAGCACTCAACCTAAAAACCAGTCCCAGATGGTATCAAACTATTTTCTGAAGGAGGGGAAAGCCATTGGAGCCTGCACAGCCTCTTTGGGCATCTTGCTCAACTGTCCGCATGGCGGAGAAGTTTTGTATTTAGTCTGAACCTCTGGTTTCATTTTAGTGTGCTTTTCTCCTCCCACCATACACCATTATGAAGAGCCCTGCTCTGTCTTCTTGATGAGCCCTGTAGGTGCTGGGAGCTGCTGTTCTCCTCAAAGCTGTTCCTTTTCCAGGCTCTACAAGTCCAGCTTCCCCATCCTCTCCTCACAGGTCAAGTGCTCCAGCCCCAGCCATCCCAGTGGTCCTCCACTGATCTAGCTTTAGTTGATCAATGTCTTCTACTGGGAGGCCCCAAACTGGATGCAGTATTTGGTTTGTGGTCACCAAGCACCAACAAGAGGGGGGGTGATCCCTTCCCTGGATCTCCTGTTCATATGGCCCAGGAGGCTGTTGGTCTTTTTGCTGTCAGCACGCACAGCTGGCTCATGCCTAGCTTGATGTCCACCAAGACCCCCAAGACCTTTTTCACAGAGCTGCTCCCCAGGCTGTCAGTGCCCAGCCTTAACCACTGCAATGAATCCTTCCTTCCCAAAGGGGCAGGACTTTGTGCTTGCTTGTGTTGAATTCCATGAGGTTCTTGTCTCCTTCCTTCAGCATGTCTCTCTGGATGGCCACCCTTCCTTGAGTGTATCAACTCTTCCCTCCAACTTGGTGTCATCTGCAAGACAAAGAAATGCCAAAGAACTTGAAAGCTGAGAACAGCATAGTTTCTTTTTTCTCTCTTTTGTAGAAGATAGGCTCAGACTAGTCATAAAAGTACTTGTTCTCTAAAGTGTTCGCAGCATTGTAAGGATGACATCCTTCCTGACTACCTTCTTGCTGTCTGCTGCCCTACATCAATTCTGCCATGGATTCTGCAGCTGAGATCTGACCAGCTACCAGGACAAGGGAGGAAAGCCCCACACCGCTCTGCCCTCAGAGCCCTGACATACAACAGGGCTTCTAGATGTGCCTTGCTGCAATGCCTGATGTCATACAAATGAGCTTTAGACATGACATTCAGTCACCACAGCCTCCGTGCTGCAATGAAAACAGAACCCGGTCACTTCTGCGAGGGACTGGTTTACCAGTTAAGTGCTGTCCAAGAAACTGGGATGGGGAAGAAGAGTGGCCTGGGCTACCTCCTTGCAAACAGCAAGAGATTTCTTTTGGAGGGTGGTTCGTATAGTCAAATAAGTCTGAGAGAACTATGCATTGGATTGCCATTGTTTTATCACAGGTATTATACCACCATTTGATAAGTGAGGATTTTGGACCAGAATAAGACCAGAGAGGTCTTAACTGTTTTTCTTCAGGAGAAATTATAAACCTTTAAGTGTGATATTACTGCCCAAATCTTGAGCGGTGCTCCAGGGCTGCTCAGCACTCCCAGGGAAGTTATCCAGTACATCTGGGTAGATGCTGGGGGGGGGTTGAGGAGTGATGGCAGGCACGGTCCAGTGGGTCACCCAGAACTCAGCTTCCACATCTGCACGTGCATCAGTTTTATAGGAAGCAGCTCAACTTCTTGCTGTGTCTAACACCCATTGGTGTTCTGCCAAACATCTCACAGATCCACTGGCTGCCCTTAGCTTCCTGGCTGAGGCAGGCACTGGTGATGTGGAGCCCCATTCCTTTGGTCCAAGGGGAGAATGGTGGACCTCCTCCATGAAATGTGTATGTATGTGTGAGCATGCATGGAGAAAAAATAGTGTTCCTACTCTAGAAAGAAAGGAATTACCTTCTTCTCCCCCCTTGCAGCATGCTGATGTGTCCAACCTTGCAAACTGGGCTCTTCGGCTGCCCCTTAACATTTCACTGTGTGCCGGAACGGACAGGAGAAGAAGTGAAGGGTGTTATTTCCTTGCAAAGACCAGTCCCCCATTCTCAATTACCATGAACAAGGCCATTAAAAAAGGCCAGGCCCTCCCAGGTCATACTGCAGGAGCGTGGAGGCTCCCACCTTTCCTCCTGACAGATGAAGTCAGTACTTGCTACGCAAACTAGACTAATAAATGTCGGGGCAGCGGGTGGTGAGTGCAATCAAGTGCGAGAGCCTGAGTTATAGCGGTAACCTGCTGAATTCCTGGGTCACAAAGTAATTTACAGAACAACCCTAATGTCATTCAATAATTATTCAGACAGCCCAGACCCCGGGGGGCACAGCCTCCTGCTGGGTGTATTATTAATACCATCAACAAGCAGCAGGATGTTGGTGTGAAGAAAAGAACCACAACACAAGCGTGTGAACGCAAGAAACAAATGAAAAATGGTATTAATAGGATATTGTACCAGTCTCTAATGAGTAAAAAAAATCTGTTTATCTTGTCCTAGCAAGTTGTTCAGCAAAATATGAATGTGTCCCCTTCAACAGTGAAAATTGCTCATGGCAGTTTGCAGCAGAAGGGGAGGAAGATCGGTGTGTCAGTGGCTGCTCATTTATATCTCCCAGCCGCTGCGATAGTCCCCATGGAGACTGAACAGGGGGAGGTGGTTTCCAAGCGCCCCAGAATAATTTAAATTAATATCCAGTGAACAATGTAAACCTTCTCTTTGACGTGGCGTGGGAATAGGCAGTCACAGCGCTCGAACTGGGTCAGCTGAAAAGGAAGGTAATGCCACAGGTCGGGATTTGATCAGTGGAGTAAGCCAGGGGCTTGACCTCTACTATCTCAGTCCCTCCCTTCTCCTCCCACC
>JANZLQ010000027.1:18731616-18751475 GCA_026212715.1 Elanus axillaris | reverse complement strand
GAAACTTCTTTTTGTGAATGGAGACTTCCTGGCTGAAGAGGACGTATATGAAACCTGGAGCAGGTGTAGAGGGCAACATCTTCTGCAGTGTGTACAGACCCTGGCACGTGGGTGCCAGGAGATGCAAGTGCCAACAGGGTAGCGTTGCCGCAGCTGCAATTTTAAACCATTTTACGTCGCCACTTTGGTTTTTGTGATGCTTTCTCACCCAACTGAGACTCTATGTGGCCTAAAGGTTGCTGCAAAGGTGCAGTAAGGAATTATATGGGCAAAGCCTGAGGTGGGTCAAGCCTGAGGTAACCTGTGAGTTGTTTCTCAGCTGGGAAATGACAGCAGAGAGCTACTTACTACCTTGCTTTGATCTGGTACACACTGCTAACAGACAGACAAGCAAAATATCCCTGGTTTTGACCCTTCTTCATGCAAAGGAGCACACAGTTCTTTTTAAACACGGGGGTAGATGTTTCTCAGTGGCATTTAAAGGATCAGAGAAGGCTGCCTGGCCATTATCTCAGGAATAAATAGCAGATGTTGGTTTATAGCAGAAGAGATTTTGCCTCAGAGCTGTTCATGTGACACACTACTAGAGCTGGGCTGTTGCCTCAGGCACTACCTGAGGTGGTGGACCCGTGTCCTCATTTGATCCATCACGTGTGTGGGAGACAGGTCACCACCAGTGACCGGGAAGTGGCTTTTGTGCCTGGGGTGCTCTGCTCTGCATGGAGCTCTCCTGGAGCATCTGGCCACGGGCTGAGTTTGTTTCAGGAGTAGTAGCATCAACACTTTGACTTGGGGAATGAGGTGAACTCAGTGGATCTCTTTGGTCCTTCTCAGTGGTTCTCTTTCGCCCTTAAAAGTGCAAAGTGAGTAAATCTCCACAAAATTGTGCAGCAAAAAGGAGCCAGCCATGTGGAGCTGCCCAGTGGTAGGCAAAACCCTGGACCAGTGCACTGGTGGACCAGTTCATCCTCCAGTGGTTGTGCCTGGCATGCAAGGAGTGAACACGAGTCTGTCTAGCTGCAGAGCTGTCTGGGTCCACGATCCAGCAAAGCACTCAGGGCTGTAACGAGACCCGCTGGCTTCATTGTCGAACAAATTATAACTGCGTTACTGGATCAGGGGCTGGCAGAGCCTAGTCTGGAAGGCTGTCACCTCCCCAGTGGAGACAGAGCAGAGCAGTGCCTGGGACTAGTCTTCACGTTCCTATCAAAAAACAAAGCACATAGGGTGGCTCCCCTTTTCTATCTGTCATAAGTTTGGCCAATTCACTGCTTTTTCACAGCTTAGGTAGAATTCAGATTCTACCTAAGAATTAGAGCAGAGGTCCAGCAGCTGGTAGATGTCCATCTGCACAGGAGAGGTGCCCCTGAGCCTGCAAAGCCATCAGACTGGAGAGCCCCAGAAGTCCAGCAGGAAGGCATTTTAAGTATTTTGGCAATGCAGGGATAGACAGTCCTGTAACTGGAGGGATGCCCAATCCCTGGCAGTGTTCAAGGCCAGGTTGGATGAGGCTTTGAGCAACCTGGTCTAGAGAAAGATGCCCCTGTCCATGGCAGGGGGGTTGGAACTAAATGATCTTTAAAGGTCCTTTCCAACCTAAACCATTCTACCATGGAAACACATGCAGATGGGATCTCAGGATGGGAACCGGGAGGATCTAGGACCCACAAGTGTGTTGTACACCCATGGTGAGCAGCCACAGCCTGAGGTTTAAGAAGAAGCTCAGCCATACAGCTTGTTTCACTGGTCACAAATGAGTCCTCTTTCTGTGGCCTTTTTCAATGTTTGGCCAGTGCTCTTTTTCAATTTTTGGTTTTGCTTTGCTTTTACGCTTCCAGTGCCCAGCAGGCAGACAGGAGGGCTACAGAGCACTGCAGGCAATGACGACAGGAGCTACGGAGGGCTCTGATGTTAGTTTTAGACTCCAGGCCCTTCTTCTTGTTCGCAGTTTAGCAATAAATTACTAGTGACATCCACCCCCATCTAACCTCCCTCCTTGACTTCTCCCACACGCGCCACTGCCAGATATGACTGTAAGTTTGTGCCTGTGCTGCTTTTCTTGATGAGACCCAGGAAAAAAGGGCTGAGAGATGCGTTATTCTGATGTTATCACTGTTGCTGCCTAAGAGCAGGATCACCAAAATACTTCTGTTTTCCCTTTTGTGCTTATGCACAGATGTTGCTGCTGATATTCCCTGAATTCCCTTGAAAAATAAAGAGTGTTTTATCTGTATTCCCCAAGTGCCCGATACAAATGCAAATCAGCTCCTGGCGGTAAATGTTGGTTTGGTTTTTGTTTTTTTCCCTGGCTGCCCAGCATTGCTTGGCGGGTCTTTTCTCACTTGTTTCTTTTCCTCCCTTTCCTTTAGCTGGTGTGTCCGAAAGAAGGTCCCCAAGAGGGTCAGAGACCTGCTCAATTCCCACACCTCTGCCCTCCTCCTCCTCCAGTTGCCCAACTTGTTTAAAGCCTGTTTGTTTATTAACCCCTTGAGCAGAAAGAGCTGAAGGGCTAAAAATAAACCAGAACTCATTCAAATTCCCTAAAATGATGGCTGGGTGGGCCACACCGGTCCCAGATGATAACATTTGGGCATTTTATGTTCCTGCTTTGCTGCATTTCCGTGGCGTTCATCTCTTGGACAAAACTCAGTAGGACATCACGGCTGCAGGGAGTCAAGATCAGAGGGGGTAAGGTGACTCTGAACTTCCCCATCACTTTAAATAGGTCAGTGATTTTTAGTTAATAAAATACCTAAATGAAAGACTCCGAAATCCCCCATGAGTGGGATTTGAACAAGTGGGATTTTAATCAGCAAGGCTGGAAAAGAGTAACTGGTGCTCTAAACCCTTAGGCCAAAGCAGGTGTCTACTCACTTAGAAAATTCACACTCTGTTTTTTTAAAAAGTGCAAATAACCAGTTGACTAGGCTGCCAGGTTAAAGCCATGCCTGCTATTTATGCTTCTGGAGTTTGCACATTTTCTTACATGCCCAAAGTTCAGACTGATGCAACTATCTGAGCCCTCAGGGTCTCTTGACTTTTTAAAAAGAAATTATTTTTCATTGCATTTAAAGCTACATCTGAACAGATCTGCAGGTTAGGTCAAATGCACACAGGATTACTGCAAGGAGAAATTGAAAATGAGACATCAACATCAAAATTCAGCTCCAGCAATCCAGAAAAAGGCAGCCTGCAGGTCCTGTGAGCCCGAAATGAGCATTGCTGGCAGGGCCAGCTACTGGCTTGGTGAGGATCCATCTCTTTCTCCCATGGGTTTCAGATCAACCAAGCACTTAAATATACACTTTAAGTGCATGAGCAGCTCCCACTTACCAAAATATTCTTGCAGTGGGCTTAGCATTTAGGATGCCCTTCAAGCCAAGCGAAGGGCTGGTGAAGCCCACGTGGGGCTGAAGGATGCCACTTCCTTCCCTGCTTGGGTCCACCAAGGGGCTCTAGGTCGCGCGAATCTGCTGAGCCTGTGGGCCTGGCTGCGTGTCGCGGTGGTCAGGCTCATAAGGTGGCCAGAGCTGTCTGCTGGGTGTGACCGAATTGGGCTGGGAGACACATGGGGCTCAATCCGTCACCTGCATTGCTTCATTGCCATCTCCCATCTGCCCAGCGCTGACACTGAGCAGCTTGTTCTGCCCTGAATGCCGCAGCTGAGCTGGTTCCTAAAAAAAGACCTCAGAGTTAAAAAATTCATTTGTGTGGGTTTCCTCCCACACCCCCACACCCCCCCTTTTCATCTTCTTTCCTGCTGCTATTCATTTAGCATGAAATAACCTTCCAAATCAATCCGGAAGAGATCATTTGAAACTGTTGCTGTTTTCCCATTGCTAATTGCTGGTTTGAAATCCCATTCGAATTGCCCTGAATACACAGTCTGATGTTCCTAAGCTAAGTGCCTACCAGGTACTTTCCCTAATGGGCTTTTATTTTCCTGCAAAAAAACCCAAGTCCTGGCTCGCTGGTTAGCTTTTAATGGGACAATAGCGTCTCCATAGTACGTCTTGTTTCTGAAGCAGAGCCGTGTTTTGGCAGGAACAGACCGCTGCTGAGTTTCACAGGGCCGGCAGCACCGTTTGGTACTGGCGGACCCAGAAATGAAGCAGTTAATTGCCCTACTGGGGAGGAGGAAATTTCTTGTAAAAATCCAGAATCTGGATGAACAATGTGGCCTTTTATTTTTCAGCCTTGGAATCAAGCCTGGCTGCCCTTGTAAACAAAGAAAGGAAAGAATCACTGAACCAACCCAACACATAAAAACTGACCATGTCTGTCTTTGAAGTTCCCTTTATGTTGTTTGGAAAACTTAGGATTATAGAGGGGTTTTTTTCTTTTTTCTTTTTTTTTTTTTAAGAAAAAGAGGGATGGGAGTTAAGAGAAACTTTTTCTTAAACAGAGCAGAAGTCATTAATTAAGTATCCCATTCATCCCTGGGGCACCGGCTCATCAATCAGATTTCTTATTAGCATTCTGATGACCCGCCTGACCCCCTGTCTCTGTACTGTCTGCATGACGACACGGAAAACCAGACCACACACCGAACGGAGGAGGATTATTCGATGCTTTTCCTTACTCTGGGGCGGGGGGACCAAGCCGGGAAGAGGAATGATGACTGACGTTGTTGTTTTGGGTTGAGACAAGTCAATAAGCGGCTCCTGGAGAAACATCCCTGAAAGCTTGGGAGGGTGACATAAGTGATGTCCTGCGGGGTTGCTGATACACACACGGGGCTGCTTTGGGGCTGGGACCTACGGCTTGGTGCCATCACAGGGTCTCTCTGCTCCTGTTGTGGTCATGGTAGGCTCAAATCCAGAGCGAAGAACAGGGTTTTAGCCCAGTGACCACCATGCTTTTACCTTTGGGTAACCCCGGTTGGGAAACGATCGGCTCCTGAAAATGTGCTGGCAGCTTCGGGCTCCCAAAGTAGGCTGTGTTCTCAAGGTGGGGATGGATCCCACATTACCAGTGCTCCAGCCTTTCTCCTTCCAGGTTGTTCCAGTCACAAGTAATTAGCTGATTACACCTTTACACAACTGCTTTTGGGCAAGTTTTTGCATTGAAAAGAAAGAGGACGGCGACAGCAGCAGGTTACAAGGCATGCACATCTTGAGAGGAAGTCAAACTACGGCAGCCTCTTGCTTAGCACGGGAATTTGTACATGCACACACATGCACACACATGTGCACATGTGCAAAGAGCATGCAGCCAGAGGGGCACCAGAGAAAGCGGTGGCCAGAGGAGGGAGGCAGCAGTGGGAGATCACGAGCTGCTCTCCATTAAGTTTGCAGCGATGTTATGCAGAGCCTCATGCCAGGGAGGAAGAAAGGCAGCGTGAATGATGTGCCCATGTGACTGCTGTGGTGATGGATGCAGGAATATGACGCTGCTCTTTTGGCAACTTGTTACCAAAAGCTGGCTGAGATTCCTAATTGAAGTTGGTTTTACCAAGTATTCTCAAAATAAAACATGTTGAATTTTTTTTTAAGCTGGGGAGGCTGTTTTCCTGACAAGATAGAAAATTATTTATTTTACTATTTCCTATTTCTCCATTCTTCTCTCTTTTTCAAAATCAAAAGTATAGTAATGTGTGTGGTGAATGGAAAAAAGGAAAACTGGAAAATGTGGATAAAATTGGAAAGTTTCTAAAGTATTTGGGGACATCAATTTTTTAAAAATTTATTTCTTCTTTTTGATTTGCTTTAGTTGGAAAGCATTGTACCTGACCACGCGTGACATATTCTCCTTTAAGTCTTGGAGCCCTGGATAGTTACCATCACAGCTCATCTCTGAATTTAGGCAATATTTCCTGAGTCACACTAGAAACTGGTAGGAATTAGGCACATTTAGGGGTGAGCCTCAAGGTTTAGCCCAGCAAGAAAAGTCCCTCTGGGCAGGGATTTATACCTGATCTCCAGCTAAAACCCCAATCGATAAAACATCTTTGTCTTTGAGGCTCATGCTCAAGGCCGTGGGTTGCTGTCACAAATGAAGAGGACATCAGGGAACGTCCCGGGGATGCAAGGACATCCATTGGTCATTGCTGATGGAGAAGGAGATGGGGAGGATGGAAGTGAGAGAGGGTAGCAGTTTGGTCGATCATGTTAAATAGCAAAGAAGCACCTGGAACAGATACCTGAACCCAGTTCTTTGCATCCCATGCAGGTGCCTTTGGCATGAAGCTGCAGGAACACTTCTGCTCTCTGTCCCAATAGATCCTGAATTATTGGACATCAGCATGAGGGGTGCAAGTCAACTCTTTCAGCACTGTTTTCTTAAGTTAGCATTTTATTTTCCTTCTGCTGTAGAGTGAAGCTTGAGGCACTTCATAGCATCATCTGAGATATTACTCCATGAATTCCCTGCTATTGTAGGAACCTAGACACCGACATTGCAGGTCTCCCCTTCTCTCTTCCTCAGGCACATTACAGTTCCTGATTTGGTCTTTTGCTGGCATTTATTTCCTATGGCCCAGGGTGAATAGTGGCAAGAGGAAAAGATGGTCTGTAGATCCTGAACTATACATCTGCTACAGCAGCTTGATGTTCTCTCCCTGACGGAGGCTAGAGGAGACCCTTGGGAAGAACTATGAGAATGGGATGAGCACAGAGCAACACTCCCCCTGGTCTGTCCCATCCTCTTTCAATTCATGGCTCGGGGACATCTGACTACGTATCTGTCTGGGCTTCATGATCCAGATGGTGTCTTCTGGTCCTGTACAAGCCTAAACACATGCCACCCAGGCAGCTCCTGTGGCCCCAAGTACCTAACTTTGACAAATGTCATAGGAGCATAAGCAACCCCTCCTTGGCCAGTAACTATGGACCAGGGCCAGCAGAATCAACTGGGGCAAGGATTAGGGCAAGCCAGAAATCAGACTATTAGTCTAAGTGGCTGGAAACCAGGTCCCTGGGCTACCAGCACAGACGCATCCTCCACATGCTCAGAAAGGGATCTGTGTATCCCAGGCACTTTAAAAAAGGTCGTGTTTTGGTTTCGTGATGGGAAGAGCTAGTGTGCTTAGGCAAGCAGCCCCTAATGTCATGCTGATGGTGCCTGGTCCAGGGCATCCTCACAAAGTCACCTCTGGTCTCAGCTCTCTTCTCCCCATAGTCCAGAGGAGCCCTAATGAAGCATTACCCCATTGGGTTATTGCTGGACCATTCTACATAGCCCTTCATGTCATGGTGCAAATCATGGGCTATGGGCATCAGACTGTGAGGCTCAGCCCCATGCCTCCATCGCAGTGGATTACTGGTGTGTATTTTGCAGTTGGGAAACACAGAAAGGAATTAAACTTATTACATACTGAAATTATAAGGGTATGGTTTAGATATTGGCAATTAAGTCTAGTTTTCATGGTCCTTGTTAACCAAAATAGTGCTTGATCTAATTCCTCCCTGAGGAATCTGCTATGGCCTGTGACTGTCAGTGGTCTTTGTGTACTGTGCCATGCTATTCAATAATCAGTGTATTTTGAATTTAGATCAGCTGAAATGTCAGACATTTCTCTGATGATGTCATTTTTTCTAACAGAGTGGCCTGGGAAGCAGTAAGTAAAAACAAACAGGGAGGTAAGATTATGTATTGGGTAGATACTGTCACAAAAGAGATAAGATGGGGAGAGACTTGCTGCATGGAAGACCTTAAAAATGCACCAAGAATTGTGAGGAAGAAGGCTCAAACCCCTTCCATCTCTCTCCAGTGCAGCAAATGAGGAGGTGAGTTTGACTAGGTACAAGTGTGGCGGTTGCTGATCTGGTGCCGGACCATCTGACAGAGCTATCAGATATTTCCAAAGCCTGCATAAATTAAATTCCACGTACATGGAAAAAATTTGAATGGGATCTCTGGTGCCAGCAGCTTCTGTTATCGCTTTGTAGCCTGTTTGCATTCCCTGGCAGATAATCACCATGACTAAAATTTATCTGACACAACCAATTTTGCTACCCAAATCTGTTTTCTGACCTTAGCTGACTATTCACAGAAATGACAGCTGCCCCCTCCCCCTCCCCAGTATAAATGCTAACAAAGCTCTCCTAGGAAATAGATGAGTTTTGTGGATACTTTATAAAGTCAAAATAAGATGCAATGAGTGCTCTGAGGAGCTGTATGGAGGGCCTGAGTGCCTTTTATTTCTCAGTCTTAGAATTTGTGGTAGTTTTCTTCACCTGATTTATTTCTTTTGCTGTTGGGTGTTGCATCTTCAAATACAGAAAGACTTCGTGCAGTTGGGTGGCCATGCTGGTGGCCAGCTGCCTGCCACCCTCTTCATGCCAACCTGACTTCTGCTCTTTCTTTCTCTGCTATTTTCTAATCTGTATTTTCCAGAGGTCTGTAAGGTAGGAAAAGGTTGCACAAGTGTTTGGCGATGCAGTGAAGGGCACTGGGGAATTGATCAGGGTTCAGATGAACCTGGAAAGATCAAAAAAGAAGAGGTTTAACTTTGAGCAGCTCCTCGGGCTGTTCTCCATGGGGCTGCACATGATGTGGCTCCAGATGGTGGCGGGACCTGGGGCTGAGACAGAGAAAGAAAGAGGGACCAGGGCAGACGCACACAGGTCTGCCCATGGCTTGTTAGCACATTTCTAATCTAACAGGGCTCTGCTTCCCAGGCTGATTCCCATTACTGACCTGTGTCTCCACAGATCTCTACTCAAGTCATGTGCATTTAAATCCCCAGTTTATCCTCTTGGGACACAGACTGGGCAGGAGGGCAAAGAGCACTTGCTGGCTAGATACAGGAATCTTTTAACCACAATGAGTTTTTAAGCACCTGACAGTTAACTTATCTTTCGGAAGAACTGAATTCTTCAAGTGGATCTTCTAATTTCTTCCGAAAGTCTGTTGTTTGTATTTTCTTTGAGTCCTTCTGCCCTCTTTCTCCTTCTGACTCTTCATCCATGAAGCCCACACCATCCCATGAACCCATATCATACTCCTAAGGAAAATCCACCTTTAAACAGTGCATGTAGACCACATATACACTCTGCAGTGGTCCGGACCTAGTGGTCCTCCCCTGAAGATCAGAGCTGAAGGCCCCAGACTACAGAGGGAATAGCCATTCCATAAAGATGGTCCCTTGCAAAAAAATCACCAGACTTTCTCCAAGGAGGTCTAAATAAACTGAATAAAATTGAGTGCACAATGTTTGTATTGCCATATTTTGCATGTCTGGCTGTTTCTGAGGGGCGCCAGGCTCAGAACTGGCTTGAGTCATTGGCAAAAGTGCCCACCCTGCCCGTGTCGGAGGATGTAGCCTGATTCCCCTCATCCCTCAGGGTGTCCCAGTGGTTTCTCTTCTTCCTCCTTGTGCTGCCACCAGAAGACTGAATTTTGCCTATGCCTCTCCCCACCTAAGTTGAATGAGTTCTCCATATTCCTGTCCAGATCCTTCTTAAAAGTCCCTTCCATAGGCCCAAAAGAAATAATTCAAAGCCCTACCCCAGAGAAGATATTGCCCTGCCTCACCTTCATTTTCTTAAAGCATCCAGCCATATGGACAAAGCTTATGACATCTGGCAACTATTTATTGTAGCATCTGTACATTCTTGACATGAGGCTAATTATGGATATTTTGAGATCTTACTAAGCTTGTTAAGCTTCAAAATGGGAGTAGGAGGGATTAGTTAACTTGGAGGATTTGGAGAGAGAGATGGTCTGCATTTTTTCTCTTTCCAGCTTTGGTCCCAGTCCAGTTTAAACCTGCAATAAACAGAAACAGTTACTGGCTGGGAGTTTTCCCCCTCAAAAAGGAGTGTGATGACCTCTGAGTGGCTAAAAAGGATTTTCAGGACATTTTGGGCAACTTTCCTGCACTGGTTTGACACCTGTAGCTCCAAAGGACATTGGGCCGAGTTGGCAAGTGCCCTGAGTTTTTAAGGTCTGGGTGGGATTAGTTTATGTTGATCACAGGGGGTCCCTTCAAGGTCAGTGGGAGAACAGGCAATCACAAGGCAGGATCATTAAAATAGGCCAGAAAAGGTACTCTGGAGCTGCCTGTTTCTCTCTGCCAACAAGAGTCACAGAATCATTTAGGTTGGAAAAGATGCTCAAGATCATGAAGCCCAGCTGTTAACCTGACACTACCAAGTCCACCACTAAACCATGTCCCTAAGCGCCTTGTCCACAGAAGAGGACCTGCAGGTGAGATGCTCATGTGGGGTCCTCTTTGAGAGCTGTGATCAGTGGCTTTTGGGTCTTTTTTGATTGTTTGTCAGTGTCTGTATTTGGCAATCTGGTGAGCATCACCTTGGCGTCCTTGGTGAGGTGAGTTACAGCTGTGGGGACAGCACTGCCCGGGCACAGGCGGCAATCGCCGGGCTCCTCCTGCGGCTGCCCACGGAGCGAGCACTGAGACCCTCGCACTGGTCACCCAAGGGAGGGTGTGCAGTGTACAAACCTCCACCCTCCAGCCAGGAACCCCCTGGGAGCACCAGAAGGAAGACGAGAGCATTGGCACACAAAAAGGGCAAAGCTTGAATGCCTTGGTCAAAATCCAAGCCCCCAAGAAGGGGTCTACCAAAATCCACCTCAGACGAACTCAGCAGCCCCCGACACGCGTGGCAGTTCAGACACGCTAAGCAGGAGCAGCCACGTTCCCACCGCTGGGTGTGCAGCGATATGACGGCATGCCAAAGGATCTTTAGGGGCTGGAGGGGGGCGAAATCCTGGCATAGAATTTAAAATGTGCTCTAACCTTTTCTGCAAACTGAAAGCAAGAAAAATGCTCATAAAACTACTCTTTGTGCACAGAAAGAAGTCCGTTTTTATACTGTTGCTAAGTTCCTTATTGTTTTCTGGCTGTTTTTTGTGTTTCTGTGGCAGCCTTTTCTGTGGGCCTCTTTCAGTGACTTAGCTATATTGGCCTGCAGATAATTAGATCAGTGCTATCATTTTCACTGTCCTTTTTCCTCTGGGGCTATTTGCATGATAATGGCAGTTTGTGTGACTCTCTCCCTCCGTCTCCCTCTCTCTTTTAACAAGACACCATTTCTAAACATGAAATAATTCAGGGAACAATCTGTGAGTGGCTCTGTTAAGAAAAGACTGAAAACATCTGGTTAAGAAAACAAAAATCCAACATTTTTGTTAGCTTTAGCTTTCAAAAAAAAAAGTCTTTTATTTTTTTTACAGTATTTTTAGTCTATATGTGTTTGCTGTATGCAAAGCTCCTAACCACAGTATACTCCCACTCTGGGTATATATGTGTATATAATGATTTATTATGTGTTTATCTAGATAATTTATAGACAAGCAAGATATTAGGATTTAAACTCTTAATGAATCCTATGAAAATTTAAAAGGTAGCTGTGCCCCACAGACTGGTTTTGAAGCCCCTTGCTGTAAACAAAGTCTTCTGTTCAGCAAGATACGCCCAAATCTAAGCACGAGAGTAAATGTGTTGAAATCCAGAGGTTGACTTGGGTGGCTGGCACTTGTGTTGTGCTGATTTAGGGTCTGGGGCTTTCCATAAGAGAACATATCACAGCCAAGCAAGGGTGGGCCAAAGGAGCACGTTGTGCAGCGACTCCTGCCATCCCTGCGTCCCGCAGACCGGTGGCCATCTTAGCCTGCAGACTGTGCTGCATCACTGAGAAGCTTATTTTTGCTGTAAGAAAGGGGTCTTGGGACCAATGCCTGCGCCTGATGGGATTAAACTGCCTGCAGACCTCAGCAGGGGAGAAAATAATGGGTGAAAAAAATAAAAGGAGTTAATAAAATTGGTGCTGGTATCAGGAGATCATGGAATTCATCTGAGATTTGGATTTCCCCATGGCAGCTCAGCAAGGGGAATCAGCTGTCCTACACCCGATGTTTTTTGACATGCATCTGTCAGATCTTCATGTCACTCTGGTAAAACCTTATTCCTGGTCCAGCTCCAGGCCTTGGAAACCTCCTCAGAGTAGCCAAGCACTGTAGCAGATGGGTGGTGAGGCTGGGAATAAAAAATGGTATTTGCCTGTTTAGTTAAGCTTATTAAAAACTGGAACCTTTCTAATGGGCAGTTTTCAATAGGCAAAATTGGTCACAGTTTTGATAGCATTTTCAATTAAAAATAAAGCAATTAAAAATTCCACAACGGTCTTTTTTTTTAAAATAAATTCTTGGAAAGAAACAGGGCTTAACCATTTAAATACTGGGACACAGCATTGGCCAACATTTTTAAAGATGACCCTGTGCTGCAAATATCTCATAACTATTGTAACACACCAGAAAAAAAAAATCCTTTAGGTAAATACCTGTGAGGATTGGGCTCTGTTGTTGTCTGCCATGGGGTCGCACATTTCAGCACCTGAGCCCCAGCTGTCTCCTGGCATGGACACAGAGGAGATGGTGCCAGAGCAGCTTCCATAGGCGGAGACCACCTGGTTGCCAGGGTTGTCACGTTACAGATCCATCAGCTGAGCTGCACCAGGTTTGTTGTTTAAGAGACATAAAGGAATAAGAATTATGGCTGCATTGCCATGGTCACAGGTACCTGAAATCACCTCCAATTCAGAGACTCTTTAGCATGGTTGAAGCATCATTTGAGAGCTACCCGGAGTGGGAGAGAGGGCTCAGCCCAGGCCATGGGAGAGCAGGAAGGACAAGCAGAGTTTAGCTCATAGCTACACTGAAGCAAGATGCCACAAGTCGTATGAAGATTTTGGCATGGGGTTTCCTGGCTCAAGAAAATTGGTTATTCCCAAATGGAGGGCAAAGAGACAGGGTCTGGCTCACCAGAGTCATGGGAGTCGCTGATGCTCAGCAATTCTGAAAATTAGGTCCATTAATTGGGGTTATTCATCAGTCAAAGAAAGGCAATGAAAATGGCTTCACTGGGAGTTGGACCAGGACCTTACTTCATAGTATAAATAATGAATGAGAAGACCTCTTTCTGAAACACTGGTGCCGAGCTGGGAATGACCATGGACCACACACCAAACAGCCCCCACCCCTCCTGTGCTCTCCTGTGTTGTGGATGGCGCATGGCCGGACCTCTGAGAAACACCTCCTTGCCTTTGGTTTCAGTGACCATACATGAAGACTATTTTGCAGCATTTGCTAAATCCTCACTGTTTGCATCAGATAAGATTTGAGGAGCTCCTGTCCTCCTCAGAGCCATGCAGCACTTCCCAGCAAAGCCTGTCAGGAATCATGAGATCAAATAAACTGGTTCCTGACAAGCAAACAGAGATTAGTGGAAGGATAGTGTGCAGCAAACAAGACAGTGCTTGACATTAGTTGCTATTTGTTTGCATTTCATATTTTATTTTCACCCAGCAAAGGTCTTCCAAGCAGCACCCTGCACGACTAGCAAAAACAAAGGAATGAGCTTGATCTCAAACCCCACACATTTACCTGCAGAAATGCTTCTGAGTGAAGATAAAACCCTGCAAATTTCAAGGAATATACAAGGACTGAGGAAAAAAAAAAGAAAAAAATATTTCTCAATAATATGAAAAGTAATTTCTTTTCTTATTCTTTTCAAGTATCTGTAAATGTTTCCTAAATGCATACTTCTACCAGTAGCCAAGTGCTGGACTATCAGCAGGCCTTAATGAAAAGAAATTAGAAGTTAAATCCCTAAAAATCTTCCTTGAAGAGGCAAGTGATGGTTTTTGCACAGCTCTTGTAGTGGTGACAGAGAGCCACCAGCAATATACCCAAGTGCTCTGTTCAAGAAAGCAGCCCACAATACTTGCACTATTTTTGTGGCAGACAAGTTCATGTTTTCTCAACTTTTGTGGGATTTTGTTCTATACCAGGTCATTTTTAAGCAAGCCATAAATAATTATGCAACATTTAGGTGGAAGACAGATGAATGTTTCTCCAACTGGCAAGTTTATATAATGAAAAACCCAGCTACAGTCTGAAATAGTGAAAGCAACACAAAGTTTGTTAAGCTGGTGCTGAGGTTTGTTTTCAGATGAGCTGTCCCAGGAATTAGATTTGGACATGGTCCCTTCCTCATTGCATGCTTCTTCTGATCTTGTTGTCCTTAAGCTTCCAGTCTACCTTCCCATAGATAGATTTCTTTCACAATATGTCATATATAAAGTGCATAACACAGCTGTGGAACAGCATTTATGACTGCTCAGATGAAGGAGAATGATGGCCATGATGGAAGAGCTGATTCACCGATAAGCAACCCCAGTTTTCCAGTGGAGTAACTGAACTAAGGAGTTCTACTCTTCTAGAACAAAGAGTTGGGTCAGGCTCAGCTGAATGATGGACTTTCCTATTCATCCATAAGGTTAAATACTGTCCCCCCACATGTGGTCCATGTTTCAGCTGAGTCCTGCACTCCTCACATGGGTGAAGCAACCATTGCCTTATGAGCAACATGATCCCAGGATGGGACACTGCAAGACCAGGCTGTATAAATCCCCAAGATTTCAGAAAAATACTGGCACATGGGAAATAAACTCTCACCCTGATGAATTTATGAACTCTGTTCCAGTGGAAACTTTGGGTATACAAAGTTGACTGGATGAGGGCTTAAAGTGACCTGCTATTTCTTTTCCAGTTCTAATCCGTATATGTTTTTTTTTTCCTTGCTTGCTTAAAATAAGCATATAAAAAAATCTCAGGTTAAGTGTTTAAAGTCCACCTCAGACACTCGTGTCTAGCTCAGCAATATTTTACTGAAACCCAGAAGTCTCTGGTGGCATCTCAGAGCTCAGCCTAGCCTGGCCAAGGACCAGGAAAGCCTTTACAGGATCTCCTGATGGAGTGATGATTCCCTGAACACACACAACACAGCTCTGTGCTTTATCCTGGTACAACTCTTCCCAATGTGATGCAGTGCTTACAAACACACGTCACCCACTCACCGGTGCCAGCAGAACCACCAAAACCTGCTCTGCCCTTTCCTCTGGAGGGAATATATCCCAGGAGAACATGAAACACACAGCAAGATTGAAAGAGGGGAAGGGAAACTGAGACAATGGCATCCAGAAACTGCAAAAGGAAAACAGGGCTTCATTTGCAGGGTGCCAAGTCTCCAGTCCTGTGTCCACTAATAATTCCATCCAAATAAAACAGCATCTCTAAGAAGCCAAGACCATAAAGGAAGGAACTGTGTATATGCACATGTATGAATGTGCATCATTTGAAGGGGTCTATAATGATTTAAGGGAGGCGAGGGCTGAATCTACATAAGTCACACAATTTGTATCAACACACATATACTAAATTTAGGTTAAGTGGCTTAAATTTGGCTTAAGCGGAATATGCCTTTAATCCCTCCTTCTGATTTTACTGCATATTTTATTGTCAATTCTTCTTTCTTTATTAGTCGGGAAGCAAACTGGTATGTTTTAAAATTTCTCCCGCTGTTGCAAGTATAAACTTCCTGAAGATTTTAGCCTGTTTGCAAGAGATTCAGTAAAATGAAGACTTTTTTTAGGTCAACATTTTCTTCTGGCAGACTGAGCCTGAAGTGCACTTTATTTCCCTTTAATTTAACAGCTCCAGCAGCTTTTCCAGTTAAATCGACTGTTCATTATTGAGCCCATTTATGAAGGGCTGTGCAGTGCAGTTTAATGAATCCCTGGCACAAAGCTCCCTTTCAGCGTAGGGAAAGAATAGCAGCCTATTTAGGTCCTGTAGGGCTGTATGTCAAAGGCTGCCTATAATACTTGTCAGGGAAGGGCAGAAATTCCCACTGATATAAGAATGTGCAAGAAATCAACTTTCACAACCAACTCGCTGATTAAGACGCGATCAGGAAATGAGACTGTAGGTTGTGAGTGGTGACACCTGTTTGGGCAGCCAGATTTTCCCATAACTCGACAACCATATGGGCTGTACAACTGGGCAGGGAAGAAAAAAGTCCTCCCTCCCCTGTCACAGAGATTTTCTTACTTTCACGCTGCCTTCCCAATGCCAGGGTGAAAGGAAAATGGGTGTTGTGAATTGTGAGGGCTGGGCTCAGTGCTGGATTTGGTTTGCCTTCCCCAAGGGAAGGTTTTGCTAGTGATCATAGAATCATAGAATGGTTTGGGTCAGAAGGGACCTTTAAAGATCATCTAGTCCAACGCCCCTGCCATGGGCAGGGACATCTTCAACCAGACCAGGTTGCTCAGAGCCCCGACCAGCCTGAGCTTGAATGTTCCCAGGGATGAGGCATCGACCGCCTCTCTGGGCAACCTGTTTCACCACCCTCATTGTAAAAAAAAATCTGCCTTCTATCAGCCTGATTCTACTCTGTTTTGGTGACGGGGCACAGCATGAGATGTTTCCTTCAGGCTGGATCCTAGTGGGATCCTGTCCCAGCATTGCAGAGGATTTACCCCGGTGTTGGACACAGAGACAGGCGGTCCCACGAGCATCGGGAGGGCAGATTCAGCTTCTGCAATTGCATCCAGTGAGGAGCTGCACCACAAAAGTGTTGGCACCGTAAGGCAGTCCTTATAAGCCATGCAAGGCTTTCTTGTTTGTGTAAGCCACTCTGTCCTTTCTGGCCCGCTTGGTCTGTAAGGATAACAAATTGTTCTTCTCATGAAGGGCTTGATCGTGTGGCTATGAGCTCAATCTGTGGCCTGTGCAGAGCATTAGTGAGCACGGCGTGTCCCTGCTCCCTTTGATTCACAGGGTGACCACGCTGTGGTTCCCTCTAAAAAGCCAAGCTTGGTGCCAAGGGCATCGTTCTGAAAAGCTTTGGTTTAATCCCCAGAGCTGGTTGAGATGCTGCTACCAATAATGAGCAAGAAAATAGACAAAACCAGCTACATATCCTACACAAAAGTGGGCAAGTAGAGCCCCTGGAGGCCCTTAGGGATCCCTGACTGCTATCCTGTGGGATGAAGGTTTTGGAGTGGGGGAAGCGCTTCTGCAGCCACTTCACTCACCTCGGTCTGATGCGGGGAGACTGGAGGGACCAGGACATCTGGTCCGAACATTTGCCTGGGCTTGGGGTTATTTTGTGGGTCTAATCCAAGCACTTCCCTGACATTAGACCTTGCTGGCGAGCCGAGGAGGATCACTGGTGGGGCGTGAGAGCCACCCTGCGCGGGCTGAGCATCATCAACCTTAATGAGCACAGGCAGAAGAGAAGCATTGGCTTATACGGCCACTGGGAAAGAGGTGTTTTGCAGGAATAACCAAACCGCTATTTCCCTGGAAAAATTAAGTGTCTTTGCAAGTTGTTGACATCATGTGGCTTAGCAAATTTCCCCCCAGGCATTGCCCAACTTGGGGTAATCAGCTCTGCTTGAGAGAACACGGAGAATAAGCATGTTTAATGCAATTATGAAGGCTTTCTAAATCTCCAGATCTGGTTGAGAATATGTAAATTTGACTGCTTAGCACAACTGAATGCAAACTTTCCTTTGCATGCCTGACAATTGTTTTAATACTCTCCAATTTTAGGAGGTAATAAAGTCTCCCACTAAACCGTAGCTGAGCTCTCAAAGCTGTTTAATTGAATGAATTCAGCCTTACAGAAGAGAAGCCAGGGCTTTCAGCTTTTTTTTCTCTAAGCCACCGGATATTTAGCCACTCTGCATATAATACCACCCAGACTCATTAACAACCCCCTTTAGACAGGCTATGAAATATTGCTGCTGTAACGCTGAAGCAGATACTAACTTGAGGACAACTTAGTTGCTGCTCTATTAGAGTTGTTTCACATTGCTTAGATAAGAAATGGTCCCAGACTGGCTGCACATCCAGCGGCAGACAGCGATCCCCGTTTTCTAGACCCATGTGCAGTTTGAAGTGGCCTCAGTGGATGCAAAACTATCTAGCGGAGCAGCCAGGGGATATATATGTTGTTCTTTACATTTCCCCATCAATAAGGGAGCTTGGAGCAGACCGCAAAGCTTGACAGAACCTGAGGGCAAAAGCTCAGATAGCTAATCTGTGTTGGCTGTATTCAAGCTAAGGGGTTTAAATCCACCTTCTATGTAGAGCTACTCATTCTGATATGGAGATGTATCTAGATTTCCCATAGCCCTCTGCTTATTGGGGTTTTTTTTTTGCTTCAATTACACAGCTACACTCAAAGCAGCTCTCCAAAGAAGAGAGTCTGGGAGGCTCCAGCTGAGCAGGTTTTGCAAGGAGACCCAGTCCAGATGTGCCGGCACCAGAGCCAAGGCTCTGCCTGCTGCTGGGACCCTGCTGAGACCTGCTGTGATGCAGGTGAGAGACAAAGAAAATCAGCATTTTTGTTTTGTAGAGATTTTGAGCCTTTTTTTCCTCTCATGAAATACATGCTTGACTCTCTTTTCTCCTTGCAATATTTGCTTTGCATTCAAGAAGTGTTTGAAACAAGAGTCAGGCGAATTTGCCTGATTTTTCCTTTTATTACCACTAAGTACAGTCTTAGGAGCCTGTTTCCCTTTTCTTCTGTAAAGTTTCACTTTCCGTTTTTTCCTTCCGCTGCAACACTACTGCATTTCGAATGAGTCGATGCAGACCAAGAAAACTTACTTTTTCAGTCAAAATCATATATGCATCTTTATTCATATTTGGATGTATAAAATCACTGACAATAAACCTGACCTCAAAGGGTTGAGGTTGTTCTGCATCAGTGTGAAAGTTTTCTAAAGAAAAATCAACCAAATACCTTTTTCCCCCAGAAAAGACAAGATAGTTCCTTCAGGAGCTGTTATCAGTAGTTTCAGTAGCCACTTCACTCATTTTTCTACCTTCCATATGGGAGATTTATACAGCTGCTTCACTAAACCCATGCAAGTAAAAACCTCCAGTTTTAACTGAATGCAGCCCAGTAATTTAAAATCTCTACTGGAGCACAGTGCTAGATTTCCTCGGGACTACACCTGACTAGGAAAATACAATATGCCAGGTAACACGCATAGCAATGAGCTTGGGAAAAAACCCTTTGCAAATTAAATTAGGCTGGTGTCAGAGCAAGAGCATGCCTCTGTGCCCTTGCACCTAGAGCTGTGCGGGTGATCCAGCAGCACTGGCTCTGCTCTTGGGCAGAGGAAGGCGTTTTGCACCAGTGGGGCAGGAGGGGGGACAGTGCTGGGGGTGGCTGCATGCTGCTGGTGGGGATCACACTGGTCAGGTCTGGGGGATGCTGCCTACCTGGTCCAGGGCGGCTGTGGGTACCAGGTCGGTGGGGTTTGTGTACCTGTCCTGAGGGTGTGTACCTGTTGCAAGGTCTCTGTGTACCTGTACCAGGTGTGTATGTACCTGTCCTGGGGGTCTGTGTGTGCCTGTTCCGGCTGTGTGCGTACCTGTCCTGCTGTGTGTACCTGTCCTGGGGTGTCTGTACCCGTCCAGGGTGTATGTCCGTACCTTTCCCGGGTCCGTCTGTCTGTACCTGTCCCGGGGTGTCTGTACCTATCCTGTGTCTGTCTGTCTGTACCTGTCCCGGGGTGTCTGTACCTATCCTGTGTCTGTCTGTACCTTTCCCGGGTCCGTCTGTGTGTACCTGTCCTGGGGTGTCTGTACCTGTCCCTGTCCCGTCTGTCTGTACCTGTCCCGGGGTGTCTGCACCTATCCTGTGTCTGTCTGTCTGTACCTGTCCCGGGTCCATCCGTGTACCTGTCCTGGGGTGTCTGTACCTGTCCCAGGCTGTCTGTACCTATCCTGTGTCTGTCTGTCTGTACCTTTCCCGGGTCCGTCTGTGTGTACCTGTCCTGGGGTGTCTGTACCTGTCCCTGTCCCGTCTGTCTGTACCTGTCCCGGGGTGTCTGCACCTATCCTGTGTCTGTCTGTCTGTACCTGTCCCGGGGTGTCTGTACCTATCCTGTGTCTGTCTGTCTGTACCTTTCCCGGGTCCGTCTGTGTGTACCTGTCCTGGGGTGTCTGTACCTGTCCCTGTCCCGTCTGTCTGTACCTGTCCCGGGGTGTCTGCACCTATCCTGTGTCTGTCTGTCTGTACCTGTCCCGGG
>JANZLQ010000027.1:18718349-18729708 GCA_026212715.1 Elanus axillaris | reverse complement strand
GGGGCTGTCCCGAAACCACGGCCCCGGCCCCCCGCAGGATTCACGCTTCTGCTCTGCGAGTCGCCGCCTCTGCGGTTTGGGAGACGCTGCAAATAAAATGTGAAATACTGGGTCCCTTCAGGTGTTTTTCTAGCGGCCGGCGACTGCCTTTCCTTAGCCTTTTCCGTAGGGGTCAGGTTGTGTCTTGCTGTAGGCAGAGGCCCTCACTGTACCCGTCTTTACGGGGCGTTGGAACCGGGGCTGCGCTTTGCGAAGGCAGCTGGGACCGCTCGCACACCGTTTGGGTCTGAAAGGAAAACTTGGTCAGCTCTTGTGGTGCATCTAAAATTTTTCCCAGGTTTGCGTGCATCGCAAGCGCTGGCAGATGGTCAGCTGAGGACACAGAGGCGAGAAAACAAAATAAAAAAAGTCAAGCAAAGTCAAAAATGCTGCTACCAAAACTTAGCGTCCTGAAATTTAACAACATCTTGCAGGATCTTGCAAACAGCGACTTACAGGGACCCGTAAGTTAATTGATGGCCTAAGTTCAGGACAAAAATCTACTGTAGCCGCTGCGGCGGTGTGATTCCTACGGACCGTTGGATTTCTTCCAGGAATGTGTCAAAGCTCGGAAAGCAACGTGGCTCGGTCTCATTGTGTACAGGAGATTATTTGATAATCATTTAAGTTATGTAAAAGAGTCTATGATAGGTCCTATAAAAATAAAGCTACACAATAGATCTAAGGTCTGTGGTTGTTACTGCTGTTGTAACACAGCGTTCGAGGGGCTTTCACGCGCCTCCACCCTCTGTAATGGTTTCTTGGCAGGAGTTTAGACGGGCAGTGGTTTTTGTCTTTCCTCAATCTTTTGAAATGCCGCATTTTATCCACAGTGACCCGGGCCTGTTTTGCCTTCATTTGTACCGGCTGTTTCTTTAACTTACTAGAAAGAAGGGAATGATAATACACTACAAAGCCAAGGGATGAAAATTGTTACAGTTATGAAAACAGATCAAAATGCTCAGAGGTTTCCTATTGAGATGCAAGTCTTAAAAGGCAATCCCGCAGTCTGGCTCCCCGCCAACCCCAAGGGGATTGTTTGTTTTTGAAACGGGATCCACATACGGATCAGCCTGAGGTTTTACCCTTGGTGGTGACAAATCCTTGTGCCTTCTGTCTTTTAAAAGATAATGTGAAAGGTAAACCAGTTTTCTTCATTCATCAACCCAGATTTAACTTTTCAGAGACTCAGGGTCAAGATGTTGGGATGAGTGGAGAGGTGAAGCAAGATCTTTTGGAAATAAACCATCAGATAGTTTGCTTGGGAAATTGGCTTAATTTTTACTTTTACACAGCAAGAGCTGTAACTTACACTGCCGCCTCTTTCCTTCCCAAAAGCTGCCCGAGGTCTCCACAAAAGCTGTATGGAAAGGAACCGCCGTGGATGAATGTCCACAACACTGCAGTGTCTAATAGCTGCATGCTGTTAAGGAAATGCTCTTTTCAAGTATAATTTTGCAGTAGTTTATTTAACTAAGCTTCACAAAAGTGTGTATGAGGAACAACGGGTGGCCGGTCCAGCCAAGGTAGCTACAAATTAGGTTAATCCTGCCCCGCTGCTGGTTTTGATGATGGGACAATGTCCTGTTCTGTGAACTCAGTCCTGCCGCTTTCACTTTGGCAAACCTCCCGGTGAAGAGTGCGCAAGTTTGCATTCGCAAGCAGTGCTCTGCTAGGTCCAAGCAGAGCTTGTGTATAACCCCATTTTACGTTACCTAGACAAGACCAACTGGGGGGGTATTTCAGCTGGAGAGGTGGTTTTGTTTGTTTAGCAGCTGCTTCAAGCATGTGAATTTGTGGCACATACTGGCAGCTGCTTGGAGCATTTCAGCTCGCCGGTGCTGTGCTGATCTGTCATATTGCCCAGCTTTCTCACCAGAGCCGAGCACCTGAAGTCAGCGCTTTCGGTAGGCTGAGCAGGTGAAGGGGAAGCTGATAATGGAATGGTCTCTGCTAAGGAAAGAAAACACCTTTTCTGCTTACAATTTCACTGAGCAATTTATTTATTTCACAAGCTCAATGTGCAAATGTGTATTAACCGGGGATCTAATCCTGAAGACCTTACGGCCTATCCTGTCAGCTGTCTCACAGACTTCAGTGAGGTTTTGCTCAGAAGAAGTCTAAAAGAGGTCTTCAGGAATAGACTCTGGGATATGCTATGTAGACATTGCAGACCTGAATGGTTTGGTTGCCCACAGGCCTCACCTTTTTTATTCCAAGTAGCTGTGAAGTGCCACAAATCTGACCTGCTGGTGGTTTTTCACTCATTTGGTGCTCTGCTGCCTTGGTGCCCTGTGGTGCTCAGAAGCTGAGCATCATCAGCCTTCTTGGGTGAGATCTTGTCTCAAACCAGTGGGAGAAGTGGCTCTGTGGGTGTCAGCAGTGCTGGGCTGGTGTAAAACTGGCGTGGCAGCCTGCTCCAGGTGCTGCCAGGTTGGGAGGGTTCTTCGTGGGCTTGCAAGTTGGGAACGGGCTCCAGGAGTCAGCCTGGCTGAACAGCAGCTGCAGATGTTGCTTCAGCTTAGCTTCTGTTCTGCAATAGCTTCTTAAAGGGGCATCTTCAGTTTATAGGAGATTACACTGAAAAAAAAATCAATAAAAAAATTAGTATTCTTCAAAGTACTGCTGCATTTTTGTCAGAGGATGGATGTATTTGAGGAGTACCTGGTATGGGAAGTCTGATGAGGCTGGAAAGGAGCTAACCATGGCTGGGTCGATCCTGGCAGCTTTCCTCACAGCAGAGGCCAGACAAAGGACTTCTGTGCAACTTCTGAGGCTGGAGCTCCTCTCCCTGGTCCAGGGCTTGCCATCTAGTGGAGCTGCAGCTTTCAGCTGCTTTGTGCATGTGTGGGCTCTTTTTGTTGCAGTTGTTTCCCCCAGCTTGAATAGTGCAGGTGCTGAAAATGTCACGAGTCTCGCTCAGGAACACCCTTGGGAAATTGTTTTCTCCACTGAAACACTGAAGAGCATCATCTTAAGTGTCTGTATGAATAAAACCTTTTGTAATCAAGCAAGATATTGTGGTTTATCTGGTGCACTTTTACAAGGAGTTTGTCCCTAACTAAAGCTGATCCTTTTTAGCTTTTCTGTCTTAGAAGAAGTGCGTCCTTTGAATGGAAGCGGGTTCTTGGTTGTTTGGATCAAGGTCAGTCTATCAAACTATTTCTCTTTACAAAGCCTCTGCACAGAGTTCCTCAGATACACTAAATTCCATTTTGTTGCTGGTGTATTTTACACATGCCATCTGATTTTACTGGAGATTTTGGTGGAAAAGCATACACATCTTAGTAATTTTTCATATGCAGTCAAAGATGGTAAAGGGGAATAACAAGGACACCTCATTCTCTTTTTAAGTGAAGGAATCTTACCTTCCTTAATGGTGATTTACTGATGAATAACAAAGGGTTCACTAAAAGGCGCACTATTTAATGACCTGAGCTTGGGATTGCTCTAATACAGCCTGACAGTCAACGATGAGTCATCTTTGATGAGCTTGCATAGTTGTTCAAACAATGCTAGTGAGAAAGATACAGAAGCTTATTGTAAACTCATTTTGTTTTCTGGCTTTTTGAATAAACTCCTTTTGGCAACAGTGCAAAAACTGAAGGTCCTTCTGCAGTTATTTGCAGCAGGAGGAAAAAGGTGGTGGAGCAATTCTGTAGTGATGTGCAAGCAATTACTATGGAAATGTGAGAGTTCAAGCCTACAAACCTGATTATATGAAATGAGAGTTGGGAATGCTTTTAGGATAGCTTTGTGTCAACTGAAGAGACTGCAGCCTGCCTTCTCTGTAATAAACTCATCTCTTGTTTTTAAGATTGGTAAACACTTTTTGAAAATCCAATCTTTTTTGTAACACATCTACAGAAAAGAGTAAAAACAGAGTGCATTATAGTGATTCCCCTCTCCCAAAATCTGTGTGGATAAAGATTGGCAGAGGATTGCTGAAAGGTGAATGTTATGAAAGGTGAGGGGAGAACTTCTATTTTCTGTGTTTTATAGTATTTTTCAATACCTCACTGTAACCTCATTTCACCTTGGTGGCTCCCCTCCGTCACTGGCAGAGAACTACTTCACTAGACTGGAGTTTTTTAGCCTTTTATGCTTTTTGGCCCCTCTCCAAAGCAACTGTAAATGTGCTGTCAAAGCCTTATTTTTTGTGGTTTTTTTTTTTTTTTTTTTTTTTTGGTTGTAGTCCACAGAACCACAGTTGTCCAGAGATCACAGACTCAACATCACTGCATTACTGTCCATGGAAAATATTTTTAATTGCTTGAACTGGCCAGTGTAGGCTTTGAGGAATATGCAGCATTTCTCAAATGACCCTTCATCTCTCCTTCTCTGGGATGGTGGAATCACGTCTTATTTATGAAATGTCTGTGACCCTCCCAGGGGCAGCTAGAACTGCATGCTTTATGCTGTGCTCCCTCCAGGTATTCCCCAACAATGTTGGGCATATAAGAAAATGTGAATTGGTCCGTAATAAGGGATGGAGGACCGCAGCCAAGCTTTGTATTAATGGGTTCTGGTGCTCCTGTTAGTGCGTGTTTTGTGTGTTAGGATGTCTCCTGGTGGGCATTTTAGACTGCCTCAGTCTTAGCAGCTAATTGTTATTCAGTCTGCAGGCTCTGCTGAACAAATTCTGGCAAATCCTGCTGTGCCAGATGAAGAGGTGTCTTTCCCCATTTGGTACCCTGCCTCTTTGCCAGAGGTGCCATCCCTTAGCTGTGTGTACTGAAGGGAACTGTATCTGTGCCTCCATTACTCCAGCCTGTGATCAGTGCCCAAGTCCATTGTTAAGGATGGTTGGAAGTGACCTGGGAGTTGTACCGATTAGCTCACGAATGGTTGGAGTTTGGCTCAGCCATTTCAGCCACAGCTCAGCTAAGAAAATCTGCTTGCAGACTGGGAGTGAGTTACATCTGAGATACTGGGTGACAACAGTATTACTTTACTAGTAGCTGTAGATAGATACTGCTTTCTGTTTCTTGAGTAGAAGCTGGGCATAATCATTACTGATTTTTAATTTGATGCTGCCAAGACACTCTTCAAATGTGAAGAATCCTGCCTGAGACAGGCTGCTGCACCAGGGATGGTAGCACAGGAGAGGCAGCAGCCCAGATTTTGTGTCTTCTCTTAATTGCAGACTGTGGTACAGGCCCTTCTACACTACAAAGTAAAGAATGAGTTTATAGGGACTGATCCCCATGACCCGTTTCAATGACATGAAGCAGACATGGCCCATGCAGGTGGTCATCCAAACCTCACGGTGGAGAGCATACTCTGGTCTCTACTGTGGGTTCAGGCTGAGACAATGCTCCAGGGTGGCCTTGAGAGCTATCCTGGAGGCTCCCTTAGTATGACATACATACTATTTCCTTCTCCTCCCATGTCTCTTTGATGTGTTCGGCTCTTGTGCTAGCTGGAGTGCTTCTTTGGGTATTGAGGCCGAGCACCCTGAAAGGTGCTCTTTCCTTCCAATAGTTAAAAATTAGGTTCATAGTGAATTTGTGAGATCTCTGGAAATTTCAGCGATTTTCCAAACCAGTCTGCAGGAGTTACAGATTAAAATGCAATTTATTGTCCTGACTGCTGACTATATGAATGCAGCCTGGGTGACTGTGAGTTGAGCTGGACTCCAACGGATCTCTTGTTTGAATAATACCAGTCAGTGTTACAATTCTGTGATCAAATCCCTTCCCAGTTCCAGCAGTCTCTTCCCTGTCAGTGGTTTGTCAGCTAGGTTCATTAGGTCTGGAGTAAGCAGCCCTGTTGTTCTTGATATACAGAAAGCAGAGATCAGATAGGTAAAATTGGATGTGAATTCTAAATAAAAGGGAAATTCCATCCTTCTACTACCATTTTTCATCAGTGGGTAACTAATAAGGAATCATTTTTTGCATAGTAACGCTTCACAGTAGAACTGGGCTTTAAAGAACAGCTATAATTGCTTCTGTGCACTCAAATAATTGAATATAAATCAATTACCACCCTTTTAGGTATTTGAACAGCCAAGCTTGCTCTATGAAGAAAAACCTTTCTTTCCTGTTTAATAGCCAGACCTTTAGCTTCTTTGTTTATCTACATATTTGAGACGAATGATTCAAACTCAGTCATTAATTAGTGATTTTTATCAAGATTTTCCTTTCAGGACTGAAAGGTCAGCACACCCTTGAAGTGCTAACAAAACAAATGTCTCCGATTTGCACATGAAGTCAAGGCTTGTGAAGAAGAAGCCTCAGAAAATGACTTAAAGGGTAGAGGTTTAATTCAGGGTGGCTACTTGTAAGAACATGCCCGGTATGCTAAACACAAATGTGATGACCAGATCACCTAAATTTTATCCAAAAGTCAGTGATTAACATTTTTTATGGATTAGATAACCCTTCAGGCCTAGAGCCAGCTGACAGAAACACCAGGCACAAGGGCTGCAGTAAAAAGTTGGGCCGGAGGAGCATGGCCCTGACTTCAATATAGTTTATTTTTATTGTATTGTGCAGAGACCCTTTGGTTGTCAGAGCCACACACTGGCTCCTGGATGCTGGGGATCAGCCAGTGCTGCAACCTGCGACAGAGTGCTCTGAGTGGTGCCCTGGCTTAGCTGATAGATAGGCCCTGACGGGGAAGGAAGAACACATTTCACTATGGGACAAACACTACCTGACTAATCCAGACCAGCTGAGATTACAAATAAAATGCAATTTTGTTAAATAAGAGGAGAGACATGAGTGACCAGGCAAAGAGAACTGAAGGGTTTTTCTTGGCAGAGGTAATTTAGGTATCAGTCAAATGCTAGGCTTAGCATCATGTTAGGATGCCAGAGTTTTCCTTTCTGGGCTTGAAATAGGTATTTATATTGTCACATTATTACCTGTATTGATATATTTTTCTTGAATTTATGCTATTTTTATCACTGGTTTCAAATCACGTCATTTTTCAAAGGAAGAGAGAAGAACAACTTAGAATAGAGGACTTGTTCTGTTGTTGAGAGAAAAAGTGGGACCAAACGGAGAAAGCCAAAATGATCTGCTTTGAATATTCTTGCTTACATTAGAAAACAAACTACAAACAGGCAGGCAGCAGCTAGAAGTCCCACAATATTCAACTTGTGGTTTTACTTACACTGTTTTAATCCCTTTTACTAATTAATATATCTGGTAGGGCAGCCACACAGCAATTTCTGCTTTCCGTAAGGAGTCCCTCTGCAGGAGATTTTTCTTGTACTAGAGTGGGCAAGAAGAAAAATATTCATTGCCATTGCTTTAGACCCTGGTGAAATGGGATGTACTGCTCACGGGAGCTTCTCAGCCACGGAGAAGCTACGGATAGAAGTCCTCGACAGCCCTCAAGTGGTTCACCTTCAATCCTACATGTTTGGAACACTGTCCCAGCCCTGGCATAGCCTTCCCTCCCAGAAGAGGTGCCTACCGAACCTGCTCCTTTCCCAGCTCCTGCAAATAAATACATTGGAAGACCCTCCAGCTGGAAGCAACCCTCTTTATTGTTCACCAGACAGTGGGGATTCACTCTCCTCTCCTCTCCTCTCCTCGCAGCTCCCCAGCCTGTCCTTCCTGCTGCCAGACTGGGAGCACTGGGACCCTTTCAGGCTGGTCCTTCCGGTGGCTCTTCTCAGAGGCGCTAAGGAGGGACAAAGAAAAGCTTCGAGGTTCAGGGCCAGAGAGGGAGGCCGAGAAACAGTGCCTGCCCCCTTCAGCCCCCACATCCCTAGCTGTGTGCCTGGCCTGCGGGAGCCCTGGTAGTGGTCTCTGTGGCTCTGGGGAGGCCCCTCGTGTCCCGGCCCTTGGCGGGGAACCTACTCAGCGCTGGTCTGAGGCAACGGAGGTGCAGGGCAAGGCCTCTGGCTGCAGAGGCTGGGTGGGAGGAAGCTGGGGCTACGGGTTTTGAGGAGCTGAAGCCCAGCACTGCATCCTGCTGGAGACTCCCCGAGTGCAGAGCCACTGTGGGTGTTGGGTGCCAGCTGGAGCTCTCATCGGGAGCGCCCAGCTGCTTGCCCCAGAGTGGGAAAGATGTCCGGTTGAGGGCCTTGGGATCCAAAGCCTGCTGCCGCCCCTGGAGCGGGGGGAGCCCAGGGCCCCAGCTGCCCAAGGGTTTGCTGGCAAGGGGAGCAGGCCGTTGCAGGAGAGGCTTACCACAGCAGGAGTTCCACAGCTCTGCTCTTGCACCTGTCTTTCTACAGGGCCTCCCTCCAGCCTCTTCCAGCAGCCTCCTCACCCAGATGCCCTGCACGGGACGGCAGCTGCAGCAGAGAGACAACACTCTCACTTGGGCTGTCAAGCTGCCCACCTCTGCCTGCTCCCCACCCCAGGGACAGGGCTCCTAGCCACCTTCCACTTGCTCTCTGTGACCAGCAGCTCCCACGGAGCTTGAGCCCACAGCCGTTAGCTGGAGTCAGGCCTCTTCCCCGTCACTCCCTACCAGAAGCAGCCAGGGATGGAGAACCAAAGCCCATAGGCAACCTGCACCCTGGATCCCCCAGATGGCCTGCTGCAGCTTCACTCAGACAGGCCTTTGTGGGAGCTGGCACATGCTTACTTGCTCGGTGACTTGTCCAGAGCAGCTGCCTCTGCCTTCTTCTCCGGGGGGTGAGGGGTGAGAAGATGCTGCTGCTTCAACTCCACTGGTGCCACCTGAGCTCCAGGCCTGCCACCCCCTATGGAGAACCGTCCTCCAGGTATCTGCAGCACCTGTATTGGCATGAGATGAAGATGGGACCCTGGCCTGAGCCCACTCCAACCTGCAGCACCGTGGGAGGCAGCAATGCAAAGACCTCGCCCGTCATCCAACCCAGTAGCCACCCACTGGGCATTCTGAAGCCAGGCTAGAGCAATGTCCCTGGTCAGGGACACTGCTGGTGTAGCTGCAGGTCCTGAGCACAGCCGTCAGTGCCACCTCAGAGTGGGGCCAGGGCTTGGCCCACTCCCCCCTTGGCCCCTGCACCTTGCACTCAGCTCCCTGCAGGCAGCACAAGGCAGGGAGGGGACTGTGCTGGGCACAGCAGGAGCTCCCCCCACTGCAAATGCTATGCTGCTGGCAGCTTGTAACCTAACATCCCTGCCCACTGCCCTGCTTGCTGCCCTTCCACGAGCAGGCACCCCAGGAGTCTGTGTTTCACAGCATTTCACACCATGGCCCTTGGGGAGCAGGAGAGCCCATTCCTGCCATTGTTCTGCCTCACCTGTGGCCTCTGGGAAAACAGTGCCCCAGCTCTGGCAAGGAAGCTCCCAGGGCAGGCATCATCTTCCCTGCCAGAAAAGGTGCCTACCAAACTTGCTGTCTTCTCACCAGCCCTCCCCTTCCTTTCCAGCTCCATGAGCTGCAGGGAGGATGTGCCGCCTTCCAGGAGCTTTTGCTTGTCAGCCTGCATTTTTAGCTATGGGGCAAGCAAATCCACAGAAGGCATTTTAGATGGAGGCGCAAAGGAGCTGTCATTCGACGGCGTGGCAGGCCTCCCAGCAGGGTTTGCCCAAACTGAGGACAGTTTCCCCTGCAGCCTTCTGTCTCCAAGGAATTCAGCAGGAAAGGCTTCAGCCTTTGGCCTTGAAGCCAAGGGGAAGAAGGCTTTCCCTGCAGTGGACTTGGAAGGAGTCCTCATCCTCAAGGGAGGAAAAGGAGGCTCAGAAAATGCTGGTCTTTCTCCTGGAGGGAAGCTTACAGGTCAAGTGCAGAGATGGGAAAAGTGTCTGCAATGCCCCACCATGGGCAAAGAAAGGTTAGGTTTTGGAGTACTTTAAACAGCTTGGCATACCCAGGCCCTCTCTGCCTCATTCCTCTCCTTGCGAGCCTGGTACTCTGCCCACATGCACTCTTCCTCCCTTTCCTTCTGGAGCTGCTCCTTAGCCAGTGATGCCCGGAGATTTCTTTCATCCCGCTGCATACACAGGTAGCATACTTCCTGCCAGGAGTAAAAGCAAGCAATGGTGAGAGCGACGTCAATGAAGGAAAAGTCCAGAATCAGTATGCATCAAATGAGGCGGGCATGCTGCCTGCAGGGGGTACCTGTCCTGCTCTCCAGTGACCCTCACAGGCAGGGGGTTGAGTTTGGGGCTGGGCCATAGCAGACCGTTTGCTCTTCCCTTCTCCCCTCCTTGAAGAGCTCTCCTCACGCACTGCCAGCAGTCTGCAAGCACACAAGAGGGGGAGTTTCTGCTATTGCTTATGCTCACCAGCCCACTGCCACACTGGCAGCACATGGCAGCTTTCTGCATGGACCGCCCCTCATCTCTGTTCTGTCCCACGGAGAAGCTGTGACCTGAGCTGCGGCAGCAGCCCGCAGAAGCATAATTCAGGTGCCCACACGCAGACCTCATCCAGAGGAACCCTCTCCCTTGCCAGCCCCTAAGCCCTGCCCTCCTCTGACCAAAAGAAGAGGCTCCCTTGCAGCTATGGAGAATGAGAAGTCAACCATAGCCTTCTGCTGTGAGCATCTGCAGGTAGGTCCCCACAGGGCTGCGTACTGGCAGCAGGGGCGGGAGAGCACCCCCTGCTAAAACCTGCTCTCTGCTCAATGCCCAGCAAGGAGAGGGCAGTTTGACAGGACACATGTCACAATGGTTTTGGAGTTCACCAAGACCCTCTGACCAAAGGCAGGCTCTCGCTGCCTCAAGGACCAGAGCCCTGGGGTTGCCTCCTCCACCTCCCCACCAGCCTCAACTGAGAGAAGGCTCTTTTGCCCTGGCAGCTTCTCCCAGGTCTCCTTTGAGCGTCACCCGAGGCAGTCTGGCCGGAGAGAGAAGTTTGCGTGAGAGCAGCTGGCGCTTCTCAGTGAGAGGCCCTGCAAGAAGGTGACAAAAAGGCTCTTCAGAGCAGCCCCCTGGTGACCATGCGACCAGGCAGGGACCAAGTCTCCCTGTATGCTGGTGTGGAAAGGGTCTAGCAGAGAGGGACAGGGACACTCTTGCACACCAATCTGAGCCTGGGGCTTTCTCTCTCTGAACCTTGCCCAGATTTTCATTTATGTGGCCTGACAGTGCTCCCAGTGGTCTTCCTGTCTCCCTGCATTTCACAGGCAGGGAAGTGAGCCTTGGGTCTCTCTGCTGCCATCGTGGCCCCAGAGTGTCCCTTTGGGCACATCCAGCCCACAGAGGACTTGTCAGCAGACTGGAGCTATGGGAGCCCAGTGCAGAAGGGGCCTAAGCAGTATTGAATGCAGTTGGAAGCGCTGGGCTGCCCTGCTGTCTTGGTCCCTACCAAGGGCCTTGTGATGGGTTGACCCTGGCTGGACCCCAGGTGCCCACCAAAGCCGCTCTATCACTCCCCCTCCTCAGCTGGACAGGGGGGAGAAAATGTAACAACAGGCTCG
>JANZLQ010000027.1:18700317-18716002 GCA_026212715.1 Elanus axillaris | reverse complement strand
GAACAAGATATCGGGTGGGCCGGGCTGACATTTAAGCAATAACCAATAATGAGCTTAGCTTTTGCAATATGTATGAGTCTAATTAAGAAGAGTATTTGTATCGATGCACAAGGCAATAAAGCGAGACCTGTTGATGACCACCTGGTGTCCTTGTCTCCCTTCGCCGACAGTAGTACTTCCTTAAGCAGTGCCCAGCAGAAGATGCAGTGATGCAGTGAGGCGGATGTGTGTGGGTTTGGGGTGCCCTGGTCTCCAGCTCGGCTCCCTGCTGTGTGTCCCTTGCCTCTTGCTCCCTTGGAAAGCAGCCTGGACTGCAGAGGGGAGGGAGTCTGTTGTCCCCATGGGGCTAAGGGGTTTGTTTCCAAGGGGGTGGGTCACAGGACAGTGCCAGGCTGGTGGCCTATTCACCAGCTTGGGTTGGATGCAATTCCCCAGACATTGGGAACATTTGAAGCAGGAAAGGGTAGTGCTGTCCAAGTGTACACCTCTCCCAGGGCAATGCACACACTTCCTATCACATGCAGAGAGCCACGGGCAAAGTGTGACTGTCATGTGTGAGGGATGATCACACATATAGCTGCTACCATGGAAGTGGGGCTCTGAGCTTCCCACAGGCACTCCCACTAGGAATGGGACTCTGCTTCCGCAGTGGCCCAGGTAGCTTCTCCCAAGGCAGCTGAGCTGAGAGTAAGGCAGTATGTTAAGCAGGCAGCAGTACGCAGTACTGGTTGACTGGGACGGGCTGCAGCCATATTCTTTCTCTTTTCTTGGAGTACTGACTGCCCAGCTTGGACTCTGTTTTATTCCCTACTGATACACTCCCACAGACAAAAAGCAGCGGCAAGTAAAAAACTACTTGGATTCATTTACTTTTACCATTCTGCAAGCCTGGAGGTGCATTTATATCAGCAGTGGTATGAACCATGGGAACTGATGGTAAAAATGAGAAAACAGTTCTCATAAAAACTTACACATCTTGTGTTTGCATGGCTGCGGGGGGCCACCTGTAATCATCAATAACAAACGAATCATAATCAGGACTGTAAACAAGCTGTTTTACAAAGCCTTCCTTGTCTGCTGGCTCGGGGTACCAAGAAGCAAGACCATGCTTGTAGGCCCAGTCAACAATCTGCAAAAAGATAAGCAAAATGAACTGATGAAACAACATTGGCATGTTATGAAGTTGAAACCAACTGCAGTTTGGCCCTGGCTGTATTTTCCCTCTTTCCTCCCCTCAAAACTGTGTCCTTTTTTTCTTTTTTCTCTTGTGCAATTCCATGAGTCGGCTGCACTTCATCCCTTGGGTGAGGGAATGCAAGCTGCCTGCATTACCAGCTGCTTAGAAATGCACACCCTTACCCTGGCAAAATGGCTGGAATGTGCAGTTAAAGAAGGAGAGCAGCCCTTTAACCACCTCCGCTCACACCCATAAGCTCCTCAGCTACACTGTGCATCTGTCAGTAACTCCTAGCAGGCCAATGTGGTTCTCAGTGGGTGTCCCCTGACTGGGAATTACAGATTTGATGTATAGAGGGCACCAATCCCACAATTAGACAACAAGCCCAGATCTGGAATAGTATTTAGGTACTTCGGCCCCTATCAAAGGTGAGGTTCCAGAATAGCAATTTGGAACCTAAAATCTTTTGGCAACTTGTGTCATGTTTGAATTTGACCCTAAACCTGATTTTTTGAAGTGCTGAACACTCACAGCTCAAAGCAATAAAGCTTTCTGAGCTGTGAGGTACTCAGAATCAGAAGGTATTTTTCACATATGGGCTTCAATGATGGGGGAAATCAAAGCAGCAATTCTAGCTGGAAACATTCCTGAGAATCATTGTTTTAGGCTGTATAATAAGTTGAATTAAAAAAACCATGAAGCAAAAATGATGCCAGGGCAATTCCTGCCCTACCTACCATGGAAAGTGGAAATAAAAGTGGAAATACTCACTTTCACAGCGATTTTGAGAGATACCTCTCTGATGCTGTCCAAGGGGGGATAGAGTCTTCCTTCTTCAAGATTATGCTCTGTCACCTCAGCAGCAATAGACTAGAAAGAAGAGAAAGGTAGATGGTCTCAAGCATGTACCACATTCATTAGCATTACATGATATGTGGCTGAAACCTTAGCAGTGGCAGGGCTGGGACTAGTACTCAATGGGAACTGCTGAACTATTTGAAATACATGTGTGCATATATTTCATTACAGACTCAAAACTGGAGCCAGAATGGTGGAAGTGCTATGCCAGGGAAGCAGCTGCAGAGAATGAGGAGAACCCTGTCATGGCTTCTGCACCTCTGTAGGTGCAGTGGAAGCATGAGCTTTCCCTGAGACTGGAAAGAGCTGCAGCTTTTTGCTGAGGCTGTGCCACTTCCACTCAATGCAATGCCCCAGGCCAGGTTCTTGAAAACACATGAAGTAGGTGCATGTGCGTCTTACTGTTTCTTAAAAAATATTAGTTAAATGCCAGTTGGAAACCTCTGCTGTAATGAGGAAGATATCATCAGAGATGTGCCGGACTCCGCAGGCGATGACTCCCAGTGCCACTCCTGGGAAGACATAGGCATTGTTTCCTTGGCCAGGGAAGAAGGTCTGTCCATTGGGCAGGGTCACCTTTGAGAATGGACTCCCACTTGCAAATATTCCCCGGCCCTGATCAAAGAGAGAGAAAGAGTCATCCAAACTCAGAAGAGAAGTCTTACATTTCTGCTGCTCGCCATGATGGGTACTCAGGGGACTCTGGTGACCAAGTGGACAAATCTCCAGTGAGTCAGTGAGAGGCATCTCCACCACAGCCATCTCCAGTTGACACTTCTGGAGGGTCTGGTCCCCAGAGCCATGAACAGGGCCATGGACAGGGCCACTGAGCAATGAGTGGGTGTTTGCACTGCCCAACTGCAAGTGCTCTGAACTTGCCAAGAAGGAGTCTCTCCTCTCTATCAATCATCTATGGAGCATGAAAAGAGACTCATGTGGGATAACGGTCTGGGGGCTGTGTGATTGCTCTAGCTAGCAGCAGGTGGTGGGGAGGGCAAAGGGTGAGACAAGGCCTCCTCTCTCATGCCAAGTCAATCCACATGCCAGTAATTCTTCAGTGACATTGGGTCCAAGTGGGTGATGAAACCATTACATGAACAACTAGGTTGGCAAAACACAGAGGACAGTAACCTGGGAGGATGGGACATCTCAGACTTTCTTTAGAGGATCACAAAGTAATTCAGGCTGGTAGGGACCCAAACTCCTGCTCACAGCAAGGTCACCTATGAAATCAGACCAGGCTGCTCAGGGCTTTATCCAGCCTGGACTTGAAAACTTGCAAGGACAGAGACTGCATGAGCAATCTGGCCCCCTCTTCCACCTCCTGACTCCCCTCACAGTGTGAAAATTTTTCTTTATGACCAGCTTGAACCTCTCTTATTTCAACTTATGCCCACTGTCACTTGTCCACCCACCATGCACCACTGTGTTTTCCTCGGTACAGTCATGGCCACAGCGTACCGGAGCACCCAGCTTCCCTACGCTGAGCTCCAGTACCTCAGTGAGGCGGTAGCACTGCTCCGCTGTGCACTCCGCTTTACTTGTGGGGTTGCTCAGGGCAAACACGATGGGCCTCTCATTGAAGGCTGCCATGTCCTTCAAAATCTTCTCAGTGAAAGCTCCTGCAACAGCTGCGACACCTAAAACAACAGCAGCAGAGTGAGCCCGTGCTTTCAGACTATCTGACTTCAGTGCATTGGGCTGATCCCTCTTGAATGCCTCTATGGGTAAATGAACTGTGGGAGGGAATAGGCTCCACCTCTGGAGATGCAGGTGGGAATGTTTCTTTCTTGCATTATGGTGAGATTAAAAGCCTGTCTCAAAATAAAGCCCTCTGCTCCTCCGGTCAGAGTGGGGATCAGTGTTTAGTCCAGTCTGGCTGCAGCACTTTGCCTCCCAAAGGCTCAGCACTTTGTCTCTCAAAACCTGCCCAAGCTGCCTGTTGTCATCCTTGTCCTGCCCAGCCTGCCAGGGCCAAGTTTGCTGCCGAGAGCCCCAGATCCTGCATCCCTCAGTGCTCCCTCTACAGCCCTGTCTGGGAGGGCTCCTAGAGCTCCAAAGGAGAGGAAGCCTGTGCCCCACAGTCAAAGTGGAAAGGATGTGGAGAACTCAACTGACAAAATGGAATTAAAAAAATCTCATTTCATTTTCATTGAGAGAACAAAAGGAGGCCCTGGAAGAAAGACAGAAACTCTCCTAAGAACTGAATTGACGTGAAAAGGTTGTGCTAAGGGAACTCCACCTATAATTGCTGTAGGCTTCACTTTCTGCACAACGTCTTCCAGCGTGTTCACACTGGGGTGGTCCTGGGCAAACATTTCTTTCTCATGGTTCAGGTGGCTCCTGCCCTGTGAGGAAAAAGGAGGAGTCAAACTTTGGTCTGTTGGCAAAAGCTGGAGACATAATGTAGTAACTTGTTAGTTCATTTCATCTCTTGTCCCTCTACCTAAACCAGATTACACAGAGCAGCCAGTCAGGCATTGAGCTGTTGGTGTAATGTCACATGGGGCTCCTCTCACCCTCCAAAATACATTGTATAGAAGAAGGATCCAGCTGCCAGGGCAAAGAAGTTGTACATGTAGCACAAGTCTCCTCAAGTCAAGGGACAAGGGCAGAGACCTGGAGGACCCAGGGAGGGCAGAGTAGAGCTGGGCCAGGCTGGGTCATTGAGCAGGGAACAATGTTGCTGTTGTAATACCCCATATGACATGCAAGACTTCCAGCACTTCTTGAGACCATGGCCAGCAGTGTATCCTACCTCTTTAGAGGCCCAGCCTGAAGTGTCTTTAGAGCAGCCAGTGCTGTTGGTACACTGTTGTCACCATGAGACCTAGTTCTCTGAAAGCAGGAACAGCTCTGCTGACATCAATAAAACTGCAGCCCTTACTCCAGGGCTGAGTAGGAGTCCAAGGTATCTGCCTGCTCTGGCCTCTCTCCAGCTTGCAGGAGGTGGCGGGCAACTGGAGCTCAGGTCTGGAGACAAATTTACCTTCACAATCAGTCCCTTGGAGTCCACCATCCAAATTTTTTTGATGGCATCATCTCGTGAAATTCCTTCCTTTTCCATGGCCATGAGGATGAGATGAGCTATGCCCATTGCAGCCTGGAACACAGTATACAAACATTTCATTGGGGTATCACCATCTTTTGGGGGAGAAGATTTTAAATGAGAGATGTATTGGGTCATGCCTCAGCACCACACAAAGCAAGGAGGTTTTCTGCTCTGTGGTTGCACAGTCATGGGGCTGATTTTAGCATTGTAGGTGCTGCCATGAATAAAAAAAAACCCCAACTGTCCAGCAGAGTGGGCTGCCTGTGAGGCTGGAGTAGTGGAGGTACTGGTAGAGGCTTGACGAGTAGAGGCTGTCTCCATCATTTAAACTAGCTTCTGCAGGGGAAGAAAAGGGGCAGACACTGAACGAAAATTGGTGATGATGCCAGTACAGAGGAGCTCAAAGCAAAGTGGGATTGCTGCATCTGAAGTACTGCGAAGAGAAAGTCCTCTTCTCCCATTCCTGCCTGAGGAAGCAGCCCTGGACATGCTGTGTGTATTAGTGGTCCTACAGCTGTGTCTGGCCCTCCTGCCCAGATGGGGACTAACAAGGCAGGAGGGTCTCTCTGCCACAGAGACAGTGACCAGCACAGACATGTCTGCCAGGAGCAGCAGAGAAAGAGAACAATCTTTCTTTCACAGAAAGATAGACAAACAGTGAGTAACAGACCTTCCCAAAGTCCCACAGGTGGGCGAGAGCTGAGCCAGGACCTGGACCAATACATTTTAGTTCACAGTCCAGGATTTAGAGACTTTTTCTCCCCCTGTCTCTTTGAGCAAGGTGCCATACAGACTACCTGACTTCTGCCATGGGGGCAATGACTGACTCCAAAAAGTGAGGTTATGTTTTTACAGTTCTTTAAGTCTGAGTCCTTTTGGCTCTTTTGCTAAAGAGGCTCTGGTTTACCCTAAATACCAGCCCTGAGGACTCAAACCAGCCTCTTTAATGTTCCTGCAGCACCCTGCCTTATAAGGGACTTTCCTCAAGGTACTTAAAGCCCCACTGACACATGGGCAGCTTTGTAGCATCCAGGAAGTCTGCCCAGGACTCATGGGCCAAGAAGTCACTGAAAGATTGTTGGCAACTTCTATGCAGCAGCAAGATCCACCCATGGGGCCCACTCCTGCCCAGTAACAAGGAACCTGCTTCTGTGCTTTGTTTTCATGAAGCTAAACCTTGCAGGCAGTTTCATGGTTGACTTTTCTCTCTCTAAATTTGAATTTAGATCATATTTAGGAACAAGCTCAAGAACATTCCTACCTCTCCAGCTCCCTGGAAAACAAACTTATGGTCAGAGAGCTTGTTCTTTGTGATCCTTAAGGCTGCAAAGATGCCAGCAACTGCAACAGACGCAGTACCTGAAAAGAGAGAAACACCATGAGATGGACATCCCTGCAAATGGATTGTCTACCCTACTGCTATGCTGTTAGAAACCTTGCGGTAGGAACCATTCTTAGATCCTATCACTAAAGGCTCAGAGTGCTTTCCCTACTCTGAAATATTAATCCTCAGAAGACCCCTGCAAGGCAGGAGAACACTGATTTCCCTCTCTATAGTCAGAGGGACACTGAATCCTAGAATGCCAGAAATTAATACTTAAACTCCCAATGGTTTAAGATGCATGTGACTTGTCTAAGGTCACATAAGACATCCGTAGCAGAGTGGTGGTCTGAATTTGGGCACTCTTGTCACAAAATCCTCTGTGATCATGGGCTTACCATCCTCTTCTCATTTACCTTCACAGCCCAGCATCACCTTCTCTTTTTTCACTTCCCTGATACTGTGATATGCTGACTCAGAGCCATCATGCTTCACTGCCAAGCATTAAGGTGTCACTGAGAACATGAGTTGGTCTCAGATTAGTGAGAAAGAATCCAGTATATGGAGAACAGAGTCCTGCTGTTACAGCCACCATGATATGTACAGCCTTCTATTCATCAAGGGAGGCAGGTGTCTAGACTGAATAAACCTGCCTTCACCTCACATCAATCACATATGGTAGTCATCTAATGTCCTATCTCAGGTGAAGGAACACAATGGGAAGAAATCAAGTAAGGCACAGACTAATGAGGATTCAGGCACTAGTGGCATCTCAGGTCACCTGGACAATGTGGATACAAGTGTAAAAGGTGAGCTAGGAATGAAGGAGGCAGTTTTATCACAGGATATCTCAAATTGGAAGGGACCCAAAAGGATTGAGTCCATTAGTTCTATTCATCAGCTTTTTAAAGGATACCGATTTGGATGTGCCCCAGCTCTGATGCTGTCCCCAGCTCTAATGCTGTTCTCTCCATTCCCGTCTTCAAAAACTTTGTGAGAAATCAGGGAGTTCACAAGTAACAAGTCTTGTGTGGGTGGTCAGGGGTGGGGCAGACAATGAACGCTTTTAGGCTAATGAACCCGATTTCTCCAGTTTTCCAGCATTTCCCATTTTCCTGCCCATTTAATCAGCCAGTACATCAGGCTTTCAATCAGCCAATGCTTCAGTGAGACCCCTTGCAGGGTCCTTAGGGCCTGGGGTGCTGCCAGGCATCAGCGAACAGCCCGGTTGGGAAACAGAGCAGCTCACGAGCAAAGCATGACCATGAGCAGTGAAACCAGCAGATGGTGCTGCCTCATCTGTCAAGGACCGAGAGAATGAATTCAGCTTTACCTGCTTCTTTTCTTTAGTGCAAAAGCCATAACTAAACTAGAAATCTACTGGTATATCATGGCACTGGGGAATGATTTACTCTCTCATTATTTCAATGCAAGCAGAAAACCTAGTGGGACCACAGCTACTCTGGCAGAGAAGTAACTTTTTTTGGCATGGCTGTTTTGCTTAGGGAACCTATATAAGCTACTCTGACAAAATCTTTACGGGCCAGACCAGAAGTGTTTATCAGTACCACTAGTTCACCAGCAATTTGCATTTATAACTCAAATAAGTTTAGTTCTCAAAAAAATAATAATTAGTGCCACTTAAGAGTGATTCTAGTTTAGCAGAGGTGGCAGTGGCCACAATCCTGCAGCAAATGTTAGTGCCGTGGTGTCCCTGCACAGGCACACTGGTACAGAATGGCAGGACCATCATGTCTTACCCATGAGGGCATCACAAGCATCCATGTCTTAAACACAAAATGTACTAGAATAATGGTTGATGGCTTCATAAGCTTCTTTCTTGCAATGAATCACTTGAGACGCTTCAGCACCAAGGATGAATTCCCTTTATTACCTCAGAAACAGTTTGTATCATTTTATTTCCAGATCCAGACCACCTGAGTTCAGTCAGTTTGAAAGGGAGTTAATGGGGAGGGAACCAGCCACAGAGTGCTCTGCTGCTTCAGTATTAACATGTCAAGTCAGACAACTGAGGGATGTATATGAAGGATTTCCTCTTGCTTCTCCTGCACTAAATCTCTGCCTTTTTAAGCTGTATTTAGAGTAATGTATTTACCAGGGGGAAATGCTATGCCATTGAACTAGAAAAATTACAGAGGAAAATAATGAACATCCAAGGAATTAAAAGGAAAACCAGAAAATTCTGTATCTAAAGGGGGCCTACAAGAAAGCTGGAGAAGGCCTTTTTACAAGGGCATGTAGTGACAGGACAAGGGTCAATCAATGGCTTTAAACTGAAAGAGGGTAGATTTAGATTAGATGTAAGGAAGAAGTTCTTTACTGTGAAGGCGGTGAGGCACTGGCACAGGTTGCCCAGAGAGGCTGTGGCTGCCCCATCCCTGGCAGTGTTCCAGGCCAGGCTGGATGGGGCTTGGAGCAACCTGGTCTGGTGGAAGGTGTCCCTGCCCATGGCAGGGGGGTTGGAACTAAATTATCTTTAAGGTCCCTTCCAACCCAAACCATGCTGTGATTCTGTGATAACTGCCTAGTTTTTAGATTTTGCTTCTTATGGGTGTCACATAGCTAGCCCATGCTCATGCTCAGTATTTTGGTATGTCTATAATCAGCAGGACTGCTTGGCTTGCTGCCATGCCACATGCTAAGGATGGGACTCTTCTAAACAAACATTTAAGATCCTGCTCATGCTAAAGCAGACACCTGAACTGGGTCAAATGAAATGCACCCTAGAAGTGTCACTGCCGTCACAGTTTTTGGTGAGAGACAAGATAACTGGAATACATGTGGACACTTTGACTGCAGATATCTAAACTGTGGATGAAGGGATCTCACCCTGGCAACTTGAACTGCAAAGAAGTAGGGAGAGTCCAGGGTCCCACAGTTGTCAGAGATGCCAAACTTGTGACATGCAGTGGAGTAGGAACACCTATGCATATGCTCACGCACAGTCACAGGCTATCTCCCAGGCTTACTTTGCACAGAAATCCCCAAATCCCTATGTGGGTGGGAGTGGGGAACTGATCAGAGGAAAAAAAATTCAACAGTGGAACAATGATAGTGTGACAGTGTAAGTGTCAGGTCACAGCATCAGCAGCAATAGATGCCTGGAAAGTATTTAAAAGAAAGAAATAAAACTGGAGAAGTATCTTGTTTCTCTTTGTCCTGACCCAGGCAAAATTGCTTTATACCCTGTGATTGTCAAGAAGTCTGATGGCACACATGCTGGTATCTGCAAACCCATTTAAATGGGAAATGCTCATGGGACATTCAGCAGAGGGACTTGAGGTCTTTCTAAAGATGTTACCAGCAGGAATTTGAGAAGTGGAGCCTATGGAAAGGAAGAGTGTACGGATTCAGTCTGCAGAGCAGCGTGCATTTTGCCAAGCGGAGACCTGTGGGACTGGGTGTGCCGTTACTCATCCCCCCACACTTACACTGCAGCTCTGACTAACAGCAGGACTCTGTTCAGCTCTGCCATTCCTAATCCTCCTCCTCTCTCTCCAATGTGTTTTTAATCCCTCCACATCTCCCAAACTACATCTCATTCCCATTACTCAAGTAAGAAAATTACTGTAGCTTGGCCTCAGCTCAATATTTTTCTTTGATAATTACAATTTCTGGGCATGAAACAATAGAGCTACTCTCTGGAGAAGAGTTTGCAGCTGGTTCGTGTAAGGAATTGGCTAATCATTGTGCTTCAATTCCGAAAAGACCACAAAATGAGATGGGGGGGAACCCCTCACCATGAGTTGTGGCAAGAAAAAACAACCATCCTTCACCACATTGGTCTATCTGTTTTCTGAAGAGAATGAATGCTGCTATTGCAGACGACTACTTCCTTAAGTAATTAGCAAAAGCCAGCTTGGCTGGTCTGTATCTGAGGTGAGATACGGAGGGGCACAGAGAGAAGAAAGGAAAATACTGGCAAATCATCCCATCTGTCCAAGACTCAAAGTGAACGCTCAATATAATATCACAAAATAGCAAACAGACCTCAGGAGCCTCTCTGGGGAGTCCAGAGCAACAGGAACAGCAAAGAAAAGAGGCATTTAAAACTAAGGTACACTCAGGAAAATAGACATTCCTGTAGGAATCAATCTGTGACACTCAGGCACATTCAGAATATTGTAAAACATTAAGGAAAACCCCTCTGAGGCTGACGTTCCGCTTGCACTAGTGTAAGTAAGAACAAGCCCCAGTAGATGTCAGTGGAGCTACGCTGGAGCAAAACCGAGGGGCAAGGATCTGGATCTGCTCCACAGCTTCAAGACACTGCACAGATGGAAAAGGCTGCAGCCCAGAGGCACCCACGCCCAGGACCTTGCCCTTCCTTCAGAGTGTGGAGAGTGGACAGAGGGGTGAGCAGCTTCACACATGGAGTTGTGGGCAACGCTGGCACGAGTGCAACAGGGAAAGCACTACCCAGGGCTGACGTCAAGGCTGTACTGCCAGTGACAGCACCCAGTGGCTAAGCAAGCGACACGACACGGGGCTAAGCGGGGGCCCTGCAGATGCTTGGGGGCAGGAGTCCCCCCCATGCCGAGGGCTGGCTGTGCCCTGTCACCTGGCTCCGGCGCTGGCTGAGAGGAGCAGAGCATCACCAACATGCCAAATCCTCCTGATAGCAGCAGCGATGGGAGCATGCAGCCACACCACTGCCTGTTTCTGCATACAATACCCATGTGGGCAATTCCCCCTTCTCTACAGCACACTGGTGGAAGAGATGGCCAAATTCAGCCTGTTCTTTTATTTTCTACCCTTACCCCACCTGCTTACACTTTGCCTCATCAAAACCATGCCAAGATGAGGGCCCAGGGAACAGCAAACACCCGTTTAACAGCTCCAGCAAAGGGCAGCCAAGAAAATATATCTAAATTTATGGACACAGAGGAAGCATAGGGCTTTTCCAAATCCTGGTTCACATTAACTCCCTGCAGCAGTTCTGCCTGTTACTGGAAAGCAGTGGAGCTTAATCAGATCTACTCCAAATACATAATCAGAAGTCAAACACAACAAAGCTGAAGTAAAATGCTGCTGAAGTATTTGCAGCTCAAGGTCTTCACCTCCATGGCTGTGGGCTAGTGTTAGCCTTCCCCCAAAGGGCCTCTGTAAGATGTTGAGAAAATAAACCTAGGAATAGTGTGGAGCAAGTCAACAAGAACAGCAGTAAAACAAAAAGCATCAATGCTCAGGGAAGGAACTCGCTTTCTCCACTAACAGAATTAGGGACACTAGTGACCCAGAAGAAGCAGTGGTATGGTGAAGAGTTGTCTGACAATGGAGATGCGGAGTTCACCTTAAAGTAGATGCCTAATGTAGGTCATCTCTAGGTGCCTGTTTTTAATCCTTCCACTGTAAAGTGCTGGGACTATACAGTGCAATGCCTTAAAACTATGTTGCAGCACTGGCCTGTAGCACTGCCCTCCCTCCTGCCTGCGCAGAGTGCCAGCCAGCACACAGGCTGTGCCAACAGGCAGACCGAACACCTCGTCCACAAAGGCAGAGGCTACCAGGCAGCTGTCAGCACTTCACAGGAAAGCATCCCCATCCCCATCACAGCAGTGGAGATCCTGTGGATGCTATTTCATACCAAAAAGCTAAACCAGGTCAAAGCACAGCCCTGTTCTGTTCATTTTGCCTCCTTAGCCTGGACTTAAAGATCAGAGACAGCTTAACACAGAGGTGATGTATGCTGTTCTTTACTGCAAAGGAGTCTGCAAAGGCATCCAGCGACAAGAAAAAGAGTGAACAAGAAAAGCAGGAGAGGAAAGGGAAACATGTTACAATCCCCCAAATGACAGAAGATACGGGCCAGATCTTTAGGGCCTGCACAACTAAGCCCAAGACACTGAGGCCCATTTAAACCCAGGAGTCCATACTGTTCTGATCTGGTTTGTTTAGCAATGTGTGATGTAGACACAAGTCTAGGAGCTGGCCCTTAAACAGTTAATGCAGTAGCATCAAGGGAAAATGCAGGAGCCTCTTCTGCTGCAGGGCAGAGAAGGTCTGAGGGGGCCTGGTAATGGTCCATACCTACAGGACTGAGAACATCTCCACATCTATCTTCAGGCTGGGTAAATCCCCACATGGAAAGTGTGCTGCTCGGGAGCTGCCCAGCAGGACATAGCCTGCTTTGTTCTGCAGCAGGGTATCATCCAGTGCTCCCTTCCTATTGTGCTTCCCCCCCCCCCCCCTCCTTAGTTTCCTGTGATAATTACTGATGCATTTTCCACGCCAGCTGAAACAACAAAGTAAGACACCGTACCTTTTTAATCTGCTGAAATTAGTCAATGCTGAGCCAAAAACTAGCTTCGCTTGTTTCACACAGCACATGGAAACGTCCCTGCAAAATAGTCCACGTTTGCACATGATCAATTTCTAACTTGCCCAAATGTTTGAAGCTGCTCTGATTTGCAGTGCTGGAGTCGGCCTGTTCCCAACCTCAGATGAGGTCTGGGAGCAGTGTTCCTCCAGGCTGAGACACTGCTTCCTGAAGTGTGCCAGCAAGGTTATGGAAATGTTATCTGCTAAGATAATGAGAAAAGGTGGTTGGTGGGTCAAGAGATATTTTGACGCTCAGCAGCAGCCACACATCTAACAACAAAGGGGAATCATTGCTCTAACGACTGGGGAAAGACCTGGAGATGTTCTGCGAAAGTGATGACCCCTGTGCATTGCCTGTAGACTACTGTAGTTGTGGAGGACTATGGAAATACAAAAGGCTGTGTGTTTTTAATGTAGCTATTGATTTGGGGTTTCCCATCTTGAGGGGCCTTGAAGAAGTCTCATTTGCATGGTGTAGGGGTTCAGCCTATTTTAGAAATCCTGTCTGTTCACAGCGTTTCAAACTGGATATGGATGTATCTGAAACACTCAGATTGGTGGTTCCTTGAGAAGCTTTCAATGTTACATTTACATCAGGTCTAGTTATAAAGACTGCTAAAGATGCCCAGAGCTGAGAGGTAGCAGGCTTTATGCTTCTGTGCACTATTCTATCTGCCCTGCCCATATGTGTGAAAGGCCTTTGAATGATATGATCGGATGCAATTAATTAACACATTAGAGATTTCTTCATTCTTCTGCAGCTCTGACTAAACTTGCAGAACAACTTCTGCTGTTCAGTACTGAGTAAGCAATCTAGGCCTAAGAAGAATTGATGTTTGACATGTGAATATGGAGGGTAAAACACTGATCAACCAGGAGAATGAACTTTTCATAAAAAAAATAAGGTTGGAAAAAATGCCTGGAGGTCATCTAATTCAGTATGTGCTTAAAGTGGGGCTACCTTCAAACTTAGATTTAAATTGCTTACGGCCTTCTCAAAGGGTAAAAGGCCCAAAGCCTTTCTGCACAACTTGTCCCAGTGTTCAACCACTCTCGTAGTAATGGTTTTGTTATGTCTGATCAGATAACTGAACCATGATACTGAAGGATCTCTGTTCAAACATAAGCTGAGTCAACCAATTCCAATCACAGGTTGATGCATCTGATCCCGCTTTTGCTTAGCCCAGGCACAAACTCCCGCTGATTCTTTGGTTACTCTGCACTTCTTTGAAGGCTGTGTTGGAATTAGACAGGCTCTTTACCACAAAGACAGTGACGCACGTGCACACAGAGCCCTAGTCCCATGCTGAGAACCTTAGGTGTGCAAATTTACAGGGTTTCTATGGACTCCTGCCTATTAAGCAGGGATTATTCAACAGATTAAGCCTCTGAGACCTAATGAGATACATCTAAGGATGCTGAGGTACGTGGCCAATGGCATTACAAAGTCATTCTCTGAAAGGTTTTGGTAATTGGGGAGATTCCTAATTCCTGAAAAAAGACAAATGTCACACCTATCTTCAAGAAGGCCCAGAATAAGGATCCAAGGAATTTTAGCACAGTCAGCCTAACCTTGGGGATTACAAAGCAGATCTTCTGGAAGGTACATCTAGGAACATGAAGGTGATTGAGAACAGTATGGCTCTCCCAAGGCAAATTATGCCTGACTAGCTCAGCTGCCTTTCCTGATGAGACAGCTGGCTATGTGGACAGGGAGAGGGGTAGCAGTTGTTGTTTTCCTTGACCTGCATGAGGCCTTTGAAATAATCTCCCAAAGCATCCTTGTAGCCAAACTGGAGAGATACAGACTGAACAATTGGACTATCAAGTGGGTGAAAAAGTGGCTAGGCTGCTAGGCTCAAAGGCTTGTGGTAAGTGGTACAAAGTGGTACAAAGAGGCCAATACTATTTAAGTTCTATTAACGACCTGGATGGTAAGACAGAGTGCACCCCCAGCAAGTTCATGGATGATTACAAATTGGGGATAGTGATTGATACCCTGGTGGGTATGACTGTCATTCACAGGGATCTCAGCAGGCTGGAGATATGGGCTCAGGGAAACCTCATGAAGGTCAGCAAAGGCAAATGCAAAGTCCTGCAGCTTTGCAGAAGATTTGGGGTTAATGATGGACAACAAGTTGAAGATGAGTCAGCAATGCACCCTCATGTCTCAGAAGGCCAACAGCCTGCTACAGTGGGTCAACAGAAGTCTAGGCAACAGGCCAAGGAAAGTGATAATTTCTTTCTATTTCAGCACTTTTGAGGTCACCTCTAGACGAGCATGTCTAGTTTGGGGCTCTCAGCACAAGGAATATATTGTTGAACTGGAGCAAGTCCAGAAAAGGGCCATAAATATGACCAGGGTGTACAAAGAGGACTGAAGGACCTGGGTTTGCATAGGCTGAAGAAGACTAAGAAAGACGGCATCTAATTTTGGTCTACAACTACTTACTGAGTGTTTGCAAAGAAGCCAGATTCTTCGCAGAGGTGCACAGCAGAAGGATGAGGGGCAATGAACACAAGTTGCATATAGGGAAATACCAGTTAGGTATTAAGGGAAAAAAAATGCACAAGGAAGATGAGAAAACTTTGGAATGGGTAGCACAAAGAGATTGTGAATATCCAAGTGAGGGCTGGGTGATGCCTAGAGGTCCCTTCCAAACTAACCTCTTCAGTGATTTTATATATTTTCTTGTATGAAGCAGGAAGCCAGAGATGCCTGTCTCAGGGATTCACAAGACTTGACAGGTTTGTAAGAATTTTTAGTTGTCTGCCTTCTGTTTATCACTGTGCACAATTCAGTGGAGCAAAGTTAGAGCAGGAAGAGGAAGAGCAGGATATGAAGTATTCCCATTACCCTCTGTCCTGGTTTCAGCTGGGATAGAGTTAAGTGTCTTCCTAGTAGCTGGTACAGTGCTGTGTTTTGAGTTCAGTA
>JANZLQ010000027.1:18689981-18700217 GCA_026212715.1 Elanus axillaris | reverse complement strand
CCATTTGTATATTCCAATCCTTTTACTATTACTGTTGTAATTTTATTAGTGTTGTTATCATTATAATTACTTTCTTCATTTCTGTTCTATTAAACTGTTCTTATCTCAACCCACGAGTTTTATTTTTTTTTCTCCCATCCCACTTAGGGGGGGAAAGGGGGTGAGCGGCTGCGTGGTGTTTAGTTGCTCACTGGTGTTAAGCCACGACACCCTCCAATTTCATACGTGCTTCACTGCTTGTCCTGGTATTTTACTGCAAAAAAAGGAAGAAGTGACAATTTTCTCCCATAGAGCTGAAATTGAAGCTGTTGCCCCTTGCATGAACTCAGAGAGAGCTGGGAAAGGACTGATGTCATCACCCCCATAGAGGAAGAAGAAGCACTCCCTTAATGGGGAGCTCCCACGTGCGGGCACAATGAGCCAGCTCCTGCTAGCTCCCAGGCTAATGGCTTTCAGAGTAAAAGCAATCACCTCATCCCCATTTGCAGTACCTGGCAGGCCTCCCACTCAGCATCAGCAGGCTGGTTCAAACTGGAAGGAGTCTGAGTCACTTTAATTCTGTGGGGTTAGGATGGATTTGGCAATACAGTAATTTGTGTGACAAAAAAAAAAAAAAGTAGGCGTTAATATTTTAAACTGCTTTCTGTTTGTGTAGGCCCTGGGGCAGTAAGAGGGAAGCCTAAGGGAGATAAAGTGTAGCAATTTATACTTTTTTCCACATCTCGTCTGTGTGTGTATGTGTGTAGGCACATTGCATTCAGAGTCCCACTAACCAATGGGCAATGAGTTTAAATTAGTATAGCTCAGGCCTCATCTAACTTGCAATGCTTGCAAGATGTGTTTTTAAATCAATATACTTAAAACAATGCCAGCTCAGAAGCTGGGATAATTCAGGCTTCAGGAGGTCTGTTCCTGCCTGACTCAGGTAAAATGAACCAGGCTTGCTTAAACAAGGCTTTGTATAATTCTCATTAATCATTTAAAACACAATTTGCATTGAACTCTCCCACTTTTTTAAGTAGTTGAGTCATGAAACACCAGCATGTTAGAAAAGAAAGAGCCTGAGGCAAAGCCAAAGAACAGGAGGGTGTAAGTGAGAAAATGGCACTTCCTACCTTCCTCATATCATCCGGGGATACAGAGGAGTATATTAGGGTGAGTAAATCAGACTACTCATCCCAGCTTCAACTCCATTAATCTCTGGCATGACTCCAAGACAGAGTTAACTGAGCAAACCCACGTTACTTCAGCTTCCCAAAGGTCCTAAAAACTCTTTCCTGACTACAACCCTGGCTTGGAATCCCCTTTTCTTTCTGACAGCTATATAAAAAGGCCTGGAACAGTGGCTTGCTTCCCTTGACTCATAGCTTGTCTGTGCAAAAGATCAGCAGGATTTCTTACCTTATCTGCTACTGTGAAACCAATGCCAGCTAGCTGCTTTATTTGAGAATACAAGGGAGTTTTACTAGTAGAGAAAAACGTACTGTTTTAACAGGTGGGACACCAGAGAATTTTCAGGGGACTTGACATCTCCCATGACAGACATCTAACTGGGGAGAAGCAGACAAGGTCCATTTTATGGCAATTCTGTTTTACAGCATCCTCCTGGATGTTGTTTGCTGCTCCGGGGGAATAATTTCCAGGAATTTTCTGAGGCATTCAGCTATGACCTATGGCCAAAAAGAAACTATAAAAAATATTGTCTCCTGCTTCCCACTCAGAATCTTCAGTTTTGCTTGAATATCCTCTTTTTCTTCTCTCTGTCAATCTAAGAAACCATTCCCACTCACCAAGAAACCTTTCCAATTCACTCTAGTTCCCCCAAGAAAACCTACATCCAGGCCTACAGATCTGCCACATTGCCTGGCCTCTTTTCCTTTTGACTGCTAAGTCCCCTTCCACTTGCAGGGAGAGCAACTAAATCAAACTAAATCTCTACATCATTGGTTTCTTATTATGGGCTTCATCTGTCCATCTCCATAAAAGTTTGAGTTCTTGGTTCCTCCATTCAAGGCTTCACTTCAAAGATGTATCTATCTCCTGTGTTCTCTTTTTCTGTGCTCCTCTCTCCACTGAAAGCTTTTGTGGGTGGCAAGAACACCTAATGAGTATTCTTCTACAGGAATAAATATTTCACCTCTGAAATTCCTTAAGGTCTTCTGCTTCTAAACCCTCTTCATGGAAGTGTCTTTGAGTAGGACCATGCATCTCAATACACCAACCTATTCCCACAAGCCAGGGTCTTACTCCTTTTTGTGTCATGACAGATAGGAACAAGCTGCTACAAACAGTCCCAAATATTGCTAGATGGAAGAATGCAGAAATAGTGCTGGAAAATCTGCTCACAGAAGAACCAGCATTGTGTGAAAAATGGTACTGGTGTTCCTTTCAGTCTCTTACAAGTACAAGTGAGGATAAGCCCAACCAACTGCAAATAATTAATCAACAAACCTTGGAAATTTCTGCATGTTGCAAGCAGGACTAGACAAAAGAAGGAAAGATGAAGGGACTCACAGGAGAAGAACTGGTTATTTGCAGTCACTTGGGAAGATTCTGTCCTTGTCAAATGGGCAAATAGCCCTTCCAATGGTTTAAAGAAAAGTCATCACCAGACCAGGATGCCACCAATAAGCAGCTTGCATTGCTTTGCACATTTGAACAATTCTGCTGACCGCTGAGCCTCACAGGGCCTGGGAGCAATGCTGGTTATAGCCCCAGCTTTGCTGCTGTCATTTCTCTTTGGCGCTGGAAGAGTTATGTTAACCACTCTCAGGGAGAACGTATCTGTTCTCAGATTACTGTGGAGTTTGCATCCATGGAGAGGAAAGAAGCCGTTTTACCTTTTTGTCTGTGCATGTAATAACGAGGATAACAATACAGGGACAATGCCAGGATCAGCTAAGGACTACCTGGCTCATGGAAACTGAAAGCTTTGCATAACTAAAACGTCATCATTGTTTTAGCTAAATTACAGAAAATTAAGAGCACTCTCTAAATTACCTTGATAATCTAAAGCATATTATCCATTTTCTCTCTTGAACAGCATTTCTGCAGTGAACAGCTAAATTCCTAAAAACAGTGGAGACTCACTTTTCAACTTAGACTGTTGTGCTTTTGTTTATATTTTTTAAATGCTTATGTGTAGACTCTAAAATTTATCACATGTCAGAGTACTGTATAATAAACAGTCCTGTGATCCTAATCACCTTTCCTTGTGACGTGAAGGTGAAGGTTAAATTTGCATTTTCCTAACAGTACTTACCCTGAATATCATCATTGAATGTACAGTATCTGTTGCGGTATTTATTGAGGAGGCGAAAAGCGTTAGCATTGGCAAAATCTTCAAACTGGATCAGACAATTCATGCCGTACCTGCAAGTTAAAGGGTAATTAAAAATGGATAAGAATATTTCCACAACATAGGATGATATATACAACTTTTACCGGGACAATGTACCTAGATACTCCTGTGCAGAGACAGAAGTATCGTAAGAGAAATGAATCACAGTAACAGCAAACAGGATCACACCCTGCTCAAGGCCCGTACACTCAGAAATGTGGAGTGACCAAGAATAAACTGCATTCCTAATTCATATATATATGCATCTTTGGACTATTGGTATGACAAATTTTCAGTGGCATATTTACTGATGAGCTTCTCAAAGTGAAGGAGATGCTCTTTTGCAATGGATATTGCAACTGCCATGTTGCAATACAGCAAATCTGATTGCAAAGGGAACATCAGTTAAAGGGACACCACCAAGTGCCCACTTCAACTGTAAGTGACCAAGAGATAAGAAAAAAACCTGCTTGCAGGACCACATGGACTGAATGCTTTACGGTGTGGTTTTATAGCCACGTTTTTGTGCTTTGGAAATGTTTCTCTCCACTGAGTTGCTTTGCAGGAAACCAGCACACAATGACAGCTAGTGACCCATAGAGTCAAAAGGCAGGAAATAATTGCAAACTTTCCATAATTGTCCAGTAATATCAGGGCAAGCATGCAGTTTCTAAAAACTGGGTAATATTTAGACTGCTCCGTATCTATACACTTTCAGCACTTTGTATGACTCTAGGCTGCATTAAAGCTTTGCAAATAAAATCTAAAAGGGCCCTATGCACTCTTTTGTATCACATAAATGTGATAGGGCACTGGGAGAAGCTCAGGGAATGAGTAATGCAACTATTAGCAACCTCTGGTCTGCAGGCAGGTGAAAAGGCTCTAAATAGCTGCACTGTGTGAGAGACCTGAGCCTCTCTGGGACTGTAAGCAGTGCCCAGGCAGCATCACCTTACATACCTCCCATTCAGACTTTCCTCCTTTGCCACTGAAATCTGAGGTAGGGGACACTCCTGCTTTAAACTAGAAATTGATACTGGATAAAACATGCTCCGTTTGAGAATTGTGGCTCCTGTCATGAAAAGCTCTTTTCATGGCACTCACAATGTGGGCATCAGGCTCTCCTGGAAGAGTCTTGAATTTTTTATTATGATTTTCTTTTTCAAGTATGTCTGTCAGCAAAGAGACAATGATAAGGACATGCATTGTACTCCTTCATTTGTCTGTCATGAGAAACTCTTGCTTCATAAGACCCCTGGTCTCAAAAAGGGAAAAGAGTTGGCTCTTATGCTTACTTCATTTTCTCTGTGCTTGCTTTTAGAAAAGGACCACAATGGGGACAGACTTTGTAGTAGGGCCTACAGTGATAGGACAAGGGGTTATGATTTTAAACTAAAAGAGGGTGGATTCAATTAGATTATAAAGAAAAAATTTTTTACAATGAGGGTGGTGAAACACGGGAACAAGTTGCCCAGAGAGGTGGTTGATGCCCCATCCCTGGAAACATTCAAGGCCAGGTTGGACGGGGCTCTGAGCAACCTGATCTGGTTGAAGAAGTCCCTGCTCATTGCAGGGAAAAAGAACACAGTGCAGAAGGGTTAAAAATTACTTTTAACATTAGTCTATATTTATTGTGTGCCATCTGATAGCTCCTGCTTTATGAAGTATACTTACTCCTCACTCTACAATGTCAGAGTCCAGTGAGACCTCTCTAGGTAGGCAGAAGCAAGCATGACTAGCCATACTGACCAGAAAGGCAGCAACTTCTTGTCTTGTTTACTGTGCTGAAAGGAGCAACAAAAGAGCCCAGTGCAACATCCCTGCTGTAGTTGCACCACAACTGTCACCCTGGGTATGGAGGTTTAGGCATGGATTTTCCAGAGGACCAACAGGCTTTGAAATTCAGCAGGATCTAGATGCTCAGGTGGAGAAATTCCAGTTTGCCATACTTCAAGGGGAGAAAAGCCCTAGAAGAGGGACTGGACAACTGCTCTCATTGGTTTTATGACTTTGAACAGGACAAATTCTTTCCTGTACTCTGTATGACAGGCCATGTTCAACAGCAACTGGAGCCTATGGAATTTCTGCATTTCTTTTTATAAGACACTCTTAAATTGTCCCCAGTGTGCTGCTAACGACAAGTTACACCAAGTATTTGAGGGACAGATTGCTTATGCACTTTAAGCCTCTCCACTGCAGATTCTGGAAGCTATCAGGGAGAGATCTAGTACAAAAATTTCTTCTGAAATGCTGAGCAACACTCTGAAAAGCAGTAGATGAAGATTCCCAAGTCTCTTTCTCTCTGTAAAGCCTTGGAAGTCAAAATGAACACTGTGGATATCCAAGAAATTTGTCAAAATAAGCAATACAGAAAGTGCCTGTGAAAATCAGTTTTCTAATGGACAATCCTCTTATTCATTGTTTGAATGTGTAAGGAAAACATGGCTAAGAGGGAGATGACACACCATCCAGAACATCTGCTAACATCTCACAGCAAAGAATTAGCAAATCTTTAAGCAACTTCAGTTGCTATAAAAACTATTTCTCTAACACCAGTCTTATTTTTTATTTGTATCACTGAGGAAGTAACATTACTGATTTGCTTGATAAAATCAATGATCTCAGCCAGCATTAATGTATGTGTGACCAGCTCTACAAAGAGCGTAAGGGTAGGTGGGTGGGTTTCCCTGACTACAGACTTAAATTTGCAAACTATTAACCAGAACATATTTTTTTTTCTCTTTTGAGCACAGAATTCTTTCCTCACTTCACATTCATGGTCTGCAGCATGAGACAGTGCACAATTACTTCTATATATTTTAGTCTTTGATCATTTTTTATTAAGCAGAGCACAAGGAAAGTATGGTGGCCCATAAACACTTCTTTTCTCTTCCTGCCCCTCAGTGTGCCAGGACAGTGCTGGAATGCAAACTCTTGTCACTGAGCTATTTTTTTGAAGATTGTTTTCTTTTTCTCTGCAATATGTCTACTGAGCTTTTTAAAGTATAAACCACATTTCTGAGCCTATGTGAGGCTTTGCATAATGTGAGAACTAAAGTTTTCATTAATTTCCACAAATTGGTCATGGCAAGACCCTAAGACTGGATGCTTTAAATGAAAGAACCAAATATTTCAGACTTACAGTTAAAGATGGGAATCTTGGGATGATGATCCTAGTCCTCAAGGACTACCCACTTTACTGGGGTTTTGAGAGGACTTTAAAGAACTTGTGCTGCTCAAATTCACTGAAATTAAACACAAATTAGGCAGCTGACTTACTGAGCTATCTTAGAAATCCACCAGTTAAGGCTTACTGCTCTTTCCTAATGGTACTTTGGTGGCTTTGTGCAATGCTCCATCTTAGGATGACCTGAGAAGCATAAGGGTAAATTTAGCAAGGATTATGAACAAAACAGCTGCTGGGGCCATTTGCAGTAACATCCTTGTGAGTATCAACATGATGAGTCAGTTCTACTGTCCTTCCTCCACAGCACAGTAACTCAAGATTTGTGTAACCTATTTCATCCCAAAGGAATTCAGAATGCTCTACAAAGAGTATTTGGGTAGTATCCAAAAGTAAAGCGTAGCCAACCTGGGACTTGAGCACAGAAGTGCTTTAATATGCAGCAATGCTTAAAAAAAAAAAAACAGCTCAGGAGGGACAGTGGAGAATACTTGTTACTGCAAAGGGAAAGGGTGGCAGAGAGCTACTACTTGTACTGAAATTCAGCCAACAAAATACAGCAGAGAATGGAATTTCTTCCACTACCTTTACATATCTAAAGGCTGGCTGTGTAACACCCAGCTAGACAAGTTGCCTTCTCAGACAACAAAGAGAAAGAGGCATGTCCAATAGTAACTTCTTTGAACTAGTCTAAGTAGAAAATGGAAGTAGATAACATTTCATGAGATGCCCCTTTCTCCACAGTCTCTGTGAAGACAAAGATGACCAACTTGAATTTAGATGTCTAACTTTAGACACCTAAATTAGGAGAGATAATCTAATGTTATCTAATTATCACAGCTGGTTAGGAAGATCTTAAATATGTCACACACCCTAGGTCACTGGCTTATCACTCTTTCAACTGCAATGCTTTGTTGTCCTTCAAAGCCTGTAATTTCTTTGTTGATCTTCTCTATAGAAATTGGCCTGCTCTGTCCCTTTTGTATGGTAGCCAAGTGCTCCCCTATCAGGGTACATGGAAATACTTGAGGATGGAATGAATTATACTGGCCAGTCTCCCTCCATCATAATATTTTTTAAATGAAAACTTGATTTTGACAAAACTGATTTTGCAAAATTGTTGCACTTCATTGGAAAGACTGTAGTTCCCATTAAGAAACCAAACTTAATAATTTCTTTTGAAGGAATCATTTTAGTGAGGTATGCTTTTGTCTAACCAGCTAAGAAATTTTGCTCTGTTTAACTTGTGGCATCTGATATGAATGCAGTCCCAGTTAGTACACACATGCTTGCTGTCTATAGGTGCAGAGTGTCTCTTCTTAGAAAAAGTGATTGTAAAGTGAGTATTTCAACAAGGATTTCTGAAGATCTCCTATACCACATTTAAATATCCTTAAATTTGTGGCTAGAATTGAGGGTGGCCCTGCAGAGAGATCTTGCAAACTGTGGTAGGAAGAGGCTCCTGAAGTCAGCCTGCTTGGCTCATTGCCAGTTCTCATAGATTCTTCCATGCTTCTCCCGATCCATGTGACTCCTCTAACTTTCAGCTCCAAGCCTGAAGGAGAGTTTGAAGCCAAGAGCAGCAGGTCACATCAGGACTGAATATTTTCCAGCCCAGGAAATGCATGGCCAGCTAAGGTTGGCTCCTTCCAGTAATCTCATCCTGATTGTCAATGACATCTTCTCTAGAGCACTCTATCATCTTGGCATGTGGGACATTAGTAGTTAAACACCCAGGATCTAATTGCCTTTATCTAAAAGGAAAGCTCAAATGTAGACTATCAGGATTTCAGATTGACAAGGTACATTGAAACAGAGCAAATGCCAATCTCCAGTTTGGCTTCTTCCACTCCCCAGTTCTTTCCCTGAAACAAAGCAAATGCCAATCTCCAGTTTGGCTTCTTCCACTCCCCAGTTCTTTCCCCCCCTTTCAAAAATGGAAGGTTTTGAGTTTTGACCCCAATACTGGAGCTTTCCCCTTAGTGTAAGTAATTCTTATATTTGCAGGCTGTAGAAAAGGATACTTGGACAGTTCATTTCTGTACCTCTCTGAGAGAGGTGGGTTTGAAAGAATTCAGATATGCTGGATAGAAAGGGACGGTCTATTAAAACAAAGTCTTTTACGGTCACTAAATATTATCCAAGTTAACATCTTAACACCCACCCCTCAACCACTACAACACATTCACACTTTTCAGCAAAAATGAGACCTTTTGGAGTTACAAACCAAACTCTGCTGTACCGGTTTGTTGTATGGCAGGTTAATGTCAGGTGCAAACTCTGATAACCTTTGCTGAAGGCTGTGTTTTCTTCAGATAAAACAAGGAATTTAATTTCTCTCTAAAAACAGTCCCTCACTTCTGTCTTGTAGCTTGTGACATTACAATAGTCATTATTTAATACCATCACAATGTCTCCTGGTTCACTGTTGGCTGCCAGACCACCATCTGGGGACCCTGCTCTCCACCATCTCTGGAATTAATTTAGCCATTTTATAGAGTTGGAAACAAAAAGATGCACTTTGTCAGTTTTTCCTCTTCAAAAAAAATCACTAGTCTTTTATGGTAAAGACTATACTGCTGTCTCATTAGTTTGCATATTTTGGGGTTTTGTGCCACAAATAATGATGACCCAAATTTTGTCTTTCTCTCCCATACCTTGCAAAAACCTTCCTGTAAAAATGGCCTCACTGGGAAATGCTTTATAGCATATGGTACCATACACTCATTTTAGTCCGATCTCCAGACCTTGCATAGTAAATTCTGCACAAACAGGATTTTTAATGAAATAATATGCTACTGATGAGAATAATAGTCTAAGACTGTCACCCTAATGAAGGGTGCCTCTAGAAGATAAACACATACAGTAACTATTACAAGTCTGTTGTAAAAATTACCACCCAAAAGTATTTATTAAGAAATTATTCCATTTCCTGGAAAACAAGTGTAGGATTCACGCTTTGTTTAACACCATACTGTTGTTCCAGTACTGTTACTGTCAAACTAGAGCTATGCTGAATCTCTGGGCTATGCTAACAGGAAAGACGCTGTTCTTAAGAGTCTGTATCCCCTGTAGAGGATGATAACATCTCTCTTGGATGAGCATAAAGTGTGGAACAAAGGAGCATGAATCCCAGAAGAGGAAGGCAGATGTTTTCCTGACAACATTGCTTTTAGCTTCGTTATTTAAGAGACTTCTCAATTGCCTGAACAATCTCATTATGCAACTTGGTTCTTTCATCCTTATTTGTATGTACCTCTTCGAGTTCATCCAGCCTCATTATGAGCCACGAGGTTAGAGGGGAAAAAATTCATGAGGCAGCAGTTACCATTTGAGAAGCATCTGACCAAAACTGCACAACTCAGAACTTCAAGGGTGGCCTGAGGACCTGTGCAGCGCCTTTGCTGACCAGTATCAAAAGAGCATTTTTTTTCACCATGTCCTGGTTTCAGCTAAGATACAGATAAGTGTCTTCCTAGTAGCTGGTACAGTGCTGTGTTTTGAGTTCAGTAGGAGAAAAATGTTGATAACACTCTGATGTTTTCAGCTGCTGCTAAGTCATGTTTAGACTAAGTCAAGGATTTTTCAGCTTCTCACACCCAGCCAGCGAGAAGGCTGGAGGGGCACAAGAAGTTGGGAGGGAACACAGCCAGGGCAGCTGACCCAGACTGGCCCACGAGGTATTCCATACCATGGCATGTCACATTCAGGA
>JANZLQ010000027.1:18652135-18662583 GCA_026212715.1 Elanus axillaris | reverse complement strand
CTTATCTCGACCCACAAGCCCTTTGTTATATTTTTTTTTCTCTCCCCTGTCCAGCGAAGAGGGGGGGAGTGATAGAATGGCTTTGGTGGGCACCTGGCGTCCAGCCAGGGTCAACCCACCACAAGTGTCCATTCTATTCCCCCAGTCTTCATGGTACCTCAGATCATGGCTGATACATCAGCTCTTCTTTCCATACACCCAGAAGCAAATCTGTGCTCCTCACCCCATTTTGAGAACTGCTTAACTGAAGGGGGAACACACAAGGGACAAGGATTGAGGTACACCATGCTGAAAAGACTCACCTGGAAAAAATAGGGTCAGCACAGAGGGAGCAGTGGGAAGCCTTGAACTACTTTGCCACCTCTCAGCAGAGGTTTCCAGACAGGCTGAGCCATTCTCAGCAGCCCTGGGCTCCCTCTGTGCTAACTACTTCCTCCTCACCTACTCCAACCATGGTCTTCTCCTCCTCATTCCATAACCTGGTCCCATACCAAGCACTGTCTCCCACCTATATCTCCCGCCAACCTCTTCAGGGCTTCCTGACTACACACTGTCTCCATGATACTTTCCACAGATCCCCTCCTTCAGTCTGTTACAAGACCAGTCTGCTTGTGGTGATGTTATCCAAATGCAGATCATTAAAAACATTCATCTTCTCTTCCACTGACTTCAGCTGCTTCTGGAAGAAGGCTGAACCAGGCTGCTGGCAACAAGAGAATTTACGATAACCAGTGTTTTTACAAGAAGTAGAGATTGCCTAAAGGGGTTTCAAAGCACAATTTCCAGGACAATAATCCAAACCCCAGTCTTCCCACTCACTTTTGGTCTCCACTGTTTTATAGAAGAGGGAGTGTACAATTATGTAGTTAGGGACAAGTCTATGGAATTTACACCTTTGTTCTAATTTCCATTTGGTTTGGGTTTAAAGGTTCTAGAAGTGGCAGGTAACTTCCTCTCCTGTTGCTGAGACTGGGCAACACTATTAAAAAAAAGTGCCTCAGCAGAGCCAGATCTGTTGACAAGACAATTCTGTATAGATTGACTGATGTTTCACTTGCTCATTTTTCATCAGAGACAGATCATCATTCTGTCAGGCTTAATTTTCACACCATCTGCATCCTGTTAGCTTTCATTCTCCAGGTTCAGCCTCACCCCAACATGTTTTGCACTGTTCTGCAATCAGTCCTCAAGAATAGTTACATCTCCAGAAAAGAAGAGTGAACTTAAGCAAGTTTTTTCTGTCCCCATAGTTTGCCTCCAGTGGTGATGCACCAACCTGTTCCAGTCCTGCTCTCAGGGGATGAGAAAAGGTTTTGCAGAGTAGCTGATGACTTTATACTTTCAAATACCAGTATGCTCATGAATTTCCCAGTGTCTCGAGAGTATGCCACTGTAATAAATTATCCCTCACTATCACAGAAGAAATAAACCCCTGATTCCACGCCCTGAGGTAAGAAGTTCTCTCTCTGCTTTCTCTTTGTGAAAAAGTATAAATCTCTTTCCAAATATACTGTCACAATTAAAAAAGATCCTCCAGCTTAAAAAATATCTTTTAAATAGCATTGTACATGTTCAGTCCTGTGCTGCATAAGGACCCCCATGATATTAATTGAAAAAAAGAAAAAGGAAAATAAAGGAAAAAAGATCACAATGCTGCTATGCACTTTTCTTCATAAAGGACTCTGTATTTTCACTCTAAAGCAAAAAAGTACTCTCAACCACAGTCTGAAAGCTTTTAGGTCTGGTAGAAGCATTTCCAAAGATAATGGTGATGCTTTCTGTTAATGGTGTCAAAGAACAAAGATTCCTCCTTCATTCCCTCTTTTAGCATTTTGGAAAGTTGCAAGCCCTGCTCTGTTAAATTTCATTCCTTCCTCCTACCATATTTCTGATGAGGATAAAGGATCCCCAGGCTTTGAAAAGCAAGCACTTCTAAGGCCCATGTTCCTTGGTGCCTAGGCTAACCTGTTCTTTGCTTGAAGCTACAATTATGTTATCACTGCTGCTGAACTTAAGCAAACCTGCTCTCCGCATGCCTTGAGCAGCTTGCTCCTGCTTCTGCATATCCCTTTCATCACATCAGCACAATTCCTGTTGCAGCTGGCAATGAAAACTGACTATCTGGATTACTGCTAGTCTGGCCCAAAAGAGACTTGGATCTACCCAGATTTATTCCTGAACCAGATCATTGCACAGCTGCATGGACATCTGTGGAGGCACAGGGGTGGTGGGCGGGAGGAGTAAATAACCAGGGATGGATTGCAGGAGGCAGACTGCAAAGCTGCATATGTGCAGCCACAGGATCTGAAGCTGTACAACTATGCAGGAAATCTCCCTTAAGTCTGGGTCATCCCTGATCATCTGGAATTACACCTACATGTGAAACAAGTCTTGTCACCTCGGGACACTATTTCCAGCCATATCCTTTGGCCTTGACAACCTGCATACATCTGGGTCCCCTCACAACCGTTCCAGAACTTGTGAAACCAAACACAGCAGCAGATTTTTGTAACAAAACTACAACCGCAAGACTCTGCGACACAAAATGAGGAGGAGCATAGCCTGAGAAGCTCCCAAGAAGTGAGCACATTTGCCTACCCTAGTCTTGTATTGTACTCCTTCTGTTACTGGCTACTGCTGCAGACAGGATCCATGGCTAGGAAGATTTCTCTTTGTACATGGTTGCTCTTCTCTTGTGCTTATTTAACATGATGTGATCACAGAAGAGAGATTTTGACAGGGTCCTTAATAATAAATGTGACAGAGGTGCTATTGCTTGGTACTTCAACCTGTACTTAACATAATACAAAATAATTTATATTTTTTATTTTAAAAATTCAAAATATAATATGATACTGTACTTTGTCCTGAAGATTTTAATGCTTATTGCATGACTTTGAATAAACGAATATTGGTAACTCAGCAGTGAGCTGCCTGGAAAACAAGATCGGAAAAATGTGATTCAACATAGACACCTTCCAGCAAAAACTTCAGAGCTCTTAGGGGACAGTGCCAGAATGTCATTTTAATAATTTGATGGTTCTACCTCTCTTCCAGTTGTTCTAAACCCCTGAGTCTTCATCACATAGGAAAAAGTTGGAGGCCACATTTAAAAAAAAAAAAAAAGGCTGCTTGAAGATATTAAAGTGACTCCTGAAGAGAAAGGCAGTAGGAGTTCAGGGAAGGCAGACAGAAACCTGCTGGGGCATCAGGAGCTCTGCCTGGCCTACCAGAAGAAGTGGAGACACTATGGGCATCATAGATAATCATGCCAAGAGTCGGATGTTTGCAAGTGTTTTTTTCCTAGTAGCTCTCTTCTACTGGTAAACAGAGAAAGCCTGTGTTTTTAGACTGCTGGCTGGGTAGGTGTCTGATCCCATTTAGAGCAGATAAATCTGCTGGCAGAGAGGATGCAGGAGCCCTGACCTGGAATGAGAACTCTGGGCAGTAGTGCACTAAAAGTGCAGGTAAAAGGTCCACCCTCAATAGTTTATATATAGAGACCAGGAAAGGTAAAAGAGGCATTGAGCCCTGCAATTATGACAGCAGTATCTGGCAAACAAAATATGCAGTCATGCGAACACTGATAAATGTATTCTGATGAGAGAAGCCCTGCTGGACCTCACAGGGCTATTTTCAGATGCTCTTGTACAAGTGTTGCTTTGTAAGCGAGTTACTTGTGCCTTAATCTTTCCAGGCTCAACCTTCAAATATAAAGCCAAGCACTAATGGGGCTGAGGAATATCTCAACACAGGGAGTAAGTTTATTGAGTCCACAGGTCACTAATTGCTGCTGCTGTGGCTGCAGAAAGACTGCATAATGTTCTAGAGATATCCCTCCTCGCCACAAGCTGTGCTATGGAGACACGGACAGTGGGACTGAGCGCACCCTCAGCAAGTCTGCCGACGACACCAAGCTGTGAGGTGCGGTCGACATGCTGGAGGGAAGGGATGCCATCCAGAGGGACCTGGACAGGCTTGAGAGGTGGGCCTGTGTGAACCTCATGAAGCTCAACAAGGCCAAATGCGAGGTCCTGCACATGGGTTGGGGCAATCCCAAGCACAAATACAGGCTGGGCGATGACTGGATTGAGAGCAGCCCTGAGGAGAAGGACTTGGTTGGTATTAGGGGATGAAAAACTGAATATGAGCTGGCACTGTGTGCTTGCAGCCCAGAAAGCCAGCTGTATCCTGGGCTGCATCAAAAGAAATGTGGCTGGCAGATCGAGGGAGGTGATTCTCACTCTCTACTCTACTCTCGTGAGACCCCACCTGGAGTAGTACCGTCAGCTCTGGGGCCCCCAAATTAAGAAGGACATGGACCTGTTGGAGCGAGTCCAGAGGAGGCCATGAAGATGATCAGAGGGCTGGAGCACCTCTAAAATAAAGACAGGCTGAGAGATTTGGGGTTGTTGAGCCTGGAGAAGAGAAGCCTCCAGAGAGACCTTGTAGCATCCTTCCAGTACCTAAAGGGGGCCTACAGGGAAGCTGGAAAAGGACCTTTTATAAGGGCATGTAGTCATGGGTCAATGGCTTTAAACTGAAAGAGGGTAGATTTAGATTAGATGTAAGGAAGAAGTTCTTCACTGTGAGGGCGGTGAGGCACTGGCACAGGTCGCCCAGAGAGGCTGTGGATGCCCCATCCCTGGCAGTGTTCCAGGCCAGGCTGGATGGGGCTTGGAACAACCTGGTCTGGTGGAAGGTGTCCCTGCCCATGGCGGGGGGGGTTGGAACTAGATAATATTTAAGTTGTCTTCCAACCCAACCCATTCTGTTCTATGATTCTACTGCATCCTGTATGTGCACATTCATGCACGTTGGAGCACGTGTGGTATTTTAAAACTGAGATATCTCATCTGTCCTGCCTGATCAACAGCATTAAATATGACAGTTTGGATGAAAAGGTAATTGCTGCAGCAGGCATTCAAACCAGCTCCCTGTCACCCAAAGAGTTGGGCTGGGAGGTATGGCACTCTGGAGGACAGGTTTAGAAAGACTATGATTCACTGGACAGATGACCCAAAACCAACAGGACAGAGTTCACAGCAGGACATGTAGTGAGAAGAAAAGCTAAGCACAATTATACAGTGGCACATATTTGGTGGGGTAGTTGTGTCAAAGAAAAGATTCACAGGGAGAAGATGACAAAATTAATTACAGTGACCAGACCACTCAGATAAAGCCAAAAAAGGCAAGGGCATGCTGGGACATGTTATCAAAAGCTAAAATCTAACTGCTCCAGTCTCCTTGACACTGGCAGTCCTCCGTGGCGAAGCTGTGCTTACTCTTCTGTGGTGCATTTCAGGAGAAATGTAGCCAAAGAGAAGACTCCAGAGTAGGACAACCCAGACAGAACAACACGAACCACAGGCAACAAAACCACCAGGCTGAACATGATCCCATTCTTCTACCGTGAAAAGGCTACTGTAGAGAGGATGACATTGGCAAAGAACATTTAGGTTATATACTAGTGGAAAAACACTTTCTACTTATATGAGAGTTAAATATTGGAATAGGCTACGTAGGGCAGCCCTGTTGCAGATTTAAAATAAACATAATCAGTTAATGAAGAGGATTATATGATAAGGCTTCCTGTGACAGCAAAGTAAAACTGAACGGCTTGGACATCCTCTCCAGTTCTAGGTGCCATGCTCTCCCTAAAGCATCAATGAACTATATTTACATAGGTGTCATTTTGTTTTAAAAACCTTGCAATACAAATAAAACTAGGTTAGAAGAATCAGCTTTTCAGACTGCCAGTCCAGCTTAGGATAACAAACATGGGAAGAGCTAGAAATTCAAACTTAGATCTTAATTCCCGAGCTCCCCAAATCTGCACATCCAAATGATTTTAGCAGAAAGTGTTGGCATCCTATGCTGAACTAAGTGTCTTGCAGGCCAGCTCCTGATGTACATAATATGCTCCAGGAGAGAAAATATATACTGCAAGACAGTAAAAGTCAGATTGACAAAAAAAGTACATATGAATGCTTCTCATTTTAATCTCATCACTTTACATGATATAATAGTTCTTTTCTTTTTGCCACAAAAACATTCTTTTGCTAAAACAATCTTGATTAAAACCAAATCTGAGGCTAGGCTGAAATTCACTCTACATCTTCAGGGAAACAAACTCCCCGCCATAGGAAATTCAGTGTACTAAGGGCGTGATAGTTTGCCCTTCCCTGCAGAAGCCACGGGCTGGAATCCAGAACAGCTCCAAGCCCAAGTTCAGGAGCAAAACTGTCAGACTATGAGAACAGATGTTCTTACCACATTGGTAAAATACTGTGGGTTTAAAACATGAGAACGAAGTGAGTTCAGGAAGGGGAATTCTCCAACACCAACAGCTGCAGAAAGAGTCCAGTATATGGAAGGACACCCCTGCTTTCCTGAGGATAACATCAAGGATGGAAAATAAAAGAAGTAAAGCTCCCAGATATTGTTTTAACTTCTTGCAAGGTAAAGGCAGACTGAAGGCAGACACTGTGGCTGTACAGCGGGAATTGTTGCTGTGAATTCTGATTAGCTGAGAACAATCAGTGTGGTCTTCCCTGCCTGACAATGCTCACGGCTCAACACCTGGAGAGTCAAGGCTCTCTTATCTCTGCTACCTTTTACTCTTGCCCAGGAGAAGTAAGTGTCCCCTTGTACAAAGAGCAATTCCTTCTCTGGTTTCCTCAAACACACTGAGGAGGAGGAGGGGATATGATCAAGGCTTCACTAGATGAATGACTTCACCACAGCCCAGCAGATCCAGAAGTTGGGTATCAGGGAACAGAACACAGTTACCTGGGATAGACACAAGCCAAAAAGCAATCCTGAGGAGTAGCTCATGTGAAGGAATACAGTGACTTTACTACAAATTTTGATGACAGGCAGGATGCAAGCGTGTTTGCCAAGATAATCTTAATTCCTAATATGTTATTTGTTATTGGTCTACACAGCTCTTACATCTTCGAGGTCTGCCTCAGGGTCCCCCTGTGACCTTGATTCAGCTGGTAGAACTTGCCTCAGTTTCCCCACATACCACACTACTCTCAGCTGAAACTGCAATTAAACCTCATGCTTTTGAAATGCTTTTAAAAGGGTATTATTCCATTCCTTTAATTTGCATATTTCTATAGCAAAAGCTAAAATGTTTATCTGCCTACTGATACATTTCAAGGACAAAAAACTAAAAAGCTTGCAAAGAAAACTGAAACTTAACTTTGAATTTTCAGGACTAAAATGTGTTTCAGAATGCTAATGAGGGCTTTATCTAAACATTAATCATTAAAAAGAATTATGCAGAACAGGGCCTTCCAACACAGTACAGAGTGTCTAATGTTGCATGAATTTACACAGTAAGTGTTCTGAGCAGCGAGGAAGGCACTGGTGCAGAGCATCACCCCCTGTGAAAATGTTTCTTGTGGGGTGGTTTGTGGAAGTGCTTACAAAAATTCAAAATAAGCACAATGTATCCCAAATCCAACAATTACTCAAACACCAGCACTGCAGAAGGCACTCAGTGCCCCTGAGACAGCAGATGGGGAGGGGTGCAGCCGTAAGTTCAGAGAGCTGTTGGAGCTATGCTGCACAGACTGTACAGTACTGTTTGAGAACAAAACCACTCTGTTTGCTGTTTATAGGAAGAAGGCAGAGCTATTCTCGACTCCCCAGCTCATCATGAAATATATACACACGAAGCTGCTTGCTGGTCCATCTTTTGATGAAGGATCGAGTTTTAGATATTTCAGGCCACCCACATAAAGATAGACTGTCGATACAAAAGAAACATTCACATAAAGTTAAAAAAAAGGGGCAAGAACAGTCTCTTCACTCACCGTGGTCTCCGGAAAGCCAAACCATACTGCTGACAAGCCAGGCCAACTGTTGGGGTGTAAACGATGGGCATGAATCTCTCAATGTTGGAGGTCAGCACTCGGTAAAAAAGCTTCTCATTCCTGTCTTGTAATGTCATAAGAACAATATACCTTAAAAGTAAAATAAAATAGATATATATCAGTATTTATGGTTGTTGGCAGTTCCATAAAAAGCAGTAGTTGGCTCACTCAGTATGTATTCAGTTCTCCCAAGCCCTGACACTCTTCAGTGCTACATCAAGAGCAGATACTTGAAGCAAAATTTCCCAGAGGACCTTACTAGCTCCTTCATTCTCACTGCCAGCTCACAAAGACTCAGTAGGGCTGGAAGACAGACCCATGCATAACCTCAGAATTTCAGAACTTGCATTAAAAACAAATGCAGTGAATGGAAAAGGTCAAAAGTAGACTTCAGGGCTGCCTGGAACAGAGTGGGACACCAACTTTATTATAAAAAATTATTATGCAATCTAGAAGATGAAATATGCATATATGCAAATGATAATATGCACATTTCAAAGCAGTCTTTCCTGAAATATTTCCACAAAGCCTCTCTCTCCATTATCTTGCATTCTCAATCACTTAATCACTAAACCCAGAAGGATAGCTAAATTCCATCTTTGAAAAAGACAAACCCATTAATTTAGAAAATGCAATGTTAAATCAACTTTGTATTCTCAGTATTGTCCAGACTTACAAGTGCATCACCGGGTTTATATGACCACTTAGTGACTTAGAATACATTACGTTTCTCCCAAAGATTTTTCCTCCTTAAAAATGCTACATTGGCTAAGATAGAATTTGCCAAATTGAAGCCAGAAAAATGAAAACCTCAGAAAAATAAAGAGAGACTGCAAATTATTTTCTGTCTGAGAAATTTGTATGAACATAATGACAAATTCCCTTTTGTGTTCAGCACCCAAGCAGCATGGCTTCAAAAAGACATCACACACTGCCAACAATATATAATTTGCAAGATCGGCACAGGCATTTGTGACACAGAAAAGCCAATGGAGTTGCTCCACAGGGGAAGAATCCTGCTGCTTCAGTCCCCAGAAAGGCAAACCCTAACATCCGTCACAACAGGAGTCAAACACCATCTTCAGTCACCAACCCTGATGGACAATACTGGAAGCAGTGGAAGCTCAGAAACAGAAATATTAGTCAATACACATCATTGCTTCTGCTTTTTTTTTTTTTCTTTTTTTTCCTACCAGTTGGCAGGTTCTTTCTGTTCTTCCATATAGTATTTTAGTGAATATATTGATGAGCATCCAGATAGGTACATGCAGTACATGTGTTCACTCTACCTCCAGTGCTCTGGGGCAGGGACTGCTTTTTCATTCTGCACCTATACCCAAAGTACAGTGAATTGCTAGGCTAATACCAGAGCTCTCGAGCAATGCGGTGGTAGAAAAAAGCAGTACCAGTACTATTGTGGGAGTGGGATGGCATGTGACAGAGGTAAAGGCAGACAGGCCAGAATAAACACTCCTGGTGCTGGAGAGTAGGGACAGCTGGAAAAAAGTGATTCTGAGGGAAACCTGTGTGCCTTGAAGCAGGATCCTCAAGTCTTCCTGGGGGCTTTAAAGAACTGAAAATTAAAGAGGGAGGGAAGGAGGGCATAAGATGTTTTTGACATACTTGTCTAGATCATTAGATTTGTTCTCATAGTTTTTCATCACACGGAGGACTTGAACATCTTGGCTCAAGAAGCAAGGAGGAAGAAGGCCATGAATTCCCAGCTGCAGCCTCTCTTCAAGTGTAAAAGCCATTCCCTGGGAAGAAAAGAGAAAGGCACGTTCAAATGGTACAATATGCACTACCAGATAGGATATACAAGAGAAAAGCAAGCAACAGCATGCAGCCCCTGAGGGCCTGGAGGCAGCCCTCCCCTGCAGGGACCGTGGGGCTCAGACTACCCAGACCCTACAGCCTCTGGATTACCAGTCCCAGCATCAGCAAGGCTTTGATGATCCACGCTCTTTTGCCATGTCAATTTGGTTGGTCTCTACAGTGCATACAAATTCATAGTGTATATATTCCTAGGGTTTCTTTCACTTTATGTTCTTCTTACAATACTTAACTAGCTCACACCTACTAGTTTCAATGGCCTTCCTGAACGCCCAGCTCTCACAATCCTTTACGAATCACATAACATGTTTAGAATCAAAGAATCACAGAATCATTTAGGTTGGAAAAGACCATTGAGTAAGATCATTGAGTCCAACTGTAAACCTAACACTGCCAAGTCCACCACTAAACCATGTCCCTAAACACCACATCTACATGTATTCTCAATACCTCCAGGAATGGTGACTAAACCACTTCCCTGGGCAGCCTGTTCCAATGCTTGATAAACATTTCAGTGAAGAAATTTTTCCTAATATCCAATCTGAACCTCTCCTGGCGCAACTTGAGGCCATTTCCTCTTGTCCTATCACTTGCTACCTGGGAGAAGAGACTGACCCCACCTTGCTACAATGTCCTTTCAGGTAGCTGTAGTGAGCAATAAGGTCTCCCCTCAGCCTCCTTTTCTCCAGGCTAAACAGCCCCAGTTCCCTCAGCTGCTCCTCGTAAGAC
>JANZLQ010000027.1:18624022-18646637 GCA_026212715.1 Elanus axillaris | reverse complement strand
CTGTCCAGCGAAGAGGGGGGGAGTGATAGAACAGCTTTGGTGGGCACCTGGCGTCCAGCCATGGTCAACCCACCACAATCTCCTAACCGTTTTCAAACAGTCCCTGAAACAGTGAACTTCCTAGTCTGGTAAGAGCAGAGTGCTGGAATGGGACATGGGGGAAATGGAGACACATGGGGATCACCAATGCAGGCTGCAAGAGCAGGCACAGCTAATCCACTTCTCCTTTACCATCAGTATGTTAACAGCCATGCTAGGGAAGTCCTAATAGTCAGGGAACTTAATAAGCTTATTCTGTACAGATTTTTCCTATAATGTGTTTTCCATAGATATTTGTACCTGTCCAATTTTACAGCCGGGATGTACGTGGACTATTTGCAAACAAAAGTTCCTCCCATAAGGGGTCAGTGCCAGAAGCTAAACTAATCCCCACTGACACTGCATGCAGGGGCTGGGGAGCAGAGAGCAACAGCAAAACCCATCAATTTTCTACACTGTGAAAGACTTTTCCACAAAGGTCAGATCCTACTGCAGCTTCCTCATCTCCAGCTGACTTGATAACCCTCTTCACAGTGCTCCTTCTCAGCGGCTCAAGCTTCCCTTGCTGCTGTGGATGGACTGCCACGTGCACTGTCCTGCACTGCATCCCATGCTGGAAAAGCTGTACTGAAAATATTATTTGTATAAAAAGAGTGAAGGAGGTACATCAGAGGAGTAATACTTCATTTTCTCATTTAAATACCTTATTACCTTTAATTTTTATGTGTTTGTGCTCTTAAGCTTGGAAAAAACCCAAACCTTTTAGGGTATGGGGAAGACATTGTTCAGTGTGTCTTCTCTGAAACCTGGAAAGATTCCCCACTGTGCCTCCTCAGCAGTTATTGCTGTGCAAACCTTTCATTGACTATGATTTACAAACTCTTCTCACAGTGTCTATACCTCTTTCTGGGTTTAAAGTCACTAGCTGAAAAATCCCAAACCCTTGGCCATTCCCTTTGTTACAAAGTGATATAATCGTGGATTTTTAATCCTTTCATATCGTTCCTTTCTCTCCCACAGAGCCTGAGAACGCTAAAAAAACCTCCAAGACAAAGATAATTAAGCAACTGAACTTCATGTTTGTTTCAGTTCCTGGGGAACCATCTTTAATGAGGTCCACTAATTCAATTACAACTTGAGTTGTCCCTGCTATTAATGAGGTTTTACCAGTAACTGTTTTGCTTTCTGCAAGTAACTCCCTTTCACTGGATTAAGGGGACATATATCCATTATTATTCTCATTTTTACCTTGTCCTACAACTTTTGATTTACACCAATGTAAGAGTGAGCAGAACTGGAATATGACAAAGTCCCTGTGCCAGAATACTTACTGACAAGGGACCTGATCCTGCACAGTTTATCTCACAGAAGTAAATGCTTTCCTGATGAGGACATCCCTGATGGGCATGTGATGGGAAAGACGTGACAGGGTCACAGGCAAGAAGAAGCAAAGCCATGCTGTTCCCACATGTTCCAGGAGTTTTACCTCAATAAATAAAACTCATAAGCCAAATGTCATCAAGGGTTTGTTCCTTAATCCATAGGAGGAACTTCAGTGGAAAGCTCCTCAAGCCCTGCACTGTGGTTTCAGACTGCAGGGGTACAGCTCTACACCAAATTTAGCAGAGAATTCATTACTATTTCCCACAGTTTGCCAGCCTCCTACATTCCAGGGTAGCAATCTTTCCCCCACAGAAGGAAAAAAAAAGAAAAAAAGAAAAAAAAAAGAAATCCATATGCTAGAAATTATATGTTTTGTCTGCAATCAAGATTCTGAAGCATTGAGAAAAACAGATTTTTAAAACTGAGCTAGACAGACTTCCCCAAAGAACAGCTGGTTTGGCAGGCTGGTTTTGTGAAGGATCTATGAACTCTGCAGACAGTTAAAAATAGCAACATTGCTCTGTTGATAGGAAAGGTGGAGATAGACATTTAATGCCAAGTAAGAGGTGACAAGATACAGATGGGATTTTAAAAAACTCAAATTTTGGGCCAAATTCAATGCCTGCCTTCCTCCCACAAACGCAGTATTGAGATCCTCACGGAGTTCTAGCCAAGCTAATGGGAATATTTCTTTGGCTTTAGTGAGAAATAGATTAGGCTGATATTTCTTTTGATTTTGACTAGATTCACAAATGCCTTTATGTGCATGAAATGGCGATATACAAGCTTCAGTGTATTTCTGTAAAGAAGAGTAAAATCACTGTATGGAGAATAGGACTGCCATCTACAGAAAAGCTTGGTGTAACAGGGGAAAAAAACGAGAAATCTTGAGAAATTATTAGGAGCAACAGAGCAGCACAGAGTCCCAAACAGGGTGGGACACATGGTGCATGCATACATGCATACAGCAGAGTAAAAGACTGTTCCTGCCTGGACGAGCTTAAACCATGAAGCATTCAGTGGCTACCTCTTCATGGATAGCAGCATGTTTATAGAGAAGGGAGGCCTGATGGAGCAAGCAGTAATGAGAACATCAGGTTTTGTGCTACAGCCAAGCCCATGGGCAGATACCTGAGGTGAACCCCAAATTCTCAGCCCCCATCAAAAACATCCCTCGTGATCTTGGCATACAGATCCCAGTAGATTGGCCTTTCTGACTCCCAAGAAAATGAAGACACCCTCGTGTCTCTTCCATGTGATTCCCAGCCTCCCTGCGTAATTCCACATCTGTTTTACACCTACCACTGTCATACCTTCTTATGCCAATTAGCGAGTGAAACAAACTAGTCCAAGATAGAAATGAGAAGCTCTTAGTCCACATGGCTATCTCATCTGTGGGGGATGCTGCTCTTTCACCTTGTGGGGAGAGGGAACAGGGTAAAATCAGTTTCTGCAGGAGATTTGCCAAGCACAAACCCCAGTATTTTTGTCAAAATATGGCAGTTTCTGCGATGCTGCAGGCACACATTTCTCCCACATATGATGTTTCTTCTACTAGACAGGAAGAATTCAGCATAAATTACAACACTTGCATTCCAAAGACTATGAAAACCATCCCTCATCCTCAATTCGAACAAGCAAGTATGTCTGAGAAGAAAGATCAAGGCAATTGTAAGGTTTAAATGTGATCCAAAACTTTAAGAGAATACAGTTTTAAAAGCCAGTTTTACAATGTCTGGGAACTTCTTCCATTGTACAAGCAGCTGGTCATGGGAATCGTGGTTGCATATAATTTGGGTCCACTACTATAAAGAGCACTAACTTCCTTTTGAGGTTCCAGCAAATTACCTAAAATGAATCTTGTTCACTTACTGCTCGCACGCAAACTGCATCATGCTGTGGGTTTGGAGGACAGGATTCTCTCCGCAGTTTGTATCTCATTTGCTATTGCCACTCCAGCAAATGAGGTTGCTCCAAATGTAGGATGGAGCTGGATTACAGTTCATGGATGACTGCTGATGGCTGTATTTGTTTGAACACCATGGAAAAGCACTGCCTAAGCCATAAAACTAACTGTTTCATAAGATCACTTGGATGGAAGCTTAATCTGAATGAAACCAAGAGTAGTTTTGTAACTGACTTTACCAAAGATGATTTCTTCACTGTACCATTCATATGTCCTCATATGCTTCTTCTACCAAAGCTTTGTAGAAAGGAACCATCAGTAGCAGCTTCTTGAGCAGTACCAGATGCTCTCTGCTCATTCCCATCTAATCCAGGACAAGCAGGCTCGGCTTCTGAACCACAATATTGATAGCTGTTTAATGAGATGTAGCATATGCCTGCTGCAGAGCACTACAGGCCATGTCAGATGCTTACAAACCATTCAGATACCCCCTCAGATAAAAGATTCTAGAAAAAGGCAATGTTTTCCTTTAAAAAATAGGAATATGAGAAATAAAGAAGGCTCTAAATAAGAAATCTGTTATCTCAGTGAAAAAACACCACTAAGCTCTCCTCCAATTATACAACCACCACTTGAAGACAACTAAACATGCAGGTAAACACAGCATTCCACAGGAAATCTGTGTGAACCTCTATCTCCTATCTGAGTAATGTGCACTGCTTTTGTTTTTCCCTCGCTGTTTCTGCAGTCCATCCACACTGCAAGGTAGTTGATGGACTTCAACCCAGGCAGCTTATGCTGGTGCTCAACAGAAAAACTGTAGCTATCGTGATGTGCACGGGGCCCAGGTACAGTCTCCCATTGCAGTGCCCATGGGCTCTGGAACGCGCCAGCTGAGAGACGTACAGCACACTCAAGAGTGTCCAGCTTCCCTCTGGAAGGCAAAAGGAGATCTTCATGCTGTCCTCATTTGGCAGCTCACCTTACAGTTTAGCTGTGCTTTGCACCATGATGATATTTTTCTTCCCGCTTCTCAGCCTTCCACAGGCTCAGCCCTCTGACGGTCTTTTATTTTGTCTCTCAAGGCATTAAGATCTTGCTTCTCTCTCTTTTCTCCAACGTTTCTACAACTGCATTTCACAAACCCCCTTTTTAGCACTAACAGGTAGCTACAGCTGTATGTATGCACACATGACACATATGTAGCCCAAATGCATGTCCTTTTCTGATCCAGCCTCCAGCCAGCCCTAAGATGATCTCCGTGCTAACCTCAAGGGCTGTTGTTTCGCCAAGCACGTTTTGCTTAAATGCTGAGATCAGTCATCCAACTGTCCAAACTACTTTTAGCGTCACCAGGAGAGTAGCTAGCCTACCGTGACTACTCTCTGAACCAGCCCCTTGCCCTCCTCCCTGTCTGAATATTTTACTTCAAACTCCTTCCTTTTTAATGCAGAGAAAAAAGGAAGATGCATGAAGTGCTCACATACGTGCGATCTGACCTTTTGTTTCTACAGCTCTCATCACCTTTGCATGCGCTCTTCCTGCTATCTTGGTCTATTGTCAACTTGACTTGAGCTGTCTCTAAATTATATGCAGCTGAATGCACAGCACTCGGCATGCTTGGCCCTGATACCAGAGCATCTGGACTGCAATTTGTACAATAACACAAATACAAAACGATACATCCTTTCTATCAAACTTCCCCCCCAGGACCTCTAAATATTCTTCCAATGATATAGTCCTTTTATTTTCCACTTTCTTTGCTCCTCAAAATTTCAGCTGTTTTTTCCATATGGTGTCAGTAGAACTATATCCAAATATTCTAGGTGACAAAATACCATTAATTTCATACAAGTGCTTTAATTTTTATCACTTTCTTAAGATTGAGCTTAACCACTTCCAGTATCAAAAGCACCCGCTGCACTAGAAAGATATTTGCACTAAACTATAAATCAAGTAACTAATAAAGTTCCTGGGATTTTTCCAAAAAAGTTCAAAAATGAAAACTCCCATCCTCCTCTTCCAACTGTTTTTAATCAAGGCCACTATGAAACAAGTTACCCAAGTTCACAATGGAAAAAAAAAAAAAGTACAATTGCTCTAAGATGAAATTTAAAGATTAAAACCCTTTTGATTCCCTGAGCTGTTTGACAAACATTTCTGTGGAACAGGAACTGCAGCAAGATGTTATAAAATATTTACGTCAATTTGCAACATGCGTGACCACAGGTTGGTCAAGACAGCTGAACTGTTCATTATTACTAGGAAGCTGTAAATCACCCCTTTGGCAAACCTTCAAATGATTTTAGAAAAAAACCTGGTTCTGTTCTTGATCCCATTAGATGCTATAACTTAAAATGCAAATAATATTGTTCTTGGCACAGCTGCTGCATGTTCACCTCGGCACAATTACTCCAGCCTCTCCTAGCTTAGATGAGTACTGTCCGAGGCCATGCTTCCTTCCTCTAACAGAACATCTATTCTTCTGTAACTGAAACACTTCAGCTAAATGACGCAAAGATGAAGCATGACTGCAGCAAGGGTAACAGAGCCCAGGCTCCTTGAATACAGAAGCACTATCCCAAAATAATTTGCTACGTCGATGATCAGGAGAAGGCAATGGCTAAAGCATTGATTTCACTTATGCACCTCTGTTTGTTAGGAGAACCCAGCTGATACATCAAACCATCATACCTGCCATTCAAAGTTGGGTTTCAACTGAATACCTGCCTTGCTGAAAGAGCATGGGTGCAGTGGGAGAGCATCGGTAGCAGAGTCAGCCAGAGTCTGCAAAGACTGGGAAGGTTGGAGTGACTTTCACTTACGACCTGCTGAGAAAGACCTGCGTGGAGGACAACAGGATGGCCACTGATTTTGCTTTCTTCCAAACCAGCTGATGACACTAGGCACATCTTTGGGAGTAGATCCCTCAAACTCAGGTTTCAGTCCAGGCTGATTCTCTTCTGCCTGGCACCACAGTCATGCAGTGACATCAGAGTAAAGCAAATGTAAAATGATTTTGAACTTGCTCAGTGCTTGAAATAACCAAAGCCCTGGACATTCAGAGCTGAGAAGCTAGATGGAGATGTTTTTGCAACCTTTCCAAATATAAAGGGTACTAATGAGAAAGATGGGGACAGACTTTTTAGTAAGGCCTGCTGCAATAGGACAAGGGGTAATGGCTTTAAACTGAAAGCGGGTAGATTTAGATGAGATGTAAGGAAGAAGCTCTTCACTGTGAGGGCGGTGAGGCACTGGCACAGGTCGCCCAGAGAGGCTGTGGCTGCCCCATCCCTGGCAGTGTTCCAGGCCAGGCTGGATGGGGCTTGGAGCAACCTGGTCTGGTGGAAGGTGTCCCTGCCCATGGCAGGGGGTTGGAACGAGATGGTCTTTAAGGTCCCTTCCAATCCAAATCATCCATGAGCCTATTTTGGGGGGAAAACAAGGCTACACTTCAGTATGATTTTGTCAGTTCTCAATGGCTATATGATATTTTATCAGACACAACCACCTTCCTCCTGGGACTGAAACTCACATATAGGAAGTTATTACAATATCCATAAAAACTGAGTGATGGAGCACTCACTTCTAAGGTTGCTGGGTTACTATTATGTTTGGTATTGAACAAAACCTATAAAGTCACACTCTGCTTTATTACCCTTTACAATAAAAACATCGTTGTCAGAGTACCTGTCTTTTGTGTGTTTAAAAAAGCTTTGTCTTCTGTTCCATAAGTGTGTAGAAGTGCTGACTTTGCCAGGTCAGTCATTAACCAACATCATTTACTTTCTGGCTGTGTCTCTGCCTTGCTGCCACACGACAGCATCCTTTCCCAACCCAGGAGAATAGGTCAGCAGTTTTGACTGACTCATCCATTATTGATGTTGATGAACTAAAGGATGCTCTCAGGGGGAAGGCGTGAAGCTGAAAGGCACCCCAGGGAGTTATTTAACAGTTATTTAAGGATGTGCATAGAACTGCCTCAACAACCTCTTCAATAAAAACCATGCTCTGGACAAAGATCTGGGATCCCTAAAGATGGGATCCTCTTCATGATACCTGACTAAGCAAACTGACAGATTTTTTTACGTTGGTTGAAAGAACCTAAGAGCAATTTAAGAAGAACAGGACAGTGTTTCGCTTGTGCCTTCCTACCTCTGTAATTGTCTCAGTAGTATGTGCATGATACTGTATCCTTGTGTCTGAAAACTCGCCTAAAAGCAATGGGGTAGCTGGCAAAACCCAGGTAATCTCTGCCTGAGAAAGCGGCAATCACTACATGAGGGTGCTAGTCCAGTCCGTCTGGACCCAGAACTCAGTACAAAATGTCAGTGAAAGGCAGCAGGCTGTTCCTTCACTGAGCTGCACAGATTGGTTTGCAAGCTGGTAACATTGGGGTCTGTTTGAGGAAAATGTTTTCTTCTGGGAAGCTCTAATGAGGGCAGCAAGAGGAGTACCTTAGCGTAAGGTCTCTTGCAGTTGTTAGTGCCACCATATCTTAAACTCAGTAACTCTGGAGGATCATATCCTGCAGCTCTGAAAGGCTGTAATGACAACAGAAGTATCATACTAAGCGAGCGCCAAGTCAGTCCAGCCAGCTGGTTAAGAAACTAGCTTGACAAACTGCCTAGACCTTTCTGTCCAAAACAATGTCACCAAAAAAAAAGTAGAATGGGATGGGCAAGGGGAAAATGAGCAGCTGATGGGTTATGAACTGTGCAGCTCTCTAATACCATGCAGTGGTCAGGAGGAATCCTGTGGGACACTTCAGCTCCCACAGCAGGGTCACGCACTGACCCAGAGCTGACTCCGTTCCTCTGGGGCCCAAGGGCAGCTCCCAGAGAAAGTCACTTGGGCACTGGCATTTCCAAGCTCAGTTGCATTTCCATTCCTAAAGCAGTTTCTACTGCTTTATTACAACGCAAATGTCACTTGCTCATTCAGCCTCATCTCTCTCTCTCTTCTGATTTTCTTTTACAGGAAATGCAAAGAAGTTAAGCGGCAGAGCTGATAATAAATGCTAGACTATCTTGTAGAAGTTGCTATTTCCAGGCTGTATCATTTGGAGCTTCCAAGAATGTCAGTGAACGTTGTGTTTGGGCTGCAGTTGTCACATGCTGTCATCATATTTCCTCTGATGACTTTCTGAAGCAAGGTTTTTGTTTTTTCTAGCTGGTATGAGATGTGTGCTTGTCAGAAACTAAGGAAACAAATACTATTAGTGCCAAAACTGCAGGATGAACCTTACTGTTACTTCACCACACAATAAAGAAAATTTGCCACCAAAATTTGGTTATTAGTAACTCTGGTTACTTTCATGAAAACCTTCTGTGTATGAATAACGTCAGTGGTAAATACAGAGGATCCTTCAGACAGTTCCCATGCATTTGTTGCTCTAGGCTGTGTTAGGCAACTTGATGCACACTGATCTGAAGATCACAGAATAATTCCAGTTGGCACAGAGTGGCTATCTGCTCCCTTTGGGGACAGTGGCTGTTGTGAGTCCATCAGCCTTACATTCAAGTATATACACTGGTTTCCAGACAGCAGTATTAAACCTTGGGTCTTGCTTTTTTAAAGAAATTAATGGACTGGGCCCTTGTTTACACAGATTGAATTCTGATACAGAGCTTGATGTCTGCACCACCACAGCATCCAGGCTTCTGAGACAGGGCAGATACCATGTCCCAGGGCAAGTTGTGAGCAAGCTGTGTACACGCTGTCCGGGATACCTAGCGCTGGAAGAGGCTTTCAGAGAAAGTCAAGTAGATCCAGAGTGTGTGTGACCTTCTGGAAATGACCAAAAGCCTTGCCCTTCAGCAGCTCTATCCCTCACAATTTAAAACAACCTTTTATTCCTAAAGCCCTGCAACTCAACCCTTCAAACCCACGAAGCACAGCGGAGGAGAGCCCAGCCACAGTCTGGGCTCCCTGAAGGAAGGAGGGCAGCATATCTGCTGCTGAGTCCCAGGACGACAGTCAGTGATATGATGTCTAAAGATGAGCAACCAGGAGGATCTAAAGACAAAAACACCGAGTTAATCCTTCCGCTAGAATGAACTTCAAAAATGAAAACTTTAAAGCCAATTTCAGAAGTTTGTCTGAAAGCCATCTCTTCTGCCCAAGGCTTGCAGTTTTGTTCTGAGCTTAACGCAGGCCTTTGTTCAGCAGCAGGATATGGTGGAAATTATGAAGCTGGCATTTAGGCCATGCAAAATCATACCCTGTATGTACTGAAAGGGAAAGCAAAGTGGACTAAGCTTTCTTTGTTCCTTAGCCGGAGGGTTTGGCTTAGCAAGCAGCCTAGCCCTTCTTTCCAGCTTAAGACAAATTGGATTCCAGTGGTAAAGCCCTGGCTCCAGTGAATTACATGGCAAAACTTATGTTGAATCCAGAGCAGATCAGATATGATAAGTCTTTGGGATTTGTTTAATAGACAAAACCATAAATGTAAATAATGACAATTATTCCATTATTATTAAAAAATAAAACCTCCTTTAAGTGAAAGTTGAAGCAATGGCAAGACATACCAAGGTTTAATCACATTAAATCTGTGAGGTCCTGTGAGGAGCAGGGAGTTGGACTCAGTGATCCTTATGAGTCCCTTCCAACTTGAGATATTCTATGATTCTATGATACTATACACTTACGTTTTTTAAAATAAATATAACTTCTGTAACAAAAGAAATGTTATATTATCAAGCTGCATTTCTTGGAAGGAAAACTCACGCTTTTTAGTTTACATAGAGTCAACAGAGTCAAAGTCCAGTATTGGGTACTGTATGTAACAAATGCTACTCTTCCAGACATAAATCCTTTCGTTTCTGCTACTCTGAAATGACTCACCTTAATATCTTTGGATCTGAGTTTAGCTAGCAGGTACAGTATTTTTCCTCCATTTGGGCTAGACACAAAGTTGGAAAACCAACTTGCATTTGGTAAAGGAGAACTTGTTTTCTTTCTCCATTCTTTTACCAAAACAGAATCAAGAATCAAATCTATTTAGTCAAATGAAAATGGATTTTTCATTTACTTAATGAAAACAGAGCCATATTTTCCAAGATCTTTCCAAGATCTTTAGGTACTTGTAGATGCAGAAAGATATCTACTGGGATTATCAAAGATATATTATTAGGATAGGTCTCTAATTTGCATTGTGTTCAGATCCCAGAGATTTAATATAGCACTGCCTAAATACCTCCACAACTCTGAATGGAAAGGTAACAAGAAACTACAGATTCTCTAGTGGCTGCTAGTATTTTATTTATTTTATACATTTGCTTTTCTCAGTAAAATAAAATTTTCCTAAGAGGGGCTGGCCACACCAAAAAAAAAGCCATTAGAAATTGCTTTCAAAGAGAGGTCTAATTTCTAGCCAAATAGCCCTAATATAAAATCAGAGTAAAAGCATCTGGAAAATGAAAAAAGAAGAACACATATAAATGGATCTAGACAAACTACCTGACTGCTTAACTAAAAACAAAATTTTGGGGCTGCCTTCTGATAACAAGAACTTGCTTACAGACAAACACATGCATAACCATTGCCAGCCAAGGAGAAAGAACATTTAGGAAAACAAAGAAAAAATAGAAAATCACGTTTCCTGCTTGTTATAGGTCAGCCCATCTCACCCCAGTGAGCCAGCACTTCCATCCAGATCATTTACTCAAGCTGGATGCTGTTTCTGTACCACAGTGTTGTAACTGGTGAGTTGCTTCCACTACAGAGTTTCACTTCATTCAGAGGGCGATGTGAGTTTTCTAGATATACAGTTTGTTGGACAACCAAGTTCCACACCTTCTAATTTTGAGCCCTCCTCTGCAATTTCCAAGGCTCAAAGCATCCCAGCATATTAAGGAGATGTGCATGTGTTTGGTATTTATTGGTTTGTTAATGAGAGAATCCAGAATCCCTAATTATGAGGTTAGTGTCAAAAGTGCTTAAGATAAAATAGCATTTCAGAAAAGCCTCTACCAGTTCATTTCTTCTATTTAACCATAAACACAAAAAAGGCAAAAAAAATTCCTTAGAAGTAAATATGTAACACATTTTTCACATGAAGCCATGTAAATGTAATTTTTCTGTTGATTTTTTTTTTTTTTTTTTGCTGTAGAGGAAGAGGGAATAATGATGCACAGGTATTAAACTGTAGCACAGAGATAAACACATTCTGTTAATGTGCTTTTGTCAGCAACCATTTGATTACTTGGAGCTTTCTTTAGAGCTGGAGCAGAGCCAGGTGGTGCCTATTGATGGCACTGAAAGCAGAGAAATGTGGTGGAGGTCAGTCACCAGAAGAGACCTTTCTGCTTCCACTTTGCCAAGTTGCTTGACGAGGTGGCTGATGGAAACAGCTTCTTTTCATCAGTCACAATGCGATTCTTTCAGGCTCTTTCTCATCTCAACCTTATTGTCAGCACCATACACAGGCCAGCGCTGATTTCTGCAATGAAATCACCATAGAAATGACATGGCGAGCATTTACTGACCTCCCAACTAAGTTTCCTTGTCCTGAAATAAATTTGAGCTCAGTTATTATGGCGCCTCTGATTTAATTAATTGGCTTTTGGGAGACACTCAAATGCTTCAAATGGGATCTTTTCTTAGGGTCAAATCCTGTCCCTATTGTAGCCTACGGGAATTTTGCCATCAGACTTTAATGAGACAACAATTTGGCCATTAATCCATGAAAATTTGCTACTGTAGTTCATGCTGCCCTCCCATTTAGGACTCTGTTGTTCAATTCACTCTGAACCAGCTTGTTTTCACTTTCAAGAGAATTGCACAGACGAGAGAGTAATTCAAACAACAAATTCAGCAATAGCAGGCATTAGCTGCATTAACTATATGACTGCTGGGTGGCCACTGCCAAACTCAGCTGCAGAATCTTCCCAAACCTGCTAACAGTCACTAAGTCAATGAAAACATTGAAGAAGCATCTTCCGCCTCTTTTCAACAAGAAGACAACAAAAGCCCCATAAACAAGGAGTTTCTATGGTGCATAGCCTGGGACCAGTAATGCCTTTCACTTCCAAAAGCAGGAGCTGATTTCTTTAGGTCAGGGAACTGAGGACCAAGGATCAAATTCTGCTCTAGATGTACGTCAGGGCTCACATTAATGGGAGTGTACCTTAGGGCAGGCCTTCCAAATTGCCACTTGCACATCCTGGCTGACTTCTATAAGCTTCTACCTATCATAACATATTGCATTTTTGTAGTGTCATTTGAGTTGTAGGTCACTGAAAATCTTCCAGCAAGATGCAAATGTTCTTTTAGAAATGTCCGTACATTGTTTGCTGTTCAGCAGACGTGCACTTGTGTTCCTAACCACCCTTCATGGACATGCTTAGAAGCAATTCACGCACTCCTGGGGTTCACAGGTTAAACAACAATGGTATAGAAAATACAGCAGATTTTCAGAGGTGACTTAGGTCTGAATAACTGCCACTAATTTTATGTCTGCTAGCTGACTTTTCCTAGGTTGGCAATTGCACATTGCTCTCATTCACAGCTAATTCTAAGTTACACTTCTAGACTTCATTCCTACAACATTTTGCAGCACCTGGAGAAACACCTTTATAAATACAATGACAGATTTCTCTGTGTGGAAGGAGGTTAAATAAGATAATATCCATGTTTCTGGGTCTCTGGTTAATAAAACATAACATTTCTCTCCTGTTGCCTCTCATCGACCCTGTTTAAGTGATCTGGCACGCTCTGAAAATGCACAACAAGGGCTCTATTATGTACACGCACTAGGTACAGCAGGTTTCACTGGACTGTAACTGATTTGTTTCAGATGAAGGGATGCTGTTCACCACCACTGTGAATATAATTGCTTAGTTGATTTCCACATTCTTGTCATTGTTGGCCTGGCTACTGCAAGAACAAGCTGGTGAGGAATTCCCTAAAGCTGGTTAAAAAAAGAAAAGAAAAAAAAAAAAAGGGAAGTCTTCAGGTCAAACCCCGAGTTCATCCAGACATGCCTGCACCAGAGGCAATACGAATACCCCCTTTCACCACTTCACTGCTTGTCCTTTGCTCCTTATTTAGAGCAGAACCAACTCCAAGACAAGACACCCTCCAGGTGAAGAGGGAAGGGTATAGTCAAAATACTGAGGTGCCACCTCTGAGCGAGCTCGCGGGATGCACAATATCCGATTCCTTTTGTCACACGTGGCAAGGGGCTCAGAAGGCTCTAGCAGACTTTCACTACAGGTTTTCGCTCGCAGCCTGTCCTTGCACAAAGCACAGCTCTGCTCCTGACACATTGCCTCTGCAGCATGTCCTGTGCTATTAAGTTTGTGGGAAAGCCCCCAAATTCCAATTGAGATCAGAGTTAGGTGCTCCCACCACAGCAGAAAGTTAATTCATCACATGGGGATTTGCCAGTTCAGGATTGAGTTCCCTCCCCTCTCACAGGCTCAGAGCAGAGTGCTCCCACCTTGGAGGCTGGTGGCACCTGCAGCCTCCAACAAAGACTGAGCCCACCTGTGCCAGACACTATATATACACAGGGTACATATATTCTGATTTAAAGCTTGTTAAGCAGTGTGGCACTAAGAGTGGGAATGTTATGGGGAAGGTTTTCGCAAAGGCGTAACTGGAGAAGTCTGGTAATCCATAGGGACTGGGTATCCAGGTGACCTTAATGTCTCTCTGCTGTCATTGCACACTACATTTCTAATCCAGATTCTTTAGAGTCTTTTACTTGAGTGAGGAGAAACGTTCTTTTCACTGGGTTCATCACTGCAGGTTTGAATCTTCTCCCTATGGTCATTTTGCCTCTCTCATAGAAACCTCCCCTGCAAATCCTTCCTCCTCTGACTTCATTCTTTTCCAAACACCAGAAATGAAGGCCTACTGATTTTACAAAGGCTTTTGGACATGGGGTTTTATCCTCATTTGACATGTCAAGTGTATACATAATGCTTTAGAGAATGGGAGTCCTAGGCTTGCTTTCTTACCTTTTAACCTATCTTCTTTGTCATTACTATTTAAATCTACAGTGTACTGCATTATTCATTTCTCAGTAAGACTCTTCTGAAAATAAAGAGGAAACTACAATTTGTAGCATTTTGAACATTTTACTTGTTTTAAGTAATTAATCAACATAAATTCTCCTTATGAAAAAAAAAACCAAAACAGTGGTGAGACATAATCCTTTATAGAAACAGCCTGGCAGCTGTATAGACAGCTACACTTAAGAGCATCCCTTCACAGCAGCACAGACGAATAAGCTCAATGCATTCCAGGTACTAGGAGAGGACTGTGAGTTGCAGACAGACTGAGAGAATGGGAGTATATTTCTTTTCAATAAATGCTAAAGTTTTGTTCTAGACTATGAACAAGCCCTCAAAAATATTCATATTAGAATAGCTCGTCATGCATCACAGCCTTAGGGTCCAAAGCCCACTATAAAAAAAAAAAAAAGAGATCAAAACAAAGCAATGAAAAAAAAGATAGGCTCAATCCCAAAGAGACAACTGGTAAATAGAGGCAGAAGACAACAGAGGAGCTATACTGATTAGCACGACAAGCTTCATCCTCAGCACAAGTCTCGCAGTACTCTCAGCATGCCCGCAGCCAAGTCAGTAAGTCAGCTCAAAAATATTTGTTATGTTAAAGTAATCTTCTGTGCAAGTCATTTTGCTCTAGGATGACATTCGTCTCAAAGTAAAACACAGAGGATCTTTGGCTGAATTCTTATTGTGAGTGACACAGAGAAAAAGCCCTCGCCATAGGACACCGATTTATTGCCTATGGCTCCATTGAAATGTCTGCATAGAAAATCAGGCTACTCCCAACAAGCTGCATGACACCCAGCTGAGACTGCCACGCAAATTAGGAGCTCACAGTGCCAGCTTTGGCAATAGCCAGGCCTGTTGGGGAAAGATGTGCCTAAGCAGGAAAATCATGCTATAGCATAACAGACTGCCAAGGAATGCTTCCACAGAGGGACTATGTATCTATTGAACAGACATTATGGATCTATACACTAAAGCAGAAAAAAGAGCATGTTGTTCTTTGTAAGAGCAAGAAACACTGAGCAAGAGATGCTCCAGATTTCTGCCTTGCTTCACGTAATTGGGATGCATTACCAGCCACAGGAGGTACGTAATCAGCATAAATTACTTGATCATTAGCCACCTAATATGCAACAGTTGCCCTCAGAATTAATTGGGTGAACTAGGAAGGGCAGAATAAAAGTAGACGATACTGTGTGAGATTTTTCCTGCTAATGCCACTCAGTAGCAGCAATAGACCAACCTTAACTGCTTCTCCCAAAATTTTAACCAAAGTTTTCCTTGGAGCATTCAAAAGGAAGAAGTCTAGGAAAGCTTAGTTGTGTGATGCTGTGGTAGCATGCTTCCCCCCTGCCCTCTTCTGCTTAAGTAATAGCTACCAGTCATGGTCGTGATGGCTGCATCCGCATTAAGTTGATCTCTGGGGAGACAGATAACAACACAATAGCTAAGGACTATAAATTTTGCTGAACAGCTGAGGGCTAGTTGAGCACGTGCCAACCAAAATATGGCTGGTATGCAAATATGAATATAAGTCAATCATCTTACTCCATAAATAGTGGAGAGAACCCAGGGCCCATTGAGCTCTCCTGTGTGGCAGTGGGCTGCATGCCAGGATCTCCCCTTGAGTAGGGATGCCTCTCAAGGTTGAGAGATTTCTTGTTGCACTGGATTCTTGGTAAGTGATTAATAGCGTGCTAAACTTTGAAACCTTAGCTAGGTGATATAAAGGATTGATTGCACATATATAATCCTTCAGACATCAACCGTTGACCAAGTCTGGGACTAGGACTGGATCCAGCCACACCTAGACTCCTCTCTGAGAAGGAGTTTAGAAAGCAAGGGGGTCCTTTCTGAACCTCATAACTCAATGGGACTGTCTCCCTTATAGTTTTCTCTGTCCCAGTCCTCTCTGCAGTAAATAGTCAGGTGTACCTTGCCATCGAATCTTGTTAAACCACTGTTGCATTTACCATTGAACTTTGTTAACTCACTGCCTTATATGAATAAGAATATACTGTTGCTTCTGTCTTGCGAGTGAAGTGCATGACTCCATCTGTGACAGATGCCCATAATGATACGATATCCATAATGATGTAATGCCAATGATTCTCCACATTAAGGACCCCAAAAGTAGAATTACACAATTGGTGTAAACCGAGGAAGACCCAACAGGGGAAGCTGTGGGCGTAGAAAGAGCTTGTGTTTCTTCAGTGGAGAAATGATCGTGTGCCTGGAAAGTAATTTCAAGGCATTTACCTGGAAGAAGCATATTTCCACAGAACTTTGCTATATATGCTTTTGCTTACCAGACTTAGCTAGTTAGAGAACTACATATGTTATAGATCATCCATCTCTTTATCCTAGTGAGCAAAAAAATAAAGAGAAATACTAAAAAAACAACAATCTAAAGAAACGTTGAAAGACAGTTAATGTTCCAAGTACGGTATATGTGAATGCTCAGAAATCTTGTATTTGAGTCCCTAAAGACATTCTTTTTATCACCCATTAATTTCTAATGTAAAAAAAGTAAAAATGCAACATGTGGATTGATGTGGGGTGACTCTTCTCAGGAGATCTCAAAGAAACCAAATGTCCTTCTGTCTTGTATAATTTGTGTAAAGTTTTACATAAAAAAAAGACACTTTTGATAGAGAGAGAGTCCTTCCCCATGTTTTCTTGCCCGGTGGCTTGGGCTCAACCTGAGTTTATGTCACCCACCCCTCACACCAGGAATGCCTCATCAGTGTTAATGTTGGTGGTCTCCTGCCTCACCAGAATGCTCCTAGCAGAGCACAGGTATCTAAGCAAAGCTAAAGTTTGGGTAAAACAATATCATTTCTCAGACCTGAAAAAAAAAAGCCCAAGAGAGGCAATACCACTGTATTTCATCTGCAGGCAAGTTTTTCAGCTCAGGTGATAGTACCCGGTAAGTGCTTACTTCGCCCCACTGATTATAAGGGAAGACCAGGGAACTGCCTCTGGTGTAGACATCTACACCATGTGTGTGTCCAAAGCAGACCAAAGAGAATGTGGGTCAGGAGGCTGTACGGAGAAGTTTTGGGATGGCACTACTCCAAAGGGTTTAGAAGGCTCCTAGTAATATTCCATCACCATGGACGTTTTATTTCAGCCCTTTCTATAATATTCTTTCACAAATTTTGTGAGTACATCATCGATCCTACAAATCTGACATGTAGTTAATAATAAGTTTAAATATGATCTCAATTCTCCCAATAGCTCACTTTCCACATACATTTTACTGCAAACACAAAGACACTTCAGCTTTCCAACACTGCTGCCATACAAAGTTCACAAGTTGAATTTCGTGGTCTGCTGCTGAAACGTGCAAAATGAGTTTTCAGTTTTACTGCACCAAAGGGAAGTTTTTCCAGACTGCTTAAGAACTGTAGCCAAACATGGATGTTTAGTTTCAGCCTTGCAGGAAGGGCTGAGAAGCAGATGCAAAGCATGCTCCTGCCAGCACAGCCCTTCAGGGAGGTCACAGGCTAAAGGTTTACAGCACTTTCCCTAAAATGAGAAAGGAATTAATTCATTGTTTCCATAATGGACAAAAGGTTAAAGGAAGACTCTCAAAGGCCAGAGCTCAGAGGTAAGCAGATGGAGCCTACCAAATATTCTGCAAACTTCCTTCTCTTCTTGAACTACCATGGCACCTCAGGAGGGGGCCTCATCTAGTGAGACGTAGAGCAGTTGTCCTGGAGGTGGTACTAACAGAGCTGCCCCAAATAGATTATAAAGCACAGGAAGGTCCAGCTGGTACAGGCATGCAGCAAAGCACTAATATGTACCTGCAGGATAAGCAGTGTTTTTGATATATCAGTATCTTAACTTGGTAAGGTAGTTGTTTTTTGAAAAGTTGGTAAGTGTAGCAGCTTTGGTGGTACTCAAATGAAGTTCTTTCTGATGTGAGGGAAAATGAGGAAAAGCAGAAAATAAAACAAGGGAATGATGGAGGCTTATGTTGCAGGCTGCTTTGAACTGGGAGTCAACATCTTGACAACAAATAAAAGAAGCCATGCAATGAGAAGCACCTGTGAACCACTCTTACCGCAAAGACTGGTTTGATTCAATACAGAAAAGTGGAGAAAGAATAGCTGCACACAGAAAATCTAGGAACAAAGCAAAAATGCTTCCGGTTAATTCAGATACAGAATTCTAAAAGCCTGGATGAAAATATAGCTGTGTGACATTTTAGCATAAGAAAGACCATACATTAGAGATGTTATGCTAAAAGCAGTTGAAAATATGCAGACATACTGAGTACAACCTTAGAGAGACACAGGGTATGGGTTAAGCATCAGGATGGAGGTTACTGCTGCTTACAGCAATCCGAAAGGAAGGTAGAGAATGAAGTATCAAGTTCTCTATCCTAGGTACACAGAGGCAAGCTAATAGCTAGATATCCCTTAAGAAAGATCAGATAAGATTGAATCTGAATTAGGCTAAAACTGTAGCTCAGAGAGAAAGGACTGTAGTTTGGCAAGAGATTTGCATGTGGAGAACTATAACCATAAGATATACATGTAGTGATAGTAGTTGCATTTGTAGTTACAGTTAGGGTCTCTCAAAGATCAAAGTAAGAGAAGGGGAAAAATGGCAGAAGATCTTCCCCCAAGAAGTCCACCAGTGAAAAGAAAAGAAAAATGTGATGAGAGAAGTATAAGTAGAGACAAATAGCCACAGATGGCAAAGGATGTCAGGGCTTCAAGAGAGATGTCATGAACTTTGTTGAAGGTGGTAGATGGTGGGACAGAAGGAAGAGTGTAAAATACAGTCTTTGAGTTTTTCCTAAGACAAGGTCACCAGAAATGTTTCTCCCAGGAGGAATAAGCAGCATGTGTCACACAGTTATTTAGAGCACAGAGAAATGCTGCATTTGAAATTTTATTAAAGAACGAGACACTCCCATATCACCAGGATCTGGTCCACTAACTTCCAATTCCTGATGTCACAGCTGTTCCCTCTGCAAAAAAAAAAAAATGTGATGCAGAGGATTTATGACTTTCCTAAGGCATAGCTCAGCTGCAGATAGGAGAACGGGAGAAACATGTGGATGAAAAACATAGCAAAACCTCAGAAAGGGTGAAGTAGAGCCAATGAAATTACAATAATCTGGAAGTGCACAACTCTTGTCCCACAGAAACAGGTTGAACATTTTGATGCGACAAGCTTGTATCAGCCTTAAAACAACCATAAGGTATGAAGTCTTGCACTCCTTAAAAATAAATTTCTAGCCTTCAAACACCCTGCTGAGGAATCTGCGTGTCCAAAAGCTCCAGGTCTCTGCATCAATCTCTGCATGGAGCCTACAAACGAGGGAACGCCACTACCAGCAGCAGTACTGGGCTACCCCAGTAGGATCTGGAGCAAGGTCTTAAGCTGAACCAGCAACCTCCTGCAGCTAACGTCACAGCAGAAGGCAGCCGTCAAGAGAGGAGATTCCCCGCAGTTCAGAGTCCCCCTCTCTTTTTTTTCTCTTTGGATTATTTCTGAATCCTGAACAGCTCATCAGCATGATCCTTAGATCCAGGGCCAAAACAATTTGAACGCTCATAACGTGCAAGTTACTGTACACTTCCCCCAATAGCATGCATCTTTGTTTATAGTCCCCTTGACTAATGTAGGCCCTTCCCAATTCAGAACCTATAGGACTGCATATTTTAACAGGGTATTATTCATCCCGTATTACAAAAGTATCCCTTAAATGTAGCCAGATGTCCACTGAACTCTGCAAAAAACTTTTTCTACCAGTGTCACTTGGTTTACTCCTACATCTGTTGCGTAGCTCAGGAATTAGTAGAATGTAAAATGTTTTATGAATTCCCTCCGCCCTCATTCAGTGTTAATATATTCAACATGTTTTCCTAAAACCATATGCAGGCACACACATGCATGCTTTTTCCCATTTCTTTTAATTTATTTGCACAACTTAACTCCCAAAGCTAACCTGGAAAATTCACTGAAATCAGAGACAAACCTGATCCACCTATATAAAAGCTCTGTCTATTTCTAGTTCTAGGGAGGATCATTTCCAAAGAGTGAAATCCGACCTTTCTGAAGTTAGTGTCAAAACTTTGAGGGGCTTCACTAAAACCAAGTTTGGCCCAAAACTACCCCCAAGACTCTTCCCTCATACCTTTTATTTATAGTTAAGGCACACTATCCACTTTATACGAACATGTTTGAATTAGTATTCAGGAGTCTAAAGCTCCTTGGACTATGCTTAAGCCTATACACACCACAATGGCATCACACTGGAATTATTAGCATCATGGTTGGTTTTTTTCTAGAAATTTCTTTTTTGTCTGAGACTGAACTTTCCAACTTGCTTTCTCCCTTTCAATCTCAGGAAGTAAGCACAGGTGTCAAATCTGCCAAATAAATCCCAAATCATCTCGGTCTTTTACTTTTTGGAAATGAGCGAGGAAAAAACGATAAACTGTAATTACCATCTTATTCCCTACTGCACAAAGCCCAAATTGCTTCATATTCTGCATAAATAGTAATTTTGTTGGCTAAAGTAAACTCTGACCTGATTCCAGTTTTCTCCTTGGTTAAAAAGGTGGCTGGTTGTTGCATGGAAGGAAGGAGAAAGCAAGTGCTCGAGGTGTTTATGCAGTATAGACTTAACAAGAAGTGTTATGAAAATCCGTGAACAGGAATTTGCTGTTCTGGATGCTGCATTTCCATCATTCTGATCTCAGACTGTGCTCACAGTGCCAACATAAGTCCACAGATAGCAGCAGCCTCTGCAAATCTCGTACTTCCAGCTGAAATCTGCTACTTTAATGAAAGTGAATTCCCTTTGCATACTGTTACCCCAGCTGAATGCTTCAAGGGGATGATGCAGCTCCTCTCTTCTTGCCACTGCCCTGCTAGCATAGACCACACCATGTCATTGCATGTTGGCACAGGGTAGGAAATACATCTGGAGGGAGATCTATGCACGGTTTTACAGCCATGAGCCAATTTTTTTGCCTGATGCTGCTTGCCCCTATTACTTCCCCTGGGGCGGAAAGAGGGAAATGCACAATTATTTATCTACCTGAAGAGACTATATTCCCCATCAAATGGCCTTGAGAGAGGATTCATTTCCTTCCTCTCAGTCAAGCCTCCATGGAAATATCTCACAGCCAACATACCCTTTGCATCTTAAGGGCCTCTCAGCTGCAAAGTTACTGTCCTTTGGCCCCAGAATCAGAAAAAAAAAGGGGGTTGGAAGGGGCATGAGAGGGTCATTTAGCTCATTCTTCCACTGTAAGGCAAGATGAGCTACACGTACATCTCTCCAGACAGACCTTTGCTTTGGTCCTAACAATCTCCCACATTACAAGTTCCACATTGCCCATTCAGTTCACTCCAGAAAGACCTTCCTGTCATCCAGCTCTCACTGCAATGAAGCTCATTACTTCACATCATATCTCCCACAGCTACAAAAGACAATTTATCCCTCTGTGTTACTGCTCCACTTCACATATTTGAAGACCACTGTCATGTTATCCTCGCTCCTTTATCAGATGGCCACCCTCTGGCCAATTGGGTCACATCTTTTTGGAAGCACAGTGCCCCAGATGGGGCACAGCACCCACCTCAACTACACAGGCCAAAGAGAGGAGAAGGTTTACTAAAGCTTTATTAAACATATCTTGCAGAGGACACTCCAGTCTATACAACCTAGTACAGAAACTGCACTTTTTCACAGCAGTATGACACTGTTGTCTTGTGTTTGGTTTGAGATCCATCCCCCCCCCCCCAATCCTTTCCTGCAGAACTGCTCTCTGGCTGGGTTTCTCCCCTCATCTTGTGTTTGCACTGATGATTATTCAGATTAACCTCACATGTATGCTTTTTCACATAATTTCTGCAGTTTTTGCAAATCATTTTGAATTCTAGTTCTGCCCTCAGATGTGCTCGCAGGCCCCCCATTGCTCATTGTCATCAGCAAATGTAATGAGCACATACAGTATCTGCACTGTGTTGCTTAAATTTCCTTAAAATCACTACTAACTCAGAGCATAGAATATTCAGAAAGCAGTAAAAAGCACAGAAAAAAAAGAGACCTCTTTTATATCACTGCTGGCATTCGAATTTCTAACAACCAGCTGTGGTGGGTTGACCATGGCTGAACGCCAGGTGCCCACCCAAGCCGTTCTATCACTCCCCCCTCCTTCGCTGGAGAGGGGAGAGAAAAAATATAACAAAGGGCTTGTGGGTCGAGATAAGGACGGGAGAGATC
>JANZLQ010000027.1:18612483-18623922 GCA_026212715.1 Elanus axillaris | reverse complement strand
GTTGTTTCTCTTCCATGTTCTCACTCCCCGGCTGCCGTTTCTCCCCCCGTTCCCCAACTTTTTTCCCTTTCTTAAAAATGTTCTCACAGAGGCATTCCCACTATCACCGATTGGCTCAGCCTTGGCTGGTGGCGGGTCCATCTTAGAGCCGGCCGGTATTGGCTCCGTCAGACAATGGGGAAGCTTCCAGCAGCTTCTCACAGGAACTGCCCCTGTAACCCACCCCGCTACAAAACCTTGCCACAGAAACCCAATACACCAGCTTAGAGGAGTGATTTCTCAGTTTCTGTCTTCTGCTATGGCAAAGCACATGGGAGCACGAGGGGATATTCTTCTGGTTTCAGAAAATTGAGGATGGGGGAACCATTGCTCTCAGCGCCAACAGCATTCATACGTTCTCAAGCAGCAGCAACCATCAGCATCTGACAGAGATTGCTTAAACCTCCCCAGTCCATGAGGACTTAGAGAGATCAGCGAGTAGAATGAAAGGGGAGGTAACATACCAATGTTGTTACCAATATGTTACCATATTTTACCATATAATTTCTACACATTGCATCCAAACCACACAAAGCACAAGCTGTTCAGCTGAGCAAAAAGTAAGTACTGCAGCCACCACTACCAGAAATGTTGGCTACATCTCACATTTCAGGAGAAAACATGCTAGACTGGATATTTCAAAGAGCAGCAGGCTTCCATCAGAATGAGTTACTCAACAGCTATTGCCAGAGGACCTCTGCACTGCACTTCTTGCAGGGGACAATGCAGGACTGGAAAAGGCAAAACAGAACAAGTGATTTGTTTCACTTTGTGGGCCACAGTCATTATAGAAGTATAAAAATTAGTTCAAAACATGCCTCTGAAATCATGAAACAAAGCAAAAATGAGTTAAGGGAATGCAATTGATGTACATTTTTCTGTCTTATACGAAGTCTTGTTTCTTCCCCATCTTCTTGACTCCTCTCCCTCCCATTCCTTTAAGCTTAGGCATAGCTGTAATTACATCGTAGTAATAAGCACTCTTGAATTATTATTTCTTCATGCTAACATGGTCTACATCACAGCTGTGTGTACAGCATGCAGGCAGTTCACTGCTGTCAGGCTCTACCTCCCATCTCTAGACATACCTCTCAGCTGCAGCCACAATCAGCCAGGACAGCTCAGGGCTGCAGGCAGAAGTGGCTGCCAGCTCACATGTGGAGCCAGCTGATGGCTGCTGCAGTCAGCTAGAAGACTTGTTTCTCATTGCAAAGTCCCAGCAATGCCATCTGTAGTCCCTGACTTTTACAGTTCCCCTGCAAATCCCCTGTGCTGAAATGGAAAGGCAAAGAGATGCATGGGGCTTGGGTACTAGCTCCTCTCCCTGCTATTAACACCCCTTTATATCAGCTTTACCTGCCTGGTTCACAGGCCTTTTACCACCCTGCATCAGCCAACCTACAAACCAAATGTCAAGCACAGTATTGTTGCATTCATTACTTGCTCTGGGGGAGTGAAAACAAAAATTTTCCTATTTCCTGACCTACAGCCAGGGAGGATAAACACCATAATTCATGCTTCAGGAGGTCTCTTCTGGACTTAGCCAATAACCTAGTGGTAGACAAGGAAAAGTAGCAATAACCAAGAAGGCATCTCCTGCCTCCCTATGAGACCTGAATAAGTAACAATGTTAAGCTGTCTTCCCACTTCTCCTAGCCTCTCCAAAGGCCAAATCGAAAAGGGAATAAGAAGCAGAGAGCTTGGAGAAGTGATCCTGCTGCATCACATTTGTCCATGCCACAGGCTACTTTTCAAGTTTCAGTCAGCAAGCTGTGGAGGTGGGAGTATGTTGGCTTGAAAGACCTTTACCCACAGGGAAGGGTGCAGCAGCAGCAGCAGCAGCGCAGCACCTCAGCGAGCTTCCCTCCGTCCCCCAGCACCTTCAAGGGCAGCGAGTGTGCTGCGGTAGCGAAGTTGGATGTCTGTCTTTCCGAAGAGCTGAGAATTGCAGTGCAGGAGCAGATGGGATGTCTCCTACTAGAGCTGGAGAAAAGGCAGGACGCAGAGCAGCTGGCAGCAAGGTAGGTGCAGCAGCCCAGCCAGAACAGCAATGCTGTCAGACCAATGACCCAAGCAACCTGCTCTCCTGGCTCAGAAAACGGCCAGCACCAGCTGTTTGAAAAAGCGGGAAACGATTTGCAAGAATGGCAAATGGGCATTCGCTTTGCATCCAGTGGGTTTCCTTTTGAAGGTCTGTGGTTTATGCTTGAACACTCTATCTGCACCTGCTTTCACACGCTCAGCTTAAGGCCTTTGGAAGTAGAAAATAAGGACCTGTATTTTTATTGTGATGCAGCAATGCTCAAACCTTCAAGTTCATTCAGTAAATAACAGGAAAATCCAGGGAACTACTCCAGGTCTCTTAAACGCTAACCTTTCTGTAACCAAATCTCACTTGAGAAAACGGGTGATATTTGTCACTTCACTGCTTCTTTCCACCTCTCCCTCCATCTCAGGGCTGCTACTGCTGCCTCTTCAACATCTGCCTCGAGCACAGCACAGACCCATCAGCACTAGTCTTACTGCCCCAGCTCCGTCCCTCCAACATGTGAGCAAAGCTCTGCACCAGGCTATGACTCGAGCAGAGAGTATTGCACTTCTTCCTGGAGTTAAGGTTTTTAACCCAGTACCTTTACAATCTCATCTCAGGTAACTGTACATACTGGTTTTAGTCATTGTATCAAATGTTAGCTTCAGGAATGTCCAAAGTTTCATGGGTTTTCTGTTTTTGTTTTTTTTTGGTAGCTACACTAATGAAACTGTGCCATGCTGGGAAAAAAAATAAAGGGCAGCAACAAAAATGTTTAGAAATTTCATATTATGATGAAGCACAAAATTATTTTTAATTTCGCCAAAGCAAGAGATATGGGCTAAAACATTTGAATACTTCAGATTTCTGTACACAGTAGAGTAGGAAGAAATTAGCAAACTACTCAGGTACCTTAGTAAACAAAGGACAGAAATGGGTCAAGCCAGGTCAAATAGCTAAACCCAGCTTTTCAGGCCAAACTGATCTGAATTCAAACCAATGATGTCCAATTCTGTAATTTACAGCTTAGTAGCATCTCCCTCTGGAATGTCAAAATAGCAATTCAATGCATAGTCCAGTGCTTTCCCATTTCCCTAATGGAGCTATTCACATGCTGAACAAAGCCTGAAAGGAGCCAGGCTAGGGGGAAAAAAGTATGAATCTCACTAAATATTCAGTATTTAAAATGCAGGTCAGAGAACACAATTGAGTTTAATTAGAAAACTAAAATGGGATCCTGCATGTTAATGCACTTGCTCACTGCTTGGGTTCATTTCAAAGTGTTCCCATTTGATTGTCCTTGGAGACATTTGTGTTTGTAACTAACAAAGAAGATAAAAAATGACAGGAAATGTTTGTTCTGGGTGTATCTGTGTAAATCTGCTTGCAGCAAAGATGTTATTGCAGCCCTCCACTACAGCACTGAGTTCATGAGACAGGAATAGTTGGACACTCAGTGCTACATGAACCCTCTCCCCTGGAAAAGCCCTTACTAACCTGCATCTGTAGCAAAATGTAGTTTCCAGTGCACTGGCTTTTGACTTTTACAACTTCAGAAAATTGCGGCAAGAATCAGAGCTGTGACAGAGACCTGTGTCACAGCCTGCCTGGAAATGATCGAGTTTTCAGTGCCTGGTGGTCAATTCCCACCTGTAGTGCACAGGGATGCTGCTGAAATGCACAGATGCAATGATGATGGATTTAAAAAATAAAACTTTACATGCTTTTTTATGGTTATAAATAATATTGCTTCCTGAAATCACTCAGTGTAATACTGAAGGCAGACAACCCCAAATGTGTGAAGCACAGTCCCCACTAAAGCTCATCAGCTACTCCTGCTGATGCTACTTGAATATGATTAGAGTGAAACAAGTTGGATAGCTTAAATAAATACATTTTTCAAAGAGCTCTCCAGAGCTCCTCACTATCTGTTTTTCAAAAGTTTGAATCAACAATTTTTATAGCTGGGTTTAATAAAGTAATCAAACCCATTTTAGAGCATTATCCACAGATACAGACATAAACAAATTACAGTAATGTAATGGGGTGAAGATCAGGTGGAACATCCTCCTCTGTTCTTTGTGACCAATTCAGCCTCAAGAGCAAGTCCAATACTGGAGCATGGATGTGGGATTGTCCTGCTCTAGGTAACAGCCACTTGTAAGACGGCCAGTGCATGGACCATGAAAGTCTACTTTGCGTTGCTTCAGCCTGGAAAATGCTAGACTTAAGTGGCTGCTCATTGAAATAACTGAATCTCCAGTTCAATGCACTTGGTCAACAGTGGTGGGTGGCTCATCCCGCTCAGTGTGACCCAGATCTATGGTCCATTGCTCACCAGTGTCCTTCCCATGATCTGTACATTGTGGAACCAGCCACAGGGACCTTTCTGAGTTTTAATCTCAAGAGGACAACTTGTCCTAGACAAGGTCTGCTGCAGCTAAAGGCTGTCTCATGAGGGGCATTCCCTCCCTACACAGACTGAGCACACTCAACAACAGTCTCAACATAACACCCACCTCCAGCAGCTGGAGGTGGAACTTGACAAAGGCACAATTCTTCTTCCCATCTTATTCCCCTCATTCTCTCCTGCGGTCATCAACAAATCCCATGCCCATTTGAGGACCCAGCTGGCACACTACAAGGGAGATTCCAAGCAGATTGGCCTAGCTTCTTCCCAGGAGGGACTAGCAGAGCTGGGGTGTCTCTCCAGGCACCATCATTTAAAAAGCACACACTGGTCTTCAGAGAAGCAGACTGAAACTTGGAAAAAATGTTAACCACCTTGTTTGAGTCAAACCTTATCCAAAGGTACTGGCCCAAATAAAACCAGAATCTGCTTTTAAATCCTTCACCTCCTCATTTATGACTAAGGATTTTCTTTGGCTTGCTGATGCCTGTGTGCTTGTATTCTCTAGATGAAAGACATACTCCTGCCTACCGTTAGCAATGCACGGCTGCAGTTCAGGACAAATTTCACTCACCAGCAATCCAACAGGAATTTGAGGGCTGCATTTTTCCTTCCCAAACAGGAGACAAAAGCTACCAAGCATTTCTGCTCCTTTGAACCTTCAGACAAACTTACAAAAAAACCCCCCTCATTACTTGGGACATATTTTACCTCCTGCAAAGGGTGAAAGAGGCCAAGTGCAGAGATAGTTAAAAAACCCAAACCCAGAAACCGCCCCCCCATCTCCATTCCTGCAAACTCACTCAAGCCTAAAGCATTACCAGCGATCTCCCACTGTGGGGAGCTACAGACCACAGTGCCCTCGACTCACCCAGAGAGAAATAAAATTAAGGGGCTTTAATACAGCAGATAGGAACTGGATGTCAGGGTTTCCTCCTGGAGGATGTGTAACAAATGCTGCGGTGAACAGAGTCAGAGATGGGTTTCCACATGGCAGAACCAAGCTGGTCCCCTGAGCAAAGGGCTGGCAGGTCCCACGTTGCATGTCTCCCTGGAAGCTGCAGGTAGCTGATGCCCTGGAGAAATGTGAGCTTTTGCCTCCTTCAGAAATGCTCCTGGCTCTTTGTGTGCTGCTCCCGATAGAGGAATTCCCTTCCAAACCCCCACCAGGAGATCAGTTTAGGCATGTGCACAGATGGACAGCCTGCCATGCCAGCCAAGACAGGCTTTCTTAAATCCTTCACATTGACATCAGGTCATGAGCCAAAGTCTAAGAAAAAAAAAACCTGTTTTAAACTACTGCCTTAGTGAAAAGGCTCGCAGCTGTAAAGAGATAATCCTGTGTTTCACCTTGTAGAGAGCAATGAGAAAAATCAAGTAACTGTTAGATCAACACCTGAATGAAGTGAGGCAAAGTAGCACAAGGATTTCAACATGAGCTGAGCACATAACAAAGCTGAAATCAGACACAAGCGCTTGGGTCCCAACAAAAAGTCTTCACAGAAATGAGTGATCATGCAACACAGAAAGCCATGGACGAGTGGCAGCAAGTCAGCCATAAGCAGAAGAGAAGATGTTGCTCCTTAAGATAGCTCCAGGGCTGACTGGATTTCAAGATTTAGCTTGAACACCTACTCACCTACACAACTCTAGGGTGCACCAAGACACTGACCTCTCAAAAGGTCAAATTCTTAATAAGCAGCAGAGTGAAGAAAGCACAAGAAACTGCCTGTTTCTCAAATTCCAGATGGGACAAATCCAGCCCCATCAGCAGTGGAGCAGTGTCTGATGGTGTCAATGTCAGCCCTGCTTGGAATTGGAGTTCTGCTGCTGGGCTGAATTTGATCCAAGCAGTTCAAAGATGGTTGTTTCAGTTCTTCCTCCCCACACCCCCACACTGCTACCATTTTTCCACCTTTTAGCCTAGTCATAAAAAAATAAAGACCCAGTACAAAGAACATAGGCCAGACAAACGAAAGTTGCTCCATCTGAAATTGCTAATGAGAGAGGCCTCCCTTTCTGGCAGGGAGGTTGAATCGAGTTCACTCACAGGGCTGTTTAAGTTGGTTTGTTTAGATTCAGAATAGAGGCCACGCAGTATACAAAACGCATTCACACATACAGCAACAAAAGCATTATGATCCCCATAGCTTACCACGTTGAATAAGCAAGTACTTTTCTGCAGCAAGTTATATAATAATCCTTCTTTCTTGTATTTTCACTGTATCTGCTGTATTTTCACTCATATAACCAGTGGGTAATTTGTTAAAAACACAAGACCCAATGATTCAGCACAAGCATTGGTGATATGCAGCACACATAGAATGAGGCTATATTTATATCAGTTCCTCCCTTGCATCTGCTCTATGGCCTCTTGTGTCTATTGCCTGCTCCCTCTGCTTCAAAACCTCTCCTCTCCCTCTGCATCTGATTTTGGTAGACTATCTGCAGGCATCAACTTTTTGTACTTTTAGCAGGTTCAGTTTATACAAGCGAGAGAAGAATGACCAAACAGCAAAGCTACATTTAAATGTTTGCTCATTACTTCAGAGACGGTGAGCACCTTTCAGCAAGTAAGTTTCTTCTAAATACTTGCAGTTTGGTGAACCACAGCACTGCAGCATCACAACACCAGCTCAAAGCCTCTCTCACCCACTGTGGGAACAGCTTAGAGCTTTATTGAGTATATATAGCCAAAAATAGGATAACTGCATTCCTGGCAATAGCTGAGGAACTCTTAAGTAAACAGTCTTAGGGAAAATTGATGAAAGGAGGCAACAAGCACACATTTTAAATCTAGGTTTGCTCATTATCTTCATGTCCTGTCCCTGTTTATAACATCCTGCAGCAATTCCTTTTTCACTCTATTCCTATTACTTCTTCCACAGCACTGTGTTGAGTTTCCCTGGCTATATTAGGATCACAGAAGATGCAATAGGTATTTTTCTGTAAGGTGCCCCCAAAGTCAGAAAATATTTGGGTAGAAGCCTGCACTAACTTCCCATTAACCAGCAGAATTGAAATCATGCTGACATGAGGCCACAGTTAACACCTCACTCCAGTTCTAACTAGTGCAAGTTTTACTTCCATAATTGTATGCAGCCACATGCACAGCTGCTGAAGTGGATGTAGGTAGGAAATGCATTAACTGTGAAACTCTTAAAGAGAAAAAATGGTTGGCTAATAGTCATTTTTCTCTCAATGCCAATAGACATTTTAGCATGACACATCCAGGCTTCAAATGAAAACCAGAATTAGAAGACATTACAGATATACCATCTTTAGATCTTTTGTTAAAGCAGTTAAACTTTCTTTGTCCTACACATTAGAAACCCCTTATATTTTCATATCAAATGTACATGGCTGGAGTGGATGAAAAGTAAAGTGACAACAAATTGCAGGCGAGATTTAGTACATGTGGTAGAGTGACACTTGTAAAGCTTCTAGATTTTAAGGCCACTGAAGGAACTGCCTTTCTGGAGATTCAGAATGCAACTCTAATATAAATGTAACATTTGCAGTGCCCCTCGAGCATCTGTATTTTCATCTTCAAAAGGAAACAAACTGTGGAACTGGCAGAGCATAAACTTCTAATGCTTTAAGGAGAGCACACTCAGATGCAACAAAGCAATCCACGGATGCTGTAGCAGCAAAATCCTCCAACTAACACAAAGTGAGGGTGGGCAGGTGGGGGGAGCAATTTAGGATGGGACTCAGTGCCAAAGCTGGCATATACATTACTGTACTGTGTGTGAAGTATGAAATGCTTGCAGCAAGCTCCACATGGCAAACCCAATGAGATACGTATTTAAACATCTGGGTTTTCTGAAGGCTGCAAACAGGTAAAGTCAGCTTAAAGCCAGAAAAGATATAGTGACCAAGGAGCAAAGGGTAGGAAGTGTAAGTTACACAAGGTCAGGAAAGCAGAGAGAAGTCCAGTCTAGAAGCTGCATGGGGGATCAGTGTCATCCCAGAGCCAAGGGAGGAAAAACCAGCCATTTTCACCATATATTTAATGCAAGTACTAAAGGAGAATTCTTGTTGAAAAGCCTGAAACTAGAAGCTTAAAAGGACTGAGAAAGGAGGAAACATCGTCCCATCTACAGAAGCCTAAGTCTCACCCTGAGTGACCACAGGATACTACAGAGTCAGCTCTTTGGCAAACCAGCCTTGGGTGGCTGGAAGAGAAGCCTGCTGCAGTGAGCCAAGACACTGCCACTGAAAAGGAAGAATATTTGCTAAATCCTCCCTAGAAGTACTTTTTCTTGATTTTCTTTTGTAGATGTTCAAAGTAGTACAATCGTAACTTACGATTATCTCTACTCTATGAAGATAATGAGCAAACCTAACCCTTACCTTTAAATTTTGTCTGGTAATAAAACAATTTCCCAGTGATCTGATAGTTGCAGGAAACCTTTGGGAGTAGCAATTCACTAAACAGACTGAAGTGACAAATACTCTCAGATATAAGCTAACTAGTTCTGTAAAGCTGGAGATACGCTTTACACCCTCCTGAAAGCAGCTCATTTAGGGACTGGTGGGACAACATCCAAACTTCTTCAGGTTTCTTTAGTGGGTGACAAACCATTGCCTGAAGGCAAAGAGCAGGAGTGTGAAATCAGCTGCTGACCCTGAAAACACTGTCTCATTCCATCATTCAGAAATTAATATAGTTAAACTAAATGTCCTGGGAAGAAGTAAGTCATTTGAAGGACACAGTGTAAAAAGGATAGTTGGGGCATTCAAGACTTTGGGTTGGGTTTTGAAATTGTTTGCTGGGCATATTGCAAAAATACCCATTTCTGTGACCGCACATGCAAGAGAAGTAGTGCATTATTGAGTCTAAAAGTTGGTATGTGTTTCAGAGCCCTAAGTCTACTCAAAAGCCTTTACTTGCATCTTAATTACAGACATCCTGCCCTGGGACAAGACAAACATTTATTTGCCAAATGTGACCAACCTTCACGTTCTGATGATTGCAAAATTTCATTTTTTAGCAATTTTCATGGTCTTCAAACACAAGCATTTGTAATTATTGTATTATCTAGATCAACACTTTAATACATAAACTAAAATTAATTAGTTAAGCTCAGGATCTTGCCTAGCAGCATTTCCTATTCAGTGATTTGGATCAGCGTGGGCTGATTCTTATTGGAATGCCTGAAACCTTTAATTATATCGCACGTGAACACAACAGAATTTTAAGTTCATGGCAGTGATTTAATGACCACTCCCCTTTAATGAAGTAAGTCTTTTAAGTGATCCACAGAGAAAAAGTTAACAGCTTTAATACTTTGGCCCATATGGCTTACGGGAGTCCCTTTATTGATCAGCATAAACCCCAATACTTCTGCAACAACTCTCATAGCAAATAAATGTCAGCAACAGTTGGGCTGGTTTGGAAATGAGCACTGCTTTCCTTCTGGCAACTGTTAAGGGAACCGTTTTCATTTGAAACAGTAAGGCTAGTTCTCATTAAAAGTCTGATTTTGGTATCGCTTATCAGCAATGCCTGGAGCAACTTCACTGATGTAACATAACAATGGGGTAAAATCAGGCTAAGTGAAAATAAGGACTCAGGACCACAGGCAATAAAAGCTTTGTGTCTATTTATGTCAGATCCAAGCTTGGCCTGGCTGATCTAACTCTCATGTGTATTCATGAAAAACAAGTATGTACAATGCAGGAGAGGTACCAAGTAAATTTGAAAGAGCACCCACTGAAATATTTTTGGCTGTTTCTAATCTTGTCATCCTTTATTTACTCAATGAATGCAAATTGTTTTAAATGATATTTCCTGCCCTCCAATACAGATAAACTTGAAAATGTTTTTCCTCTCTTCCTCCTATTCTGGCAGGTCTGCAACATCCTTCAGAAGATTATGAATAATCTGGGGGCTATGCCATACACCTACATGAAAGTGCACAAACTTACTGTTCTCACATTCCAATCTAAACGAACCCAAAGCTGCTCCACTCTGGAAACAAAGCAGGAGGCCAGTTCATCAGCGACTAATGTGGCCGCAGGCTTCTGAAGTCAAGCTATGTTACTTCTGGCCAGTTTTCTGGCTGAAACAAATAAACCCAAGTCTCTCTAGACCCATTCACTTAGATGCAATGTGTGACTTACCAAAAAAAACCCTGAGCAATACTCAGGAGTTTGAAAGTTGTCACTAATTTTGAGTTCTTGTGCTGAAGCACTTTGTGTCTGACTTTCAGATACCAGCAGAACACATGACTTCATCAAACTCTGGAGAAGGCCTGGACTTCAGGAAAAAAAAATGAAAACAGAATGACTGAAACCAATCAAATTAAACTTACATCTCCATTTAGGGTGTGAAAAGTAAGGAAACTACTAAGAAGTTCAGAGGGAACTTCTAACATTTTAATCTCCCTGGTTTAATTCCTGTGGATTTTCTTCCAAGAGGTAGCTCATGAAAATGGTATTCTACGTTTCATACATGCTGGGAAAACTAAAGTAATCTTTGTCGGACCTTTCTGTGCCACTCACAATTTTGGAAACCAAATAGTCCCAATCTGGTCAGTTGTTCCTTATATGGAAGCCCTTCTACATCTCTGATCAACCCTGCTGCCCTTCTGTGGACCATTGTCAGGACATCCCTTTTTGCAGGGCATTTATGGATAAGCTGAGCAGGACCGATCTCAGCAGATTCCTCTGGGACTTCACTGGTAACTTGCCTCCATTCACCCCAAGCCTTTGGTTCTTATATTTTAATTACTGATATAACCATGCCAGCATCTTCCTTCCTCTAACACAATTACTTTGCCTCCTGTACTGGGTTTCTGTGGCAAGGTTTGGGTAGCGGGGTGGGTTACAGGGGCAGTTCCTGTGAGAAGCTGCTGGAAGCTTCCCGTTGTCCGACAGAGCCAATACCGGCCGGCTCTAAGATGGACCCGCCGCCAGCCAAGGCTGAGCCAATCGGTGATAGGGGGAACGCCTG
>JANZLQ010000027.1:18583234-18605206 GCA_026212715.1 Elanus axillaris | reverse complement strand
CCCATCCCACCGGAGGGGGGCGGGGGGAGTGAGCGAGCGGCTGCGTGGTCCTTTGTTACCAGCTGGGCTGAAACCACAACAGAGGGACAGAGAAATCTGTGATTATTCACAGTCTCTTCTAATAGAAGAGCAAGAAGGCATCAAACAATAACAGGTTCAAATTGCAGGTTCAAAATAAAATGAGATGTTTCTTTATACAATACTCAGTCATCTTAAAGAACTCCTTGCCTTGTATGTTACTTATTTGAACATGGAGTTTAAAAGCATTTAACAAACACGGGAAAAAAAAGATTTTGAAGACTATTAAATGCAATGATTTAAGCTAGTATGTCCCTGAGCCACAAACTGCTGGTGGTACTAAGCCCTGTTGCTGCTTGCTTGTCTAGCCCAATTTTTCCTAAGCATCTGCTGTCAGCCACTGTGAGAACAGGATACCAGAATAAATGGTCTGGTCTAATTAAAGCCACATAGATGTATTCAAGCAGTAAAATTATCAGGCTACCTGAGATACAAGAGAAGGTAGGATATGAAGAGCCATTTGCTTGGCAGGATACAAAGAACCCCAAATTAGTTCAAGTTTCTCATGTTTTTTCATACTGTTTCTTGCTGTGGGATTCTCCACAGGCACCTTTAGCATTGATGCTCCAGGGCCAATTCATTGCAGAGTTGAGGCATGTGCCAGGGGATCTTACCACACGGTTTGTGCAGAAACCAAAATTCTGCTACTACCAAGTAGTGGCTTGTAACAAGATCCCCTAAAAAGGCAAAAGTATGTTCTAATAGTTAATAAATCACTGAAACAGCATCAGGAACAACTCAAGTAGCTGCACATCATGGAACTGATTCTTAACACCAACACAGGACTGCACTTTCTATACAGTAACCTTTGCACTGAGGTGGTTATTATTCATGGGGGAACAGGATTTCCTAATGGCAGAGGACTGGGAATGAAGTAGTGGAATCTCTGAGATTTCTTCACTTTCAGATTTTTCCTTTCCAAGCTGTGGAACAGGGGAAAACAAGTCAGAGTTTGGGTGGAGGGAGGACAGAATAGAGTCAGCTTGACCAGCCAAACCCTACCAACAGAGCCAAGTAACATCTAGCATCAGTTATCGGCCAAAAAGCCCTACACTGACTTGAGTATGTTCTGTAATTGATATACACGTAGTTCCAGCCACAACAGCTAGGCAAAAATGCTGAAATAAGCTCAAACATGGTACAGGTAATGCTATGGAAATAGCACCCCTGACACAGTGAAATATGTATGAATGGCTTTAGATGAACAGACTGTAAGGTAATAGATGCAAGAGTGCTTTTGCAATTTGAAACTGTTTGCATGTAACGCCACTGTTACTGCAAGGCTATCCAGAAGGAAATTTTACTCTATAGAAAGCAAGATTACAAAGCAGCTACATCACCCAGAGGTTTTGGGTGTATGTACACACACAGAGAACTCCTAAATATATCAGGATGTCTCTCAAACTTCTGCTCATGGGGGAACTCCGTGGCCATGAAAGGTCTTTACTGAAAAGAGGCTGACTATGTGAACTGTCACTGAAAAGACTGGCAAGGCACAAACTTGCTTTGGAACAGCAAAATAAAACCCATCACACAGTCTCTACTACTAACATTTTACATGTAGCCAGATAACAGCACTTACAGGATTTATGCATGTTTCCCTCAGATAAACAGTCAAGACAAAACCAATGTCTTGTAAGTTTGTGAAGCTACAAACTAAGATGCAGAGCTTCTTGGAAGATGCTTAATACATTTAAGAACTGAATGCCTTTCTGAAGTGCTGAAGCATAGCACAGAAAAAGCATGTGTCATTCAGTTAGATCCCCATTCCTGTGGCAGATCTGTCTGAAACCCCACGCTAACAACTGACAGCACTTCTGAACTGAGTCTCACTAAGTATAAAGACAGCAGGCTTTTCTTGGTGTTTAAGGAACACAAGATCTGTCTGCAAAAAATACCTCAAAACATTTTTTCCCTTTTTGTACAGAAACACATCCTTTATTTGTAGAAAGGAGACTTGACAACACTCTACAAATGAGTGGAGCCCCTTCTGGGCTCACAGATGCAGCAAACCCTTTCAAAAGCCAAACACCCACACAGAAGGGGTTGCAGCACAACACAGAGGAGGGTCCTTTGAGGGTCTGTGAACTGCTATGGTGGTAAAGCTTTATGTTCAAGCATGAACATTTGCTTTAGGGCAGCACGTGTTTCACAAGGCCCTGAAGATAATTGCTGCAGCAGATCAAGGTCTTCTAGTCTCTGATGGTCCAATTTGATTGTCTGGCCTTGAAGTTGATTGCCTCTGTAGTAAGTTCAGCAAGAGTCTACCATGTCCACATAAAGCATCATGAAGCAATGAGCTTAAACCACTGATGAAGGGACAATTGTGAAGCAAGGTAGATCTAACTTTCTAAATTCCCTCTGAACTTGGCTCATTAACGCCAGAACAGCAATTACCAAACACCATCCAAGATACTTCCCTTGACAAGTATCTTTTTTTGAAGGATAATAAACTACTATTTGGAACAGAAGTGATCACTTATTCTAGCATTGATGAAGAACTGCTTTTTGGAGGTCCATCAGATTACTTGCCACCTATTTGGGACCTCTTCCACTCATACATCTCTACAGAAACCTTTTGTATGTACCTTGCAATCACACAAACCTTATAGGTGTTACAGGTAGGAGGGCATTTCCATCAACTGGCCAAAAAAACCCTGAGTACTGGCAATCACCAGAAGCTGTGGAGTTCTAAGCAGCCCTGTTCCAGAAAACAGACCTCATAAATGGGCTCTAGTTCTTCATTCCTCTCTGAAAGAGCTGCCCACTTCAGATGAGAAGCAGCAAACAACATACCGTAAACTAAAACTAGTTAGTGCAAACCATTTAAGAACCCAAGATTTAGAAGACATTATTACAGAATTAAATATTTTAAATAATAAAGTTTGAAAACTAAAAAGATCAATGTAATTGTATAAAGTTACCTGCAATTAATTTTCTCAGTTTTCATACTAGTAATCATTGTGAACGACTAGTCCATGGGAAAAGTACCCTCCTGGGGCAACGAACAACTTTCCACCTGGAAATGCTCAGCAAATGCATTAACCATTTCTGGATTAACCACATGTGTTGCCATTCTCAGCATCAGAATTATGAGCTGCTGTCATATGTCACTCATGCCCATTAAGCTTGGCTATGCCAATCAATACAGGGAAGAAAAAAAATAAGGACAAGCTTTTCGGGTCAGAAATTCTTCAAATGCTGGAAATTTTTGTTTACTCTAGACCACTTAACCAAGCTATAATTTGTGGGTTTAGTGCTGCATGATTCACCAACGTTGAGGTAGCCCACAAGAAATATAATTTTCAAAGAATTCCTTAAAAATGTGGGTGGGAAATCCCTGTTTGTTTTACCAGAGGTCTTCAACTTTTTGACTCTGCTGTGGACTAGTGCAAAAATCAGCAAACAGCTGTCATACAGACCACACTGGATTTACACTGTAAAGGTGCAAGCACAGAGATCTGGGGAAGTGGAGGTGTACTGACGCTCAAAGGGGTCAGTGTACTTTTCCATATTCAAAGCTTTTAGCCACCACTTTAAGTCTTAATAAAGCAAGACGCTGTCACACAAGACAAAAAAAGGAGTAATTCATAATTTACACATCCTATTCCAAAGCAACAAAACCAGACATAACAGCACAACTGAGGTACATCATCAAGAACAGTAAGGCAATGTGAAATGCATTTGCATATTTTGTATTTTAAGAATAGAATTAGATACAGATTCTGCTCCAAAAGGAAATTCTAATTCTATCCAGAAATGGTTCATACAGGAATTCATACATCAGTCTCTAAGTAGAAAGCACGTAACAAAAGAAATGAGACCCAGGGGTTATAACTGATGGTAAAATAAACCCAACACACAAATACCACCAAACAAAACAAACAAACAAAAAAACACCACCTCCACCCCAAAACCTAGTACAAATGAAGTCTCCCTAGCTGAAAAAATGGAAGTAGTAAGGTGAACTGAAAGACTACAGGCAAGCTGTAAATGAGTTGCAGAACTAAAACCCTAGTCTGTATTTTGAGATTTAAAGAAAACTTTGCTAACAAAACCTAAATTGTACTTTTGTTAATATCAAAAGTAGAATTGCAGTTTCATAACAAACTGTATTAAAACAAGCGTATAAATACATAACAGCTGCTGATTATGAAAAGCTGTAATTACCAATACCATATTTTAACTGAAAAGCCATGATGTCTCCCAATAAGTTAGATACAAAACTTCTGCCACAGTCAGTCCTCTTTATAGGATTGTTGATTCCTGGATCGGCCATTTGGGAGTTACGATGGGTCACAGACCATACCCAGTAAGCAGACCCATTGTTTTGAAGGGTAAGAGTTTAGTAGTGTGCATGCAGACCTTGCAGCTGGCCTCACTGGCAAAGAATTATCTTGGGTATGTTTAATTTGTTAGTACAGATACTGCCTATGTCTGATGTATGTCATTTGGGGTTTCTTGAGTTTTTATATCAGCAGGAATCCAGTAAAACACAACATTCAAAGCAGCCCCAGTCACACTAGCCCCATTCACAGAAAGTGTTGACTGAATTGTTCCCATGAGACAGGAATGAGCTCAAGCTACAAAGCCTGTATTAAGAGACCATAACAAGATTATGAATGCAAACATTTAATTATGTCATTGAGACTAGCTCACACGGCAAAGCAGCCCATCAGCTGTGCTTTTAAATGAGCCTCAGGATGTACTTGTCAATTAAGAGTCCAAGGAGGGTTGCTAGTGATCACAAAACAGTTGAGATCTGGCAGATCACCTGGATGTTGATGTGGGTAATACATCATACTTGATTTTGATTTTGGAGGTCAAGCTACAACCTTCCTGGGTATCAGACACACAGATAAACCTCTAATCACTTTCAAAAACCTTATGGCCACCATTTCCCCAAGAGCTTATACATTATTATCTACAGTACCTGCCCTTTAAAATTGTTAAAGGGTTACAAACACCTTTTTTAACACCATCATACCACCAAACCTGTGCTTCATCAGGCATCAGGTTAAGATGAACAGGTATTTCTAATGGAAAATACTCAATTCAAATTCAAGTCAGATGTTTTCCTAAAGTGTTTCTAGATGTATCAGAAAGCTCAGTAAACTGTGGGCAGTTAAAGTAGTTACATGCTCACATCCAACAAATTAATTTATTTGTAGCAAAAAGCATCTGGATTAAAAAATGGTTTCTCTCTTCTTCCCTTGGTAGCGGAACAAGTTTGCCAGATGAATAGAAAATCTTGCAAATCTTAAAATTTACTGTAAATTCTCACCACTTTTTAAGTCCTCAAAGGGCAAGAGAGGCATATGCATTCATTCTACCTTTTTTTTTCTTGAGACATACCAGTAAAGTTTAAAAGAATTATCTGCTCCTTGACTTCAGGGTGGCACAAGATACCTGTAGTAATGGGCTGCAAAGAGCTACTGATGCAGAATGGAGAGGCAAAGTAGTTGTGCTGCAGCTATAGGGTATTTTATACCTGTAAACTGCATTATACAGACTTCACTCCCTTTCTCATTATACAGGATCAGTTTTTCTTTTATTCATTTTGAGCGGTTTACTTTTGCTTAAATATGTACAACAGTAAACTAACTGGAAACAAAAATATTTTATACAAGATTTCAGAAACAGAAATACTACCTAGTTCTACAGTGTCTTTTAAAAAGCCAGGTTCAAGGTCTGTTTCACCACTTGCCTATCCTGCTCACCCTCAAAAGCCCTCTAGGGAGCATTACCAGGATGATCAGGCTGCTATGAACCAAGGAAAGGTCCAAGTACAGTCTGTGCTTTACAGTACACTTAGGCATATGTCTATCTGCTGTCAGGCAGCAGATCACTGTGAGGTTCAGATGCCTCTCATCTTTTTTTCAGTGACCTGATGCCAACAGACAAGATCATACATGTTTCTTCCTGAAACAGTCTGCACAAGGGTCTTTTGATATCACAAACTGAAGTTAGGCTGCTTACCAGGATAAATGGACAGATAGAACCAGGACCTGGGTTCCTCTAAGCCAGCCCAAGTACAGTATAGACACAGGCAACATACCAAATTTCTTTTGCTATCGCTCTTCATTTTATTATAGGATGTAGATTTTGCTTCTCATCTCCTTACCTTGTACTCGTGATCGTAAAAAAAAAAAACCCACCTCCTAGTGTTAGATGAAAATCCCATTTTGACATCTATGTCATATTCAAAATAAGGTTATATTAATAGCATGGAATGTTCCACACTTCTCAGAAGTGTTACAGATTACCCACAGAAAGCAGCTTAAGGCTTGAAGCTATGAATTAATTTCCCAAGCATTTCCATTCACGATCTATAAGCAATATTCATAAAGGTGTGCTCTAAAAGAGATGGCTTGTGCAAATACATCCACAATATTCTATTCAAAGCTCAGCACTTGAAAGCTGTTACTGCTTCACAGAAATGTTAATTGTAAAATACAAAGTGCATAAAATAATGGGTTAACACAAAGTAGATAAACAAATCACTTTTCCATCACCAGAATATAAGAACTGAAGCATGGATTAATGGCTGACAAGAAATACCATAAGTTAACTGATGTCCACCTTATCAAATCGGTTACATGACAAGACATATTCAGTCTTTTAACTTCAGTGTTTAACAGAAGATAAGGATATGCCTTTGAACATTCTTTAAAAGTCATCATATGCTGAGAGGTCAGAGAGATTTTAGCATGATGTAGAAGATGTTGATGTTTTGCAGATGGCAGTAGCAATGACTCTTCCTGCAGGAAAATCAGAAGGCTTTCATTTCAGAGAACAGCAGGGGTGAATTAGGCCTCAGAATGAGGCCAGATTCTGCCAAATATCATGGTCTAGCCACATGCATGTGCTTGTTTATGGAACAAAACAAAACAAAACAGTGTCAGATAAATTTCATTTAAAGTTCTACTTTGATGAGTATCCAAATTATACTAAAGTTGCTCAAATCCTATACTGTTGGGGATGTATGTTTTGTACCTATAAAAATCTTACTTCAGACTAAAACGTTGTGAGGGTACTGCCCCTGCAATTGTACTTTTTAAATTAGCTTCCTATTACATGCAAGTTTATAGAATCAGGTACCTCCCTACTCCATTATGTCCTCAGTCAAAATTTCTGCATAAAAGTTGCCCTGATGCTTCTCCAAGCTGCCTTCTCCCCAGACAAAATAAAGCAGCTCTGCAAAGCTTGAGGTTACCTGAGTAACTTAAAAGACATTGAAAAAAATATAATTTTTTTCCAAAAGCAACAACTTCTAAACTAAATTTATGTTGGAACAACATAGCTAAATCTCAGCATGAAGCAAACATTCCTGGTTTATTTTTGTCCTCACTGAAAATCCATGCCTTGGAGTATTTTTTACACAGATCTGGTCATCCACATTCATATTATTCACTGATCTTTCTACCACTGAATCTTCCCACCAAATCTCAGAATTTGTGCATCATCCTGAACCTGCTATCAGGTCTTTCTACATGGATCAAGGAGATAGGCTTCCACTTGCTGACTGAAAGCACTGCATTTAAGAACCTGTAGGATCAAAACCCAAACATTTACACAATGCTGCTGATCTGAAGTTTTCTTTTCAAGAAATACACAGACTTTTTGCTTGCAAAGACGCCTGGTATGTAGAAGAGAGACCAAGTTTGCCATGGCTGTGGGGTTTTATTCCTTTTGTCGTACCTTACAGGCAATCCTCACTACGGTCTTTATTACTGCTACAGTTTGCTTCTTTTCCCAAACCGAGAAATGAGGAAGCTGGGACAAGGGCATTGTGAACCAGAACAGCAGATGCATCAGAGTATGCACTTTTGCAGCAAGACAAAGTGAACCAAAATTTAACATCTAACTACTTGGGGAGGAGAAAAGGTTTCCTCTCCTTGGCTTGGAGAAGACCCTGGCTCCAAACACCCTTAATGTGTCTATTTAATGAATCATATTTTTTAATCAAACTGCTCAGTTACTGCATAGTACCTGGGAAGGACAGGTCAAGCTCCTACACTAGCCTTAAAGAATATAGTATCTAAACCCACTAATACAAGGGTCTGCCATACTGCTTGAGGACTTTTGTTTCCTTTTATCCACTACTCTTCTGTCCCTCTTTTTTAAATTAAAGGAAGAAAGTGATTCAATGAAAAAATTCCATGTGACCTCAGCAGTGCAAAGCTGGAAGCAAATTTATACATTCAAAAGTTCTAACCCCTGAAGTGACTATGTTTTTCTTCTCATTCATTTAATAAGGCAAATGCCAACTGGATACATTATAAGCTGTCTGAACCTGATCCTGCATGTTCATTTCATTTTCGCAGTTGATTTTCTTCTGTCTGGTACATGGTAATACAGATATATTATTGGGTTTTTTTAATTTTGCATCTATTCCCTCTGAATGCAGAGCAGAAGTGCATCACCATTTGTTTACGGCCCAGCTGTGCTCCTATAAAGCCACTCCTCATACAGGCTTTGGCCAGAAGACACTCATAGTCTTACAGCAGTGGGATACTAAATCAAAAACCTAAGCCCTAGTTCCACAAAGCACTTTCTTAAAACAATATGAAGCCAATAAAGCTATAACTCTGAATACTTTACTGCAAAGGACTGTAATTACTCATTTGTTTCCCATCAAATTCAATCTGCTTTGGATCTAGTCCTAGACATTTGCTGGAAGGTGTCATTAAATAAAATGAGAGGAAAGTCAGGCCAATAATATCTCGATTTCTAAGAAATTGCTGCTTGTAGCATCTGTCCAATCAGATGCTTAAGCAGCAGCCACAGGGGGACCACACATCATACCCAGACCTCTGACTCACTAGCTTTAAGCATAAGTATTTACCCCATTTTGGTTCTCTCTTTGAATTATTACTTTAATAATGTACACAAGGTAATTACTTCAAGTTTACAGGTATTGACATCTGTAACTTACACAGAGACTGGAAGTTTTGAACTGTTACATAATAAACACAGAAATTTTAAGTGATTGACTAAGCATATTAATGGAAAAAGTCAAATGAGCTCTAGTAAACAGAATTTTAAAAAGCTTCCTAGAACAGCTGCTTACTAGTGCTCACTTCCTTTGCACACAGCTTTTGGGAAATAATTCACAAAATGCTTTTCATTTTATAAAACAATACATATTTGATGGCATGTATGGGATATAGCAGTTGATCTATCACATATATTTCTAACAGGCTGTGATTGAGAACATTGTTGGTACAGATAAAAGATGCTTTGATAAGACAACCAAGCAAACAGGTATACCGGCTGAATGGTTAGGGAATTAATTTGGACAGACTCATGTTCACTTACTTGGTCTGCCACAGATGTCCCACATTACCTTAGGTTAGCTAAATTCAGTTCCCCACTGAAGTGAGAATAACTCTATTTCTCTGTCTCAGAAACATGCTCCAAAGCTAAATATAAAATATAATATGCCAACCTGATGCTCAAGGCTGCCCAATCCTTTCTCAAATGCGTATCAGTGATTCAGAAACTGCCCTCCATAACTACTTGACAGGAAACACAGCAGAGCTCAAAATTGTTAGATTTAATGCAGCAAGCATGTTAGGACTCCAATAGCTTGAACTTCAATGCCTGAATGACTCTCATTAAAGAAAAGCAGAAGCTGAATGATACATGCCTTGAAAATCATATTATGTGCTGAATGCCTCCAAGAATTTGGAATAAGAAATAATAAACCACAAGTATTTCTCCCAGTGACATTGTTTTCTTTTCTTTTCTTCCCAAGTCTTGATGTTCAAATTCAATAGTTGCTATATTTTGCCAGAATCTGGCAACCACAGCCAGGGATGATGTGTCTAACCACAATCTCACTGAACAGAAAAAGTAATCTGTGTGTCCACTTCAGACTCAAGTTGGAGAAAAATCTAAACCCAAGTGTTGCATTCTAGATAATGAAGAAGTTTCTTAATTTGTACAGCAATAAATAAGTACCTTTACAACTTTGAGTGTCTTTTCTTCTTCACCTCGTATTTGTCAGGTGAATTACTAAACACTTATATAGACGTTCTCTCTTAAGAATGAGCTTTGACATCTACTCTCATGTACTGGTATCTCAAGGCATGTCCTCTGTTTCCACCTAGATATTTTATTGGGGAAAAAAAAAAAATATTTAAGAACTTTGGCCATTGCCCCAGGATTTCTGAAAGTCCAGAAGCTGGCTCAGAGCTAGTGTCTTACATACAGAGTTAATCTGCAAGTGGGCAGTAAATCCAACGCCTCTAAAAGATAATCACCTTCTGCACATGTACAGACTATATGTAAAGCAGATGCTGGATGCCTGGAAGTCCCAGATATATGGCCTATCTCATCCAGAATGGGATGAGGAATATCTGCAATGCACAAAGTAATATGCATCCAGACAGTCCCACCACCGTGCACACCACAGATCTGGAAAATCTCACATACTAGAGGTTCCTCAGCCCAAATGCCCCACCTGTCCTAGCAGCATTTTTCTGCCTGGATAGGAAAAACTAATGCTGCCTCCAAGTTAAGGTTGGATCCTCTTTTTAACATAAAGCACTTCCCATAGTATGAAATTACTACAAACCTGAAATTACTATGAACCTGAAAGGGAAGAGGCTCACAGAACTCCAAGCAAATTTGGGTTGGGCCCGAAATCAGGGTTCATTGTAATCAGCTCAGAGTTTGAGAAAAATTTTGCAACACTCGGAAGATTAAAACTAGTGGTGAACTGACCAAGTGACTGTTTTATCAACAAGACTGAAGTTTATGCCTCCTACAAGCAGACTTGATACAGTACTACATTTCAGAGATTATATTATGATTATGCCAAGCAAAGATATTGAGAAAGACTTGAGAATGGTTTCATCTGTCCACTGCTTCCTAGATGATCTGTAATCACATTCTCTGTTCTTCTTCCCTACTCCAACACTGTGGTACATTTAAGGTCCTGCGAGCTGCTTTATTTATTCTCTGACATAAAATAAAAAGTTAAAAGCATCCACTTCACTGCATTTGCTATTCCTCAGGAAATACTAATTGAAAACTTCTTGCTCTGTGTTACAAATTGCAATGCAAATATTATGATTCTGTAAGTCAAACAAGATTACTATCCCCCTTTCCCTGCAGGAAATCTTAATAAATTCTACAAGGGTTTCCAGCTTTGCAGGAAGTGAAACTGCTGGACTCTCACACACTTTTATATTTGGCTTCACTGGGAAACTCATTCTGCAACTCCACCAAATACCAGATACATTCCTACAAGCAAAGCAGTCCAGCTGCCAGTCAATAGGACATTTGACCTTGCAGAGAAACCTGAAAGGCACTTGTACAAAACAACAAGATCTGGTTACAGTTGCACTCCCATTGCCAAATCCATTAAAGCTTATCTTTAAAATGCAATTAACTTTTAAAAAGTGGCCAACACCAAACCTCATTTCCAGCAGCAGCCAGAGTCTTGCTGCAGCTTTCCAGCACCTCTGCATCACTTCTTTTCTATTTATATGAGAAATGACCTCGTTATCATGTAACTTCAAATACAGTTAACATGTTAAATCCAAAACAATTACTTGCCTTCAGGGAGAGTGCCCAGTTTTAGCAAGCATCAGTCATGCATTCATTCTGGTTTCATAATCCCAGTTACCCTTGACCAGTGGACATTTGGAAGGTCACAATTCAAAGGCACTTTGGTAAGTTTTATTAAGCTACTACAAGAACTCTCCAGGGCAGCTTCAAGCTCTCCAAGATATCTCGCCTAGTGTCCTTGTTTTTCCTCCAGCAGCTCTTGTGAAAAAGCCCAGCTCTTTCTTCTTGCCTGCATGCCAGAAGACAGATTTTGGCATGTGAAAGGCATCACTGAGTTGGTTGCTTCAAAGCTCATAAGGAAGATGAATGAGCTTGGATAGATAATGCTAAAATAAAGAGTATGAAAAAGTACTTTTGATTTTTGGGACACACAACTGTGGAAGCAGCTAGAGCCTTCATGTGATTCTCTATCACTAGAAATTGATGATATTGGCAAATTCCATTTTTGCTTTGAGATTTTGGCTTAAACAATTAACAAGCACATTTTTTCACATATGCTTCCATTTTAATTACTATCTATTAACAGAGCAAGATGTGAAATTTCACACTATACTAGCTTTAATCTTACCCTTTTGTGATCAAGGGATCTTACATCTTGAATGGTGCCATTACTTATTCCTAGATTCAAAAAAGGCTCGATGAAAAGTTGACTGAAATCAGCGGAAAGCCTCCCAATGGCTTAAAACTATGCTGCCTCTAAGAAACCAAAGAGCAATGCTCAGGGAGACCTCCGTGCTGTTGCAAGCTGGTTTTTTCCCCTCAGCATAAGCCAGTAAAAGCTGCTGGCATCAGCATATGGAGTGAAAAGCATGTCACACGTCTCCTTCTAATAAATACTGCTGCACATCACAACCTGGGCAATTTACCAAACTGAAGAGGAATCTCTTGCATGTGTGCAATGAGAAACAAGTCACAGTGGTACGTGCACTGAAAATCCTCTGAACCTAAAGGAAAAAAAATCTTTTATTACCTTTGAGCAACTGACTTTGTGTTTGAACGTGATTTACTTGACAAGCTTGTAAGACACCAATGTAAGCAAATTCACTAGTGAGTATAAAGTAGCAGACACCACAGAACACAAGCCATTCTGTACTACAATCAGCATTTAACTTATGCTTGCTAAGTTTATGCTTGGTAAGTTTTCTGTAGACACACTTACCTGGTGCACATGGTCACCTTTATCATTGCTTTCCATCGCTTTCAGCCATCAAGCCCAGCTATGAGGCACTGGGAGAAGAGAGAAATTTTAATTCTTCTTCCCAACACCCTCATCACTTCAAATACTTTGAGATCCTCTTGCGCAAACTGTGCCTCTCACTCAGAAACCACCTGAACTGCTAAACTGTTCTAGTGCAAGTGTCTTTCATGCTCCTGCAACTGTTGCACAACTCTTCCCTACAAGAGCATCTGTGGGAATTCAGACTTTGCACACATTGCACTAGTGCAAATGGTTTGTTCCCCCAGCAGTTTTTTTGGTTTTAAAGAGGGTCTGTTTAAACAAAAATCCAAATCAATGGGAGATACAATGCTTTTTTAAATTATATTTTGTTTTTTCCACAGTATTCAGACTTAGCGCTTCAGCAAGTATTTTTTTGTTATTTTGCTCATTTTACGGCTAGATTTAGAAACCTTTATATAGTATTAGGGGAGAGAAGGGCCTTGTCCCTCCAATAATTGTGATCAAGGGATCTGATTTACACAGTTGTTTTATCTCAGCAATTAGCTACAGACACAAACGGCAACATGAACACATCTACACATCTTGTGGGGGTTTTTTGTTTATTGGACCAACTGATCTAGTTGGAAATAAAGAAAAAAATGAATTGCTAGAAGAAGGGCTATGAACATGAAAATCCCTGGTTTTACTTCTCTCCCTCATCTAAATCAGCTGGCCTAATAACACACATTATCTCTCCCTCCAACCCCTCCCCTGCTTACACACTTAGACCATTCTGACAACAGAAACTCTTAATAATCTGGACAGTTCCAAAAATGACAGGATTTGGCACATTCTCTCATTTGATAATAACAGCTAAAATTACCTGCACATTTAACATAAAATTCTTCAAATAAAGATTAAGCGGATTTAATAGTTTCCATAATGAATTTAACCACTATGCGAAGTGACAAATCCATTAACCAAGCCAAAGAGTCAAAGCTCAAGATGTCTTGTCCAGGAGAACATAGTACTGCTGTATTTGAAATAACTCCTTCCTATGTTGAGAAAAAGCCTTAACTACATGTTTTACGAGGCTAAACAGAGCTAATCCATGTGGACATACTACAAAACAGAAAACTTTATAAGCTAGGCACACAGAAAAAAATTGCTCCGAGATGTGGAGCTAATCTGGTTTTATATACAATACAGAAATTTACTGAAAATTCGTTTCAGTTCCATACTTCCACATGTTGAAAAAGGATACATGTGCAACAGAGAGCAAAGTGAAGCGAAGCAGAAAATGTTGATATACAGAAAACTTTTGTGTTGGCGTTATTTTCTTTGTCAGAACCACAGTCTGCTCAGTGTATGTCTGAGTTTTGTGTTTGGCAGCTGCAGAACTATAAAAAGCTTTGCCATTTAAAACATTTTTAAAAGAAAGATATTGTATTAGGCTGACAATACATAAGTCATTTATCAAAATGTCATGTTGTTTGGGGATACAGATAGCAAGTGTCACCCTGGGCCTCAGAGGAGGTTAAAAATTGAAAACATGCTCATCATCTCTACTAGAGCACATTATAAGCTGAAAGTAGTCAAGTTTGTTGTTGTGCTAAGCCTTCTATTGAAGCAGAGGGAATTACAGCACAGTGTTTATTCTCCCCCAAGCATCAAGGCCTGTCTGACCTGCTTGCAACAGCTCTAAAGCTAAGACTGTGCCAAAAGAATTTATTTGGGCAAAAGCTTCAATAAGCTCTTCAAGGTTTGGTAGCAGGTCTTGTAAGTCAGTGAGAAAAAGACAAAAAAATAAGTAACAGTCAGAGGAAAAGCAAGAGACAAAGCAAAACCTTTGTTTTTTTCAGCCTGACTTGTCTCCTACATTTGGCCAATGTAAGAATATTTCTGGATGCAGAATCCCAAGGATAATGAAAATAACCATTTGCGTCTTTGCTCCCTGCTCCCTAGATCAAATCAAAAAACAAACAAGCAACAAAACGGGACAATCTATACTCCTGTATGGCATTTAATCAGAGACAGGTACAGGCAAGGCTTCTCCCAGACAGGGCAGCATCCAGTTTTCAGCTACAGTAGGCACATGCACTGGCAGCTCCAACATCAAACTCCAGGCCCTAACTCTGCAAGGGGCTTGATGTTAGAAATCCCTGGGTGCTGTCTGCACAGGTGCACGTGCTGGCAGTGGTACTCTTTGAAATGAAGAATGAGTAAAACACTGAAACCACAGGAGAGCTCCCAAAAGCAGATGTTTACACAGTACCTCCCATCATCCAGGCAAGTTGCAGAGGCAGGAAGGTAAATCAGCATCACTTCCAGCATGTCAGAGAAAGAAAACTATCCCAAAGCTGTGGAGGAGCCTAAATATTATAAGCAATCATAACTTCCCCCTTCAGGGAGGGGTATAAGTAGAGTTCAGTTATTCATTAAAGACCTACCTTTCCTTTCTCAGCTCTGAATGAATGCCAAAACAGCAGCTAGAGTGTTCTTCTGGAGGTGGCTGCTATAGAAGCTAAAGAGGAATTCAATTTACATTCTCTTTATTCAAAATCAAGTCAGATGGAATTTGCTTTAGGTCCAGTTTTGTTTAGCAATTGCCAGATCTGACACACCAAAATGAAAAATCAAACTCTGCCACACCACACTACAAAGCTGCCAGATCCATCTCTAGTAGGTACCTTACTGCATGGCAAATCCATTTGAAATCAAAACCAAGCCACGAATGGTTGCTCTTCACTTCATCTTGTGAATTAGCACTGCCTTTCAGCAGCTTCAGTTAAATCATCACTAATTCTGACAAGCACCAATGACTCATCTCAGCATACAGCAGCACACAGCTTCTAACATCAATGGCATTATATGTCATGCTACTTATGTGGGCAAGGCTTGAAGCCTGCTGAGGTCAGTGGTATGAAGATTGTTTACAGGACCAGCCCCACATATAATATGCTCAGCGTTCCCACCAACATCTACAGTGCTGCCAAAGTAATCAGCTGGTTGTTTGCCACACATTTCAGTACATGAAATGAACAGGAATGCTGAACAAGCTGTAACATTCAGCCCTAGACCCATTCTAACTACAACAATATCGATTTTCATACTACTTATCAAACAGTTTGTGTTACTTAAGTGCAATTCTTACTCAGATGTCAAAAAACTTAGTCCACTCTATGAAACAAGAGCTACATTCAGCCTTGGCTCTGCCCCACCAAAACATGCCTGGAAAAGGGACGATAAAACAAAAGCAACATAGGCAGCTGCCAAACTGATGAATTTCCACAACTTAAAGGCAATTTTGAAGGTATTTTCATAACATAAACTGCTCAGAAACCAGAAACAAGCAGTTTGGTCCAAACACAAATTGTTTTTATTAACATCTTATAGTGACTGCAAACAAACTCAGAGCTTACAAAAGCTGCCCAACCAATACTTCCAAGACGTCTCAATGCATTTACAAGTGCTAAAGGCAAAACAAGGACCAATGTATTACAGGGTTAGTACAGCACAGACAAAGGCAGGGTCTGCATCAGCACCCTTCTCGCCTTGGCAGCAAGACTTCCTTCGCACTTCCAAGCTTTTCTACAAGAGCTCTATTCTCAATGCATTAGTAGTATCCCAAAGGGGAGAGTGACAGTGTCGGCAAGAGATTATGCAGAGGGACAGGAAGGCAGACGGCCTCCTGGTTTGGCTATGATAAGGGAGAGGAACTGGAATCCAGGCGGGGGAAGCAAAGGGACTTTCAAAGGCTGCTGCTAATACCAGAAGCAGCAACAGATTTAGTTTGGGCTTAGTTTGCTGACCACGCCATAATGACAAGTTCTTTGGTACCAAAACGTTAGGAAATGCCATTGCCAAAAGATACTTTGGACTCAAAAAAAAAAAAAAAAAAAAAAAAAAAAAAAAATTTGACATTAACACCAAACAAAAATTAAACTCCGTGTGCCAGGATGAAGGCCAGAACAAATACAACTGAGCAATCGTATTTCCAGAACACCACCACATTTGCCAAAATACTCTGCCAAAGCTCAACTCCTCAGAGTTTGATTTCACTGAAGTCAATGGTGACACATCTAGGCTTGACTGACAAAATAAACAAGTAAAAACATGAAAACAGCCTCTCTGCTCTGGACACCATTGAAAACTTATCACACGGCACAGTGTTCCAGCCCACTAGTATTTCAACTTTAGACGAGTTAGAGCAGGATTTGATAAAGAGCTCTCTCAGCTATGGTTAGGCTTGGGTCTGAAGTGGCTCACATACTGCAGGGTTTGCCCATGAAAGTGTCTTGTCTGGTGACCCTAGAAACAAGAGAGTTCATCTCCACAAGCATCCTGTCTCCAGCAGTAAAACCTCGAGAGTAAATAACACAGGTAAATGGGATACTCTTCCCCTATACGCTCCCATCCTGTCACCATTTTCGGTCTGGGGACTTTCTAAGTCAGGTGTGGGTTTAGCATATTTAGTAACCCTCAGTGGATTATTTTTTAACTAACTTGTCCAGTCTAAAACTTGTCTCCTAAAACTTGCTTGAATAGCTACAGACTCCTGAAAAAACAAGAGGGGAACCTCCAAACTCTGCCCACCTCATACTCTTACTTTGCAAAACATGAACAGATGGCAAATGCTGGGAGTCACACAGCCACTTAAAGCCCTGGGTGGACCTCAGTAGTTATATGTCTATCCAGACCTAAAGCTAGCTAACCAGAAACTCCAGTTGTAAGAATATAACCTTGTGGATTTACAGAGGATACTTACCAATTCGAAAACAGAACCCTGCCTTGATTTGATGTTGCCAACTGCCATTTCAGACACACTGGTCTCGTGCTCATTGTAAAATGATTGCATTTAAACAAAATTAGTAAAGCCAACTAATTTTAGGCCTGTTTCACCACAGTTGATGAGTACAGCCATGTGCAAGACTAGCATTTTTTTTCCTCAGCAACAGTGGCAAATTACTGAAACTATGTTCAAAGAACCTTCAGTTAGCTCAATTCTGATCCCCACAAAGCTGAAGGACTAACAAACTTTCTACATTTTAATGATGTGTACAGCAGTACATTTCAAAAATGCTGCAGAAACCTACAGCAATTCTTCAAAGTTTCATTCGTACAGATCCAGACAGGTAATTTTGTTTTGTTGGATGGTATTTTTTTGGTAATTCATTATGATACATTCCATGAAAAGCAATGGAGAGCATCCATGCACATCAGAAGAGTACAGGGTATTATCCAGATGTAGACAGAAGACCCCAAATTCTGACCCCTGCACTGCACCTCGCAGAAAAGTCTAGCGTATTATCTCAACCTTTCAAATACAGCAATATCCTGCCACTCTAAGAACAAACTGTGACCTCCAGTTCTGCATCTGTTTGTGATGGCAGATCTCCAAGGAGGTGTGATTTATCTCAAAATTAGGACTTCCAGCAAAACGCATGAAGTGCCATCAACCTTCCAATTGAGCAGTGCAGTCAGATGTCACGAACAAAATTAGAGTCGATTTTGGACAAGACAAAATTTTTGAGTCCCTAAAGGTGTATGTTCAAACTGGGAATTGTCCAGCTCAGTCCATTTTTGTAAAAACACAGAGAGGACATGTGAATTTGACCAAGTCTCTGGAAGAACTGGTGAATCACTAATAGCACATCTGAGATGAGCAGAATTGCACAAATCTTCAGAACTGACAGCAGCATCAGAGAGAAGACACAACATGGCCATGACCACACCAAACACAAGGCAACTTTGATAAGCAAGGTAGTGGGTGAGAGATGCCCCATCTTTTCTCCCAGGTTCTAAGTGCTGAATTAACTTCTCACAAGGCTGAGGCCCCACAGTAGAACAGACTTGTCTCTCAGCAAGTCCAGCACGGCTGCTGCCCTGTCAGCAAGTCACTTATTTACACATGGCCAAAGCTTCTAACAAATCCTCCTGGAATCCAGCTTGCACTTGGATCACCACAGAATGGTCTCACCATGGTTATCTGACTTTGTTAAAATATTTAGCTTTTCCAATTTTGCAGGATTCAAATGCAGGAAAATAACTACTTCATGAGGCACTTCATGAAAACATGCAACAAGTTCTTCTCCATCCTCCTATTATTTCTGAGACTGCTCTGTCAACTGAGAACAACTGCTATTGCCTTTTAAGACCGCAAGTACTCTTCAGAAGAATGCTGACACTTCCCAAGTCCTGCCCTTGGATCAGACATGGGCCATAATACTTCACAACAGAAGGAAAAACAGTATTTGTATAGTACAGAACCACGCAGCACACTTACAGTCTCATCAGCATAGATGAAGCATAACTAGTTCCATCTTCAAAGCTCCTCCTACCGTCCAAGGATTTAACCTACAAGATTTCCTTGCACATGACTTCCCCAATGTCACACTGAAAGCCTGAGACATAATCAAACCCAGCCTCAGAGATGGAACACAGTTTTGTCTTAACTGCAGGACAGCTTTTTCCTCTAATTTTCCCCCCAAATGCCTAGTCAAGCAAGCTCTTATACATGATGCATAGATTGGCCAAATAATGTAAGGACCAGAGAGAACTCCTTTACAAACCATGCTGAATACAGTGTTGGCACCCTTGGTCAATATTTAGGAATTCAATTTCTTCATGTTAGGAAAAACAGCCAACTTCACATAGTAAACAATGAGCAAAGGAAAGAAAAAACTGCAAATTTCTTACATCCATGACCGTTTTTTCTACTTTTCTTCTCAGGCAGATTTGGAAAACAGAGAAGCTTCTCAGAGGACAGCCTTTTACTGATATTTAGGGTATTACAGAAGACCTTGCAGCAGTGACTTGCAAGTCTGCTTCTTCTTCAAAGAACCTTCAACCTAGTAAGCGAGCAAAGACTTGGATCAAAAACCTCAGACCATAAAACTGCCTGTGATTCCGCTGGAGGGACACAGTCATCTTCACTGGATAAACACCACACACTTCATAGCTTTACGCTGAGACTTTAAACTTCACCCAAAAGTGTAAAACAGTCAGGGCATTGAATAAAGCAGCAAAACACTTGCTGCCCGAAGCCTCACTTCTGAAAAACTTCTTCAGAGGTTCTTGGAGAGATGTACGGACTATCCCCTGCAAAGCAGCCTTCAGTCAGATGAAAGCTTTAAAATAAGATCCACTGCAGAAAACCAGCAATGACCCTATGCCTGCATTTAGCAACCAGAGGGGTAAACAGTAATTGCTATGCGATGAGTACAACAGCTGGAAACCTACTGAGATCCCTAATTTTGACCACGTAGCAGACCAAAGGGCCATCGGTCATATGCTGACAAAATAACGAACTGGCTGAAATATCCCATTTCAGTTGAACAGAGTTAATTCCTTAGATACTACAATGAACTGTTAAAAGCAACAGAGAAATAGAAACCTGTGTAGCAAAGTCTGAAAGAGAGCCTGAGTGTTTACTAACGACAAGTTACTAGTTACCTAGGTACATGAACCAGCAGTCCTTATCTCTTACCACAGACGTTAGCTATTTCTGTCCTCCTGTTCTGTAGATGACCATATCAATGAATGTAAGGTCTGTACTGACAGAGGAACATGACAACATAAACAGCAAACATCCAGGCTGGAGACCATCTGGGAGATTTCTCATGGCCAACTAAACATGGCACACTAGAGTATATTTTACCTCTAAGAAAAGCAGTTTTCTTCCCTTCTCTCAACATGGACCAAAATTCCATTTAGACTTAAAGAAATATTCTTTATTTCACTGGAAGGGGGGAAAACACTGTAGTGTTCTCAGTTCTGAAAATTATCAAATGGGACATTCAAAATCTACTTCTGTGCTAGCCAGATCAATTTAAAACACTTGATAGATTCAACTGTTTGTGTGTTGTTATTGCATTACACCGAGCAAAGGTCAAACTATTCATTTTTCAGTTCAAATTGATATATGTAAGGCTACCAGAAACATGAGCTATGTCACTCTTTGTAACTATCATCGAACACCCAAGAGAATAAGCCAGATGCTGAATAAAACCCCATCAAAACCACTTAATGCTGACAAATTACTGTTGCTTATGAGGTAGCTGGCGATTCCTCTTCTCTCCAGTCTTACAGACATGTGCTGTATAATGATTCAAACCAGATTGCTTACAAAATTGTTGCATATTCAGTAACATCCTGTGTCATCGTGTGCCTCGGTCCGTAGGGGTGCAGCTTTATGGACGCTGAAGTGGTACCAGGAGATGCAGCCCACCATACAGCATAATACACAAAGTAAAAGTTGTCATCCAAAGAGTCTCCAGTCCAGAAGAAGTCACAGGAGGCTCATAGACTGGATAACTACATACCAAGCAGATGATAAATCGTCACAGCCCCACCAACTACCAATACCATGTTTGATACCTGCTTATTTTTAAGGTAATCAACATACTTGTAGTCACTTCTAGCAATATTAATGGAAGAAACTGGAACCCAGCATTCTTGAATCAGACATATTTGATCCCAACAGTTTGCATCTAGGTTATTTTTTTCCCCTTTAAATTATGGAAAGGGATGGAAAAGTGGTGTGGCGCTAAATTACAGGGTCTCATTTTACACACCTTGCAGACTGGCTGAAAAGCTTTCTCCTAAAGCTTTTTTTTTAATTAATATTGAGGTTTCTGCAGTATTGAGAACAAATACATCTTCATCCCAGCAAAAGACGCCGATTTGGTAGCGGAACACGCATTCCTATGGACATGCTATGAAAGGAAGCTTTACAAGAGGAACAGCCACCCGTGCTTCTTTCACCATGAAGGCGCAAACCATCGGTTCCGCTGCTACACGCTTCAGACGACATATATCAAAACACCCCAGGTATTTTCGTGATCTCGGGTGAACGGCTTCAGGGCCCAGCCACAGGCACTCCCGCGCCACACAGCCTCTTCCAGGGCCACCACCACCACCGAGCTGCGGCGGGCCCAGGGATGCCGGATGACCGAGGGAGGCCGGACGGATGACCGGCTTCGAGGGAGGCCGCCGATGACCGAACCAGCAGGTGAAGGCCCATCAACCCGGCCCCTCGCTCCCTTTTGGAGCGGACACGGGCAGTGCTGCCAGACCACGGGCAAACCGGGACACCTGCGACCCACACCAGCACCCCCGCCCGCCCCCGAGCCCCGCTCCCCTCCCTCTCACCC
>JANZLQ010000027.1:18538327-18574029 GCA_026212715.1 Elanus axillaris | reverse complement strand
ACTCCCCCCAGTTTATATAGTGGGCATGAGATCCCATGGTCTGGAATATCCCTCTGACCAGTTTGGGTCAGCTGCCCTGGCTGTGTCCACTCCCAACTTCTTGTGCCCCTCCAGCCTTCTTGCTGGCCAGGCATGAGAAGCTGAAAAATCCTTTACTTAGTCTAAACATTCCTTAGCAGCAATGGAAAACATCAGTGTGTTATCAACATTCTTCTCATACTGAATCCAAGACATAGCACTGTACCAGCTACTAGAAAGAAAGTTAACTCTATCCCCGCCGAAACCAGGACAATGATGAAAGGACAAAACTGTGAGAAGCTTTTAATGAGAGATAATTTATACCTCATAAACATTGTACTCATTGGCTTCTTTGCCAATGTGATTTTAGTGGTTTACTTATATGTGTGAAAATGTGAGGTCTAAAAATAGCTGGTTTTGAATATTGCAAAATGAGAAAATAATACCAGGTCGTACATAGGGAACATTACGAAAATGCCTGCAGAGCCAAGTGAACCTGGATATCATGAAAGAGAAAATATCAGGAAGAAACCTGCAAACCTGCATGCAAAGCATTTCTTCACCCTTCTCTTTACAACCAGGCAGTTGTCATCCCTTCATGTTTTCAATCTCATTCCTAGAAGACAAGCCTTTTTAACATTAGGTGGAGCATTTTCCAAGTGCTTTATTTATGTATTACTCTTTATACTCACCCCTGTCCTAAAGGATATCTTTGTCAGTGGGCAAGTCTCCAGTATGAGCTGTAGTAAGAGTAAGGTCTAGAAGAATTCATCTGTTGAAGAATTCATCAGTTGAAGACTTCTCACGCTCTTAGAGAAACTGTTGCTAGTATGGTACAAGGCCCTTTTAGAAATCCACTTTAACTCAGCTGGCCTCTGTATAATTATATTAGCCTGCAATTAACAATCAGTAGCTATCAAGTGAAATTGCCTCCTAGTAAAATCATCTCGTTAGCGCTGTATCCGAACAGGTGCTTTCTTTAAACTCTTTGGCAAGGGGAAAACGCTGGCGTGAAATTTTCACGCGATAACCAGTCACAGAGGGCAGCAGCCTCCTCCTGAACTTTGCTGTGCATCCTGTTATGCATGACAGAGCTCTTCAGAGGTATATTGTTGAGGTACAGGGCTGATAAGGAAAGTAAACAACTGAAAGTGAGAAGTAGCTTGAAAGGTCAGCTGGGCCATTGAATAGGTACAGATGTACTTGGCTGCTGGCATGCCCTCGTACCTGGAGCAGAGCTCTCAATCTCACTGCCATTTAAAAAAACCGTGTGTAGAGTCAGCATAAATGTTTTGCAGAGTCCTACACAATGATATAAGAAAAAAAAAGGGACAGGCTTCTTAAATCATGTGGCATAAAAGCATGCTATTTACATAAGAAAGCAGAAATGTTTGCTGGTTTTCTCATTAAGTTCTCTTTTTTGGCAATACAAGGGTTTGCAAAAATTTTATCTGTTCATGAAGTCTTCAATCAATTCTATAACCTCCAAGATATTCTTCCAAAAAGCCTTTGGGTCTGATTTTAGGAGCCTTTGAGTCTCTTAGGCCTCTTAAAATAAATCAGGACAAACATTTTTTAAGTCAATGGGCCTATATTTTTGACTGCTAGAAATCACTGTAGCTTGTTCTGACATAAGTGTTCCCCTTATTTGCACTAGCAGAAGTTTAGCAGACTTGTGTCACTGGCTTGATCACTTCATTCCAAACACACAGCATTTTTCCTGGGTGCTTGTAGTTACAAATACATATTTATTACAGAGACAAGAAAATGAGAAAAAAGGAAATTAACACTTAAAAAGGCCATTCAATAGAAGTGCAGGAAAGCTTGCACTGCTAAAAGTCAATTAATCTAGATAGTATGCTGAGAAATCTCTCTCATACTCTGCTGAGAAGATACAACACAGTTTAGGTGATATACTTTATGTCATGGAGTCTGCATGCATGAGCCAACTGCAGAAAGGAATTTTAATCAATGTGTTCATTTTCTAATCAGAACTGCTGCCCATCATTAAAAATTGTGGCTTTCCAAGCTCCAGCTGAAGCTAGACTTTGCACTGGGGACTGTTGGGGACTGGGCAGATCTTTGCTTCTGGTGACTCTGCTCTGAGAAATGAGCTCCTGGCAAAGGGGGTGGACAGCTGGCTCTGCTGATGTGGTGAACTGCTGCAGTACAAGTTGCCAGACCTATGTGTCAGAGAGAGATTTTTTTAAAGGAGGGAGAGAAAACAGTAATCATAACACTGTACCAGGCAGAAATTAATTTGGGTTTGTTGGGGTTTTTTTGCAAATAGACATTCTTTAGGTCACAGTGGGGAATTTTGACATTGCAAAGGAGATGAATGGACTAGTAGGCAAAATGAGAACAGCCTCTACTTGTAGCTGTAATGTGCAGAGGCTGCCATCACATCTGTACAGGCTATTGGGTCTGTGCAGAAATCTAGGCAGCTTCCAAAAGCCTTTTTAACCCATGGAAAATGCCACCTGTGAAATTTAATGCTTTACGAATTGCCATCTGCTACTTGGGGAAAACATAGAACATTGTAATGGTGAACTGTGCAAAATGGCTAGTTTATGCCATAATGAACCTTAAACGATGAACTAATTTGCATTACTTATAGAATAGGAGGGAAGGATACAGCAAGCCAAAGGTCCATCCCTAGGGAGCTCAGACTAATTCCATTAACACCTATTGGCATGTGCAATGTGGATGAATAAGCTCATTCTCCAGGGCTGAGTGGAGGCAATTCACCACTGATAGAGAGAAATCTGCAAGCAGCAAAGATTGCAGTGAGCCATTCTTAAATGAGCAGACAGTCCCCTAGAATCATAAAAAGCAATTTGATATCAAAGTAACTTCATGGCCAAAAATCATATCAAAATCCATGTAAAATGATATGTTTGTATCCCAACATCAATGGCCAGTAATGGCAGGAGTAGGAGGGGGAGAAAGCTAGAGAGACATGCTAAGGTCAAAGCATACACACAAATTACAGATCGTCTCTAAAATCTGAAGACCTGCTAAGATCAAAATATTTCAACAGGATAAATCACACATCTAGCAGCAGTATGTGGGTGGAGTGTTTGTTCAAATTATACAGTAGTGGATATTTCACTGAAACACAGCTGTGAATGTCAACATGGCCATGAACAAGTAAGGGCCATCCTCTCCTTTAACATTTGATTAGCAGGACATATAAGGGTTCAGAGCGGTGAGCAACTGAGGGGTATTGAAACACATTTTCAAAACCAAACTGCCAGAACAAAAGAAGAGGAAAGTGATACCATCTCTTTATCACAAGACAAACTATTATCTGCTCAAGTGTCAAATTGCCGATGTGCTGTAGTAAAACTTTTTGTAACAGAAGAAAATGAAGGAATGACCTTGTGAAGCCCAAAACCATATTAAAATGGTCCTAAGACATTAGATGTTGCTAAACCACTGAAAATGGGATGACTAGTTTAAGTTAGGCAGAGTCGAGTCATGAGTCGAATCTTGAGCGAACAGAGAAAGATAGATCCAGAAGGCACTTTGTCCCATCTTAAACTAAGAGTTTCAGGGGCGGTGAATCACCAGCTGGGAAGTGCCTGACTCTTCTCATCCTAAAGCATGGAGGTGTATCTTCGAGCTGCTGTCTAATGTTTAAACAGGCAAAATTGATTAGGATTAATCCTTAGAGACAGACCACTTGTGAGAAGCCTGGTTTGCATGCCTTGTTCACTACAGTTTAGAAACTGAGTTACAACAAAGATGATTTTCCTCTTGCTGAAGCTGGCTGCCTCCTTCACTGCATATTCACATGGGTATTCATTGGGAAAAGCTTCTCCTGCAGCCGGAGAAAGGTTTCAGCTGACAGCTAACTCCTGGTTAGATGTTGTATCTCTAGCAGTGAAATCTTGGTAACTGAAGGATTAAATCTGAAAAAGCGCGAGGTCTACGTGTGTGTGCTGGAAGGAGGGTGGAAGAGAAGACAAAATACAGAAGCAAAATTCCTCTCTAGTACTGAATGTGCTGGGAATCTCTGGTATGATGGTCTGCGTACCAACAGCTGTAACTAAAGTGCACAAGTGCCCTTACAGCATGCCAGCCTTCTCTCCTGTTCCAATACAGGCAAATAAAAGAGATCTTCCCCTTCCCACTGACATTTTCTAAAACCTGGATCCTTATCAACACACACTCAGCTGCATTTCGGAGCCTGTGTGAGTCACTGAGCTAGAGTTTATTACTCACTGCTGAGCAATAGCTAAGGAATTAGGAGCTCTGGGGCTCATGTGTCGTGGTCCCTATATACACAATGTTAAATATTTCAGGTTTGCCTGGGAACCCTCCCAGTCATCCCTCCTCTTCTTTAATTTATTTATTTAGTTTTCAACAGGGTTCAGGGACAGGGTGTTCCTGCTTTCTGGGTTATTTTGTTACCCTTGGGTGAGCAAGCAGGCAAACTGTGCAAGAAAATGGATTTTAGTCATTGTGGGAAAGTGAGTGTATACAGGGGGAAAAAATGTGTTCCACATTCTCTCCACATGATGAATTTAAGATTCATGTGGAGATAAACCAAAAATACCCATGAAAGGGCTTTGGTTTTTTGCATTTCATTTCCACAGGAGATTCCCAGAGTTGTTTGTTTGAAATAAACAACATAAAAGGAGACCCTCTGCCCACTCTCTGATGTGAAGTAATTAATGGCTGGATCAGCATTTCCACTCTTAATTCTGCTTTTCATATGGTTTGTTTTACAAATTTGCTCCAGACATGAACTTAACATGTAATTTACTTTGCATTTAGAAAAGTCTTTCATGTGAGCAGCACAAAGTGCTTTGAAAATATTGGTCAATTAAGATTCACAACATCATGAGAGATACGGGCTTTTTTTCAAAGACAAGCTGAGGCATTCAGGTTCAAACACCCTGGTGACATTTTGCCTAGTAATATAGCAGGGTATGAGAAACCCAGGATTCTGTTCATTAGTTCTGATATTCATTTGAACTCATCACTGTTTCCATAGCCTACATAAAGATGGCTTTTTTTATTTTTCATACTGTGAAGAAACATGAAACTATTATTTCACTAAATATTTCACTATGTAGCTAGATGCAGGTTTATGATATAAGACAATAATAAATAATGGATAATAATAAAGATCTTGTGGTGTGTATAATCATCATGAATTATTGTAAAAGACCTCATTAATGAAATGGTGGGAGTCACCCACTGATCTGCAGCCATCTTATGGGTGTTGAGCATCAATATTAACAGCACACTGCATCCGCACTGCAGCAGAGTTCAACACAGATAATGCAGATGGGAGGAGGAACTGTAAATTGTACTTAGCTGCGGCAGAATTGGCACTCAGTCCATGATTACTGAGAATCTGGATGAGGTTTAGTCTGGGTAATTTAGGCAACTAACTTACACCCCAAACTTCCCAAACCTACCATAATGACTTGTCCTTTATAGGGTGGGCTTCCTGTACAGTCACTGCAGAGCTAGGTGCTGTTGAAGGCTGCCAGCGGGAAAGCCTGTTTAAGTTTAGGCACCCAATTTTGGTGGAAGCCTGCCTCTGGATGTTTCCAAAGGCACTTGCTTCTTTCCATTGACCACACAGACCATGTCAGCTCTGATTTTTAGAAGATTGCTTCTTAGGTGGATACAATTCAGGGTACCACTTAGGTGCTTCCATTAGACAGATTGCATATCTCCTTCTGATGTTCATTGCAGTGGAGTCTACAATCCCCAAGTGTCCCCCCCCTGCCCCCAGAATCATTTCAGTACTTGCTGCAGCATTTAGGGCTTGCTTAAGGATCTCTCAGCCCAGTATTTGGAGCTGGCCTTCTCCATGAGAATGTGTAAGTTTACAACGTGATACAGCCAAACTGCAGGTGAAAATCTTATTTTTATGGCATAAAGAAGTAAGTGTAAAAGTCTCAGTATTTTTTGTTATTGCTCATTTTGCTCAGGTAGGACAGCTGCTAGGATGCTTTGCAGTGTGGTAGGGAAGATTATCCAACCCTAATCTGCATGGTGGGACATCCAGCCTAAGCCTGTGGGTGCTCTGTGTATTATGGGAATGACCTATAAAGAACCAAGTCAGAAATTATCCTTGTCCCCTTCCAACCTCGCCACCTGATTTATGGAAGATTGCAGAAGGTAGTTGTAACAAGCAAGCAGAAGGAACTGAAGAAAGGAGAGATTTTATAGGAGAGATTTTATAGGAAACCACAGGATTACATAGCTCTAATGAATGCACAATCAAGCAGTTTCAAGTCAAGTAATTACAAAAGAGCAAATTATACAAAGTAGGCATAAAATCAATGAGAGAGAGATGAGATGCCTCTCCTGACCATCTGCCCAGCTGCAAGCAGTTGGCATCATGGAACAGCATGGTGCAAAAAGTAGTGCAGGTGTGGGAAAAGATAACAGACACACTGGAGGAGCTGAAGCTGGGCTTTTAAGGTCCTAATAATCTCCCAAGTCCCAAAATTCACAAAATTAAGCTGATGTGGACAGCAGTGCTCTTCTATCCTACTTGATTTGTGACATTCAGTTTGCCACCAATACCCCATTTTGGACAAGATAATCCAATACCTTAGTTGAGAAACAAGAGCCCTGAAAAGAAGACCATGGTAGGCTCCATTTGTGGGACTGTGGAAACATGGAGGGAGGGGGTAAGTCCTCATTAGTCCTGTTCATCTCTCTTTCTGAACATGTTTTTTCCAGCAATTACAATGATCGATCAAATTTCAGCTGTTAAGGACTGCCATATCTGCTCCTCTCAGGGTCTGATCTCCAATGCAGAGATTAATGACCAGTGTTTTACACGTAATGATTTAACTAAGACCAAAAAGTATTAGCATTTTAGTAAGTTTGCCTCCAAAAAAAGAAATTTAAACTTCGTATTACATGCTGTTCAAATCTCCCAAAGAGCGCAATGCCAAAGTTTGCATATAAACTGGCTTCCTGACCTTTATCAGGAGAAAATGTATTTCAGCTTTAACTCTGGAGAGGGAACAGTACAAAATATGTGTGATTGCTAATAAGCTACGCAGCACACAATGTGCTGGAAAGATTGCAGAGTCATGCATTACTCTAATGACTTTGAAGGGAAGTGACAGTCCTGCTCTACAGTATATTGATCACCAAAGCAGCTGCCAAAAACAACAGCACTGAAGTATTAAATATACTTTGAATTTCGTCCCTTTTCACAGTATCTCTTTCCAGGATTTGTAATTGAACAACTTGAGGCATGAAATGGTCCTGTTTGCATTAGCTCTGTATTCCTCCCGAGGAGCCCCCTGTAACTATGGTGTCAAAGCACTTCCCATCTTCAGCCCAGTAATTCTTGCTCCAGTATCCTGTGATTCCCATTTTTCACTAGTGGATCTGCACCATAACTAAAGAGTGACTTTTTTAAGATCACATGGGAAGTCTGTGTCAAAACAGAGGAGTTTCACTTGTCCAGCCTCGTGCCCTAAGACCAAGGCCATCTTTCCCATTTGGATTTTCAATAGGTTCTTGGGTGTAATCATCTTTTCCATTGGACTGTTATAGTGCCGAGTGCCATAGGTCTTCTGACTGCAAGTGCAGTAGATACAGATAGAAATAATCCTCATGGCAATGTACCAGCAGCTGGGGAAGCTGCACACAGTAACAGGAGGTGATTAAACTGATGCATAGCACAGAAAGCCATGGCAGCAGAGGGACTGACGTAGGGATTGTAGCAAAAGGGTATGTCACTGCTGTGTACAGAGTTTAGACTTTGGTTTGTGTGGAAGCTTGTGATGTTGCATCTTCTTTTTTTTTGTTTGGATTAATCTAGGGCCATTGTTGGTGGTATAAGATCCTTTTAACAGATTGCTTAGGGCATGGCCCAGTGTGATCAAGGGCAGCACATTCAGTCCCTGTCATTAAATAGCACTGCCTTTAATCCCCGGAGGTGAATGACATTCTGTATTTTACAATGTGGCAAATGCATCTGGCAATGTTCAGATACGGGTTATGAGAAAGCATTTTTTATAGGCATGCATGCAAACATACAAAGCTGTTCTAAGCAAGGTCAGGATAATTCACAATACATATTTTGGCTCAGCTTGAAGATCATCTGCAAAACCTACATACAGAAAATTGCCAGCAAGGCTAATAAAAAATTTAATGAGCCTTAACCAGCAGGAATAGTTTATTATGATTTGGTTTAATAGTCCTTTCAGCTAGTCATTCCTCATGCCAATAAATATTGTCCATTACCTGCCATGAACCTTTTTTTAGCTCGCCATGAATCGCACCTCAGAAAAGACACTATATGGGAAGGGTGTTTGTGTAGACGCTCAATGGCTTGGAAGGACCAAAGCCAGATCTTGTATTTTACATCCACACCCAGAACAATTACATCGGAGTCACTTTTCTGTGCCAAAAGTTAGTTTCAAAATACAGCCTTGTTTATAATGAACTATTCCTTTTTAAGGCTAATGCCAGAAGATTAGATGCCTTTGGATTGTTTTACCTATTATTCGAGGTTATTTTGTTTGTCTGATAAAAGTCCTGCTTGAAAATTTGGGATTTATGCTGGGGAGCACAATAACAGGATGTGGTCACATCAACAACTGACAGGGAGGAGGTTCACTAGTGATGAACTTCTAACACTTCAGCTATTTTGTGGTAACAGCCTTTTGCATGCTTCAGCCCCAGTCGCCGGGGAAGAAGCTCCCTGCAATCAGGCCACGTTTCCCATGGAGTGCACTCCAGCAGTTACCAGGATGTGACCGATGCTCTGTGAACCCACGTCCCAATGAACCCCTCAACAACATGTTCATGGGCCTAAGCCCAAGACATTTACAGCTGCAACACACAAGAGCAGGGACAGATAGAGGATGCTTCTGTCATGGGAAAGATTTTTGGATGTTAACAGAGGGTGGAAGCAACAGCTTTGCCAGTGAGTGGGTTTTGAGATGAGCTTTGAAGAAAGAAAGAGAAGGGAATATTCTCGGAGTGCAGAAAGCCTGAAGTGCTAGATTTTGTTTTCCCTCTAAATAACAAACAAAGCTGTGACCACAGGGTCTGCCCATCCTGAATCCCTGGGATACTGGAGGGAGACGATGAGTGATTAGAAACAGCTGAAATATTGCTTTAAACCTCCATTAATTAATTCTGTAGCAATTCCACTGTCTTCATAACTTCCTTTAACAGGAAAATTTCCTTCCGCTGTCTGAATGCTGAAGACAATATTTTTCTTATTATGTCAAAAACTTGTTTTGAAATGAGTTTGTCAGATTGCCTGGAGTGATGCCGCACCTACCGAATTAACCTGCAAATGTGAAGAGCCACCACAAAGCATTAAACAAATCTCTCCACCTATAGGAAACAGTTAGTAGTGCATAAGCATCGCCCTGGGCAGGATTGCAGCTGCGTTCTCAGTGCCAGGTACCCAACTTGGCAGGACACCATCATTCAGCATCTGGAAGCAAACCTGCGACCGCAGCAGGAGGGTGTCACGGGCTCTCTCCCACAGCAGTTTTAGCAGTCTTCCAAAGCTGGAGCTGGGGAGCAGCCTTTGAAGAGGTGCCAACAAGGAGAATTGTCCTAACCATCCGAAAGGGCAACTCTGCACCTCTGAACGGATGTTTATGGATCCTATCAGTACTAATGCACAGCTAAGACAGTGTATAGGACACCTAGGAATCTGCATGTTGAAAACCCCAACAATCCAAAACCCTCATCTGCAAGATGCAGAGACAGGAACACACATGAAATAGGTGTTAATCGTGTTGTTCTTGCTCTGCACAATGCTGACTCATTCCTGCCATTTTGACAGGTTATATCTGGAAAAAACAACACTGGATGGTGGCTGTGTGTTGCCTACAATCCTGGCAGAGACACAGCAAGACAGATCATCCCTCTTTTTACAGATGTAAAAAGGCCAATGGTGAGAAACAATCAAGATGGAAGAAGGCGTTTGTGTTTACTCCAGAAAGCTGACGGAGATAACATGAGGTCGGTGTAGGTAACCTGGCCTTGCATCTGTGAGCTCAGCTTGCACTGAGCTTGCTTGCTCCTGAGTGTGTTAGATTAGTGTGTGTCATCTGGGGGAGCTGGAGGATTCCTTTGAGACTCTGACACAAAATTCACATGGGAATAATTCCTTAAAGCAGAGCCACATCCTCTTAATGGAGCTCTACACAGAGCGGGGAGGAGTGCTGGGAAGGTTTAGAAGTGTTGTGGATCAGAAGCAGTCCCTGAAGGTTGTGGCCGCTGACGGGAGAAGGGAGGAAGGTCCCAAGTAGCCTGAAAGAGTGAACCTCAGCTACCAAAACGTCTTGCTGCTGTCCTGTTTTGAGGATAACCTACCTCAAATGCCTGAGATAAGACTGGCACTTAAGATTGGTGTGGTAAAAACATGCTGCAAGGTCCTCTGAAAGCTTATGGGATATAAAGTAAGACATGCAGCGTGTGGGAGAAGGATGCTGTTCCTTCCCCTTACACAGTGGTTTGCCCATGACCGTGTAGGAAGCCGTGGCAGAGCTGGACTTTGCACGTGGGTCTCTGGAGCCCCAACACCTCCCTAAGCCCCAGCCAACCTTGTTTGCCGATTGCAGATGATACGCTTTTCTCATTAACTGGACAAAGCCTGAATGCCACAAATGTCTGAAAGGCAGGTACGCTAAACTGGTATTACCTCACATAATGAAACAAAAAGAACCACAAACATCTCTCCTACAAATCCACAGGATTATGAACATTTATAAGAAAATAAAACTAACCCCAAAACCTGAACGCACTCAGTCCCAGCTCCCTCTGGAGTGTGCTGCAGCGTGTTCGCATTTATCCACAGGGAAGGGATGGGAGAACAAATACCAAATGCCAGATATTCTATACATATTGCATAATGTATTACTGGAAAATAGTATAGGGATGAATGAATAGATTAACAGTGAATAATACAAAATAAATAATAATAATAAAATGCACAAATACAAAACAAAGAGCTTTTATGCAAGAAGCACCACTAGGCTGAGAAACTGTTACCTATAGGAACCAGAGGAAACCCCATCCCTTGTCAGAGTTTCAGCTAGACTAGACAGAGCACTAATATATACCCAACAGGAACACCCTAGAAGACTGATGAATCATATTGTCTGGATCACTTTCCTGTCTCTAGATAAACATCAGACTATAGAAAATTCTGTTAAAATATATTCAGTTCACATACAAACAGGCTGGTTTTTGACTTGGTCAGATAATTTGTCAGAAGCAGGCTTCCTTATTTATTCCCTTGAAGACTTTCCTAATGTTAGATAAGAATTAAGAAAAGATCTTTTTTATCTCACTGAAGAAAAATATCTTTACTCGAGTAGTGATATATCAATTGAGATATATCAAGTAGCTTCATCCTAATGCTAGGGAAAGATCAGGGAAAGGGAAGGATAGAGGAAGATAAGGGTATTACTAAGGGCTTTGTCATATGGGCATCGTTGCACAGAGGCCAAAATATGTGGTTACATGTTGTAGAACAGAACTGAGGCTTTGAGCTTTGGGGTTCGGGGGGGAACACGGGGACTGCCATTTCAGGTATCTGAGTGCAGGAATGCAACAAATGGGCTGTGTTACTACAGTTTAATGAATCACTGCCCGTCAGCTGAGCTGCTGTACACACCAACATAAAACAACTTCAACTGTCATATCTGCAAAACAAAATGTATTAACTGACCCTAACATGAAGGTGGATCCTTTCCAAGGCGCTATGAGGGGAATTTCAGCAAATGCATGTTGATTAGCTATTCAGACAGGCTTAAAACAAACCTGAGGTGCATCTCAGCTGACCAATGGCAAAGTCACAGTAATCATATTGCTTTTATTCAGATGGTCATGTAGACCACCACTGTTTTGGTTTTGGCACTGATAGTCTATGGTCAGTTATTTCCCCATATATTCCATGGGCTCTCCTTGTAACACACACTGAGCAACTTCCCAAAGTAATTTTTCCTTCCTTCTTCTTTGGACCCTGTATTAATAAGAAATATGAATATTATAAAACTGCCTTGGGAACAAGAGAAAGGACTGAGTTTCAGACTTATAGCTACTTTTTTTTTTGTTTAATCCAAGCCCAGATCACAAGGTATCCCTTGTGTATTATAAAACATGCCATGTAAATAAATCATAACCCCCTTAAGTGGAGGAGGAGTTAGGGATTGTAAACTTCTCCCTTTATGGTCTGTGCTCTAAGTGGTTTAGAAGCCTCCCCCTTTTTTGTACTCCAGGAAGAAATTTGAGTTCAGCTAAGCTATTCCAGCAGATGTTTCCCAGCATTCATGTATCCTGTGTGATACCCTCCATGCCAGCATAACCAAGCAAGCAGACCTTGGCATTGCTGGTGTACTGCGAGATCGCTCACCCACTCTGTTAGGAAGGGACTAGTAAAAGTGTGTGGGTACCTACTGAGACAGGAACATCCTTTATGAGATTATCTTTATACTACCTGTGACTATATGAGGCTGTCCAAAACACACCCCTTGAGATTTTTAGCTACTGAGGGAGATTTTGACCATGAGCACAGAAAGTTTCAAGTCCTTGCAACACTCTTGGAAAAAATATTAGACTCAGAGGCCCACCCTGGCTTAAGCAAACCACCTTCTATTCCCTCTGACAATCTTCTGCCATATTCCCCCATTGCTCTAGCATTTGAGAATCATAGGGCCCATTTTCAACACCAGCTAGAATTGTCCAGAGGTCACACATGTTTTATAAACCTATTTCAATACCAAGTCTTTTCCCGTAAGAAGCAGCAAAGTGTCATTAGGCCTTTTTTTTAACACACTCATTCAGATTATGATGCAGAGGTAATTTTAAAAATGAGCATTCAATTGCCCCTGAATTTAGGGAAGCACCAAAAGTGCAGCATACCCAGTTGCCCAGTACTCATCCTTCTCAGGGCTGAATCAACCCTTGTGTTTACACAGCATCGTCTGGTGTGAAAAAGGCTCACCATTCTGTTTTCTGTTTTTAAGAAGTTTGATCCTTACCTATTCAAAAACCAGTGGGTCCCAGTTCAAAACAGGCTATTGCATATAAAAGTGTGGCCAAATCCAATAAAAGACATGTAAACTTTACACACACGAACACACACACAGATGTTTGGCATATGTACATGTAAATAGTGCATCTGAGGCATATGTATGCTTAAATAGTGATTTTGTGTGCTCTGAATGCTGTACCCTTGAATGAACTTTCCCTTAGACCAGAAGTGTAGGGTTTTTTATTCGTACCCATAATTTTTTTTCCCATAAAAATATTTTAATGGTTTAAGTCCCATAAGCCCAAGAGCTCCAGATGCATATTTTAGTTGTTTGTCATAAGAAGTATCTAACGTAAAAAATAACCATCCTTTCAGCCAGAATGAGTTTGCACAATGCTTAATGTTAAAGTGAAGTAGAAGTATTTTTCATTATAATAAAATAAGTCCTTATAAAAGTGTCATTTGTGAAGCTTTAAAACCAGCAGTGGTAAATTAAGATTTTTGCCATCTGAAATGCTTTAAAAGGAACTAGGTCCCTAGAAGGTGAACTCCAGTTCCTATCAAAGGCAGCAATAATCTTTCAATTGATTTCAGTGGTGCTTAGATTTTACAGAGAGATACAGCTTTTAGCTTTTTCATCTTTTGACTTTCTGGAGTCTTGAATTACTGCCATCCTACTGGTAACTCTTTTGGAAAGATCTATGTACCTACCATACACCAAATTCTCCTGCAAGGGTAATTTAATAAAACGGTCAGACATGTTTTTCCTAAGTCATCCTAAGAGATGAATGAAACTAAGCACTCATTTTTCCAGAGGGCCATGCAAGACATTGCTCACCTGCCTGTGATGTTGCTAGTTCAAGGCAAGACATGGATCTACCTGTCTGGCTTCATATTTCTTCTGCTGGGATCATCCAGGTACTTTCTCAGGGCCTGGATGTGAACACAGCAGAGGAACCCAATGGAATTGCATGTATGTATGGGAAATATGCATGTGCTTTAGAACAAACTGGGATTGCACTGATTGCAGGAGGCAATATTCACTGTGATCACCTTAGGAATAGGATCTGGATGCATCTCTATCTCTATCTCTACCTTTGTGGAGAGTGCTTGCAGAGTGATCTACTGGAGGGAGCAGACTGTTTCAAGTCAGGTGTAGTTTACAGAACATCCATTTCTGATCTCTATATAAGACATTGTCATCAATTATCCAATTCTTTTTCAAACTCCTTATCTTTCACTCTTTGTTAATGATTTTCCCATAAGCAACACTGCTTCTGGAATTGCTGGGGTGGTACCCACTTAATTGCCTCATGCCCTTTTCACCTTGGGATGAACTCAGATATGAAGAGTTATTTACCTAAAAGGGAAAGTTCTTGCAGTCTTCTGTTAAATATTTACTTATGCCTTTTTTGGTTTGCCTTGTCCTTGGCATTCCCAAGTCCTCTGGGACATCAATATCAATTCTCACTGACTCTATAGACACTTCTCTCCTCAAGCAGGGTTACTCAATACTGTTTTGGATGCATTTTCTACTATTTAACTTGACTGAAAATATTTTCATGTTTGTGTTACGAAGGCCAACAGAGACCTTGTGGACAATTTCTTCCTGTTCTTAGAAAAGTACGTGCAAGAGTGATTAGGGTGCAGACATTCCAAACTGGGTTCAGACTGGACTGCCGGACCAGGCTGGAGTATTAACCTACATAACTCAGAGTGATTACGAAGTTAATGAAGGACCTAGGTCACTCTTTGGTCATCAAAGCACGTTTACTGACTTATCAGTAAATGAAGATGAGTGCTGAGGGACCTTGAAACCCCTTGACTTTTCGTAAGAAGAACCAACAGAGAAGGAGGGAAAACTAGAGGAACACCATGGGCCTGAAATACAAGAAAAATGAGATCAGGTTAAAGATAGTGTATGGCTGTGGCTCAGCATTGAAGAAGCTACTCCTCATACTCTCTGTAGCAGCACGCTAGTTTCCTAGACTGCCCATTTTCTGAATAGAGAGCATTCTGATGCTGTGAAAAGGAAGAATGTAGTATGTTGAGTGGGGAATTTCCACAGATTTGTGGCTAAGGGACTCCCTTGACACCCTTGATGTCTCAACTCAGAGGCCTTCTCACAGCAGGGACTTGCTCTCCAGTTGCTGTTACCTTTGGTGACTGCTCCAAGGACCATCTTATTTGTTATTATGAAACTGGTCTTTCTTCAGCTATCTTACTTCCCACATTGTATTAAATAAGTAAATATTTTTAATGTCAGACAGAAGTGTTTGAGCCAGCTTTGAGTATAATAGGTTGTACAAAGCTGGAGTAGTAACAAAAGGCTGGAGTGACTGAAGGCAGCCCCTGGTGAGGACACCACTCACCTGGAATGTGGATGAATTCAGACAAACCAAGAGTTTAAACAGGCGCTTCCCTCCTGTCCCAGCGGAGTGATGATAAGGTGTTACATATAAGAGGCAGCACGTGAAACAGAGATGTACTGTCCTGGCTGGTTTTGGTACGAGACCAAGCAGGTAGATACGTTCTGAGCCCTGGGAAGAAGAGGGGAATGCCCATCTTGAGGGTACCACCAGAACTTTGTCTTTCATAAAGATTCCTAGCGATGAGGTGGTGGCAGGATGTAGGAGGCTTTATTCATACACCAAAATATTTCTTCTTAAGCATTAATGAGAACTTTTCCCGTAGTGTTATGCAGCAGCTGACATGGATCCAAAGCTGCCAGCAGCACTCCAGTATTGGACTCTGTACCTAAATAATTATTTTGGTGCTTGAAGTCCATTTTGAACATAGACTTTAATGTCTGCAGTCCAGAAAACCATTTTTTTGTGTACTCCTAGCCTGTACATGTAGCTGAACAGAGAAACTTTTCCCAACAAGGATCCCTCCCTCTCCATTCAGTTGTGGCTAGACACTCAGGATCTCAGCATGAGCTAGAATTCAGTAGGAACTGATGGCTCAGTCAGCTTTCTGCCAGAGTCTTCATCTCCCCAAATGATTTAGCATTACCAGAATTGCTCATGGCGAAAGTAACACCGATGCTTTCTGAAATGCAATGTGTATCATTTCCACTTGTCCCTTGTCTAGGGGACATAAATTCCAACATTTATGTGGCAAATATACAATACTCAAAAAACCCAGAAATATTACAGAATTGTCTCTAATATGTTTATGAACTTCCTCCTGTGTATTAAGTATAACATTTCTACCAAACTCAGCCATGCGTGGTTTCATTTCAATATTTGATTCTAGAAACCATAGTGATGCTGGTTTGCCTTTTTGCCTTTTACTGACTGATCAATCAATCCACGACCCTTAAGTATCCTTCTGTCCAGTCTGTACCCACAGATTTCTGGGTTCAGTGGAAAAAGAGAGAATAAAGAATGCTGGCAACAAGCAGAGTCCTCAAGTCAATCCTTTCCAGCATCCAAATTCTTTACAGAAGCAGCACACAGGAGCAAAGAGGTATTCTTTGCCTCTGTGAAAGTATCTATGTACTGTCAATCCAAAGACCTATTTAGGGTGGTGGCTGGCCGAGGCAATCCAAACTCTCCCATTTGGTTACTCATGTAAAAGCACCTCAGGTTAGAAGTTTTTTGTGTTTACCTTGAAGATAGCTGATCAGATTGAAGCCAAGTTGTCTTGAGCAAGCCTTGAACATGCCCACAGGCATGGAAAGGTATTTGGGAGGGACAGTGCTAAGCCTTCCTTGCGTACATTTAATCTTAGGTTGCTGATAAAGTTTGGGAAATGCGGCAAAACCCTCATAACACAGCCTGTGCTTTGACACAGCATCAAGTTCTTTGTGGAAATGTTGTTTTCTTCTCCCGGAGGGGGTCAGGCTGCTATCTACATATTATGGGCTGTCTTCAAAAGGTACTCAGTGATGCTTTTCACAGTTTGCTTAATTGTTCCGTGGAGCTTGTTATTAAAAAGTTCCACTGGCTACATCTGTACTACTAAATGCAACAGACAAGTGACTGTTGTCTGGCATGAAGCCAAAGGGCATGTTATGATTCATATCCACATGACTAAACTCTCTTCACCCTAAAAACAGGGTGGCCACACCCAGGCTGCCTATTGGGAATGGTCCCAAGAACGTGCTGTTCTCTGCACTGTGCTCAGGTATTGTCTGCTAGTTGATGCTAATCCATGACAAGGGACCATGAAACAATATAGACAAGCATGCGCAAGTGTTACAGCTAGTGTCATGGCCCTGTTTAATTTACTAGTCTAGACATAGACATTAATATCAAGAGTTTAGCAGGATTCTTGAAAGGGCCAATGCATTTATATGGCTAATAAGAATATCCAGAGGAACAGGAAAAATATTTCAAAAGCAAAAACTAAAACCAGATCAGGTGTTTTGGCAGTGATGAAGTGCTAAGTTCCTCAGGGAACTGAATAACAGAACTGGTCCTTACAGGATTTCTGGTATTGTCCCCAGCACCATCTGGTGCTGCAGATTCTTGGGAAGAGGATGCTGGACATTGTGGCCCTGTGCCCACTCTGCTATGGCAGTCCTGGTGCTAAATGCCATGCAGTGTTACACTTTTGGTAAAAGATACAGAAAGACTGTGAAAATACTTCTCAGGACCTCTGATTTCCTTGACTTGCTCCCCGATCTGAACAGGGCAAATCTTGGAGTTGGAAGCTGACAGCTGGCTTTTGCTCAGTTCTGCATCCAGATTAGCAAGCCTGAGTGCACTGGGCACAGAGCTGCTGGATGAAGCTGTACTGCTTCACACCTGGGCTGGTTCATTGACACAAATGTGCATTTGGTTTGTAAGGCAGTTTTACTGCCTGGTATCTTTTTACTTTTGGGACATATATAGCTAAGTGTATCCGTCATGATTTTTGAAATAAATTCTTCAACTGATCCCCAGCTTAAGCTTATTCTTATGTTTTCATATTTAAATCTAAATAAACAAAGACATTTAGTCCCTCCCATGGACACATACCATTGCTCGCCTCCTGTGTCCCTCTCTTACCTCTAGGATGCAACTCAGGATCTTGTTCCAAACATGCCTGTGGTGTGATGAGTTGGAGGCTTTTAACAACTTCTGTTTGAGCCTCCTTTTGTGAAAGTCCATGAGAAGCAGCAGCTGAAGAAGAAAGGGCTGAAGCAGCTGTGTAGAAACGGCACCATGGGCAGACCCAGCCAGCTGAGGCACTGATCCTTATAGTAGCCAACCCACATGATTGCCCTGGCTGGAAATATCAATAGATTATGGGAAGTTCAGAATAGCCACAAACAATAGCTGCACCCTCTTTCCTGAGAGCAGAATCTAGGATACAAACGTAGCCATTATATGAAAAAATACAGATGCTTGAGTGAAGAACCCATCTTAGCAACCCAGGTGGAGTCCCACGTGGAATCCGTAGCAGGATCCCCAGGGACTGCATGTGTAAGTCTGTTTGCATGGTTAGGCCCCAGCTTGCGTACAGGCACAATGCCGCTTAGTGTGGGGATGAAGACATGGATTGGGAAATCTCTGTTAGAGATCCTGAGCCAAAATGACTCATGTCACACGGTTTCCTTCAGATGAGTGGCACTGTCTTTGATTGGTGGTAGTCAGTCTGCAGGTATTTTATGTGCAATGTCTATTTACATTGAAGAAATAGTATCATGGATAATATATCGGATTCCCCTTTCATTACAAAAGCAGGTTTCAGGTATGAAGTGAAATGTGAAGCCACATCCTATATCTCATGCTGACTCCAAATTCCCACCAAAAAAGGGCTGTGGAAATACAAAATCAGACACAGGCAAAATCCAAATGCAGTTTGTCCCTGTTCTTTCTTGTGGTTGATATTCAATCCATTACTGAGGCTTAGCACAAAGCCTAGCCAGCACTTAAGCCCCTCAGCAGGATGTTTAAGTGGTGTCTAGGCTTTGTGCTGGGTCTCTGCACTAGCGTCAATTTTTACCACTGGGGAGAAGGGTTGCTTTGTCCATATTGAAAAGTACACAGCCAGCCTTCTCTGTAGTATGTCACTTAATTTAGTTTTGATTTAATCCTTTGCATTGAGGGGATGCTGGTTGCCCTAAAGGAATAAAAGCCAACACTCTGAGGCATGTGCCTTTTACTATCCATGCAATCCAAACAGTTACATTCAAATCAAATCAAAGCACTTCAAGAGCCAAATCTAGAGCAGTTTTTCTTAATTGGCATGTAAAATTTTAGTTCCTTTTGTTAATAGTTTAAAGCAAGTTAAAAGCAGTATTTTAAATGCTGAGGATTAGGCTCAGACATGCGAATACTCACATACCTCTTACTTCATATGATTTTCCTGAGTTCTAACTAATTGTAACCACAAGCCTTTTAAAGATAGCACCTAATCCTTAGAAGCTGCAATAGCTGTATTAGGTATGGTTCATCATAGAAATATTAATAGATATAAATGGATGTCCACTTACAATGCTAAAGGTACCTTCACTTTGGACTGTATACACTGATTTCCTTTTGTTTCTATTCTGCTGCCACTAGCAGCTATTTTTTAGATGCTAGGACATCAGATGCTAGCCATGTTGCCTTTTCATAGTAGGTTTCTAGTGAAAGTCCCAAGGATTTGGGCTGTAAAATGGCTGTTGTGTAAAAAGAGGGGCTGATAAGCTCTGAAAAACTGTCAGCTGGAATATAAAACCAAATTTTTGGTTCAATGTCTTGGTAAATATTCCATGAACTACTCTTCTGTTTATGGCATTAGGGGGGCAATCCTCCCTCATTTTCCCTGTCTCCCTGTGGAGGTGGATGTATCTGCTACTCATTAGGGCATGGTTATAGCAGTGGGATCAGAAAAGCTCAGATTATAGTTGTGAGGCACTGTGGTCTCCTGGGTTAGGCAGGGGCTGCAACTCAAACATCCTGACCTGCGTTCCTGGGTTTGTCACCATGACTCAGGCTAAGGACAAGTGCCCAGATTCCTTTCATCTGTATATTTGGTATACACAGCGCTCTCCAGCTGTGCGCAGAGGCTGGGAGATGCTTCAGTGAGAAGCACTGTAAATGCAAAGATGCTGGCATACAGGTGATGAGGGAGAAGTATTTTACTAAGCAGACCTACAGATATGATCGGGAAGAGAAGGGTAGAAACAACAGTCAGTAACTAGTCAAGAGGCAACACTTGTCAGGAGAGCATGATGAGGACCCCCAATTCAGGTGACCAGTAACAGCTGAGAACATAGAATCATAGAATCATTTAGGTTGGAAAAGACCTTTAAGATCATCGAGTCCAACTGTCAACCCAACACCACCATGCCCACTAAACCATATCCTGAAGTGCCTTGTCTACGCTTGGCTCTGGAAGGTGCCAAGTACAGGGCTGCAAGCATGTGCTTCATCACCAAGCTTAAATTCATAACCAGCTGCTTTCCAAGAGCACTGAATACCAAAAGGAGGTTCACCTGAGTTCCTCTGAAGCATTTAGGTTATATAGACTTACCTTGTCAACTGAGATGTTGGGCTGTCCCTCCTTTCTGATGAGTAGGATTGTCACATGGCTACTGGATGGAAAGAGTTAACCCTGTCCCTCACATAGCCACGTTGTCGTAGCACATCTCAGCTAACTTCAGACACTTATCTCGTACATCTAAGGCTACGCCTCCACTAATAAACAGGCCAAGGAATGTTACAGGGCTCAGGGACTTGGACTGCTGCTATACTGCCAGAAGGGCCTCTGCCATGGGTGTAGTGGAGGGTACTAGTCCTGTCCCAAGAGTCCCTGGTCATGACTTGGGAGCCCACCAGGCTGGGACCGCTCCCAGCTGGTGGTCCTACAGAGACACCTTGATAGGAGAGCAGGAAAAATTACTGTTCTGGATGGCAGCTGCATGGTGCCAACTGGCCTCAGGGCTAGTGCTTGGACACATTTAACTTACTAATACAGACCAAGTCTAAGATAAGGAAAGATAAAGACCTTCCAGAGACTGAGTCAGCCCACCCAGGATCTGAGTTAGTCCTGGAGCTGTCTGTTTGTCTCTGCATTGGGAGACTTAGGTGTTACCTTTCTATGCAGCTGCCTCAGCTGCAGGCGTACAGTCAGGGCAGATGAATCTGGGCAAGTAAGGATAGCAAAGGTGTATGGGATTAGACTGGAGGAATGTATTTTACCTTGCACTCTGCTGGATGATAAATTAATTACATGATTTATATTGTTTTTAATACTCCTATCCTGGGTCTCCAATCATTGTAGTAATAATATTTAGTGCTTTGACAGGTAATCTGGATGTTTTTAGAATAATATTTTAATCCTTTTCATCCATCCAGGGTCACAGAATGCTTTATAAATGTAATTCATTTCCATAATGTTTTCAGGAGGACTCTGAGTAGTAGCGTCCCTGTTTGATGAATGTGTAAACTGAGGTACAGGGAGCTGAAAGGACTTTTTGTCCATTTTTTTCATATAGCTAGTCAGAGATGAAGCTGAAAGTGCAACCCCTGGGGCTCGGTTCCTACCCTTGCAAACCTGCCAACCGAGAAAGTGTCTCCCTTTGTTTTAATGAAGTTCTGTTTGCCATTTCATTTTACAGACTGTTAGCCCAGAATAATGGGAAGTGGGTACCCTGATGGATGACAGGAAGCCTTTCTAATTTGTCAAAGTACAATTAATAGCTGGCAAGCTCAAGACCAGCTCTCTGTCAGTAAGTACAGTTTGGGCCAGAGTCACTTAAAGGTTTCTGCCCTTGTGCCTCCAGTTGGCAGGGTCAGCTGCAGCTCAGTCTGGAATTTGAATCCCCAAGTGCACAAGGAACTCTGATCCTGCAGAGCCTTCTTAGAAAAGTATCACAGGCCTCCAAGACCATAAGTCTTTTACATCTGGTCAGAATAAAGGCAGAAAGACAGTCAGCAAAGGACGAGGTCAGATTTGTGCTTTTTAGTGGAGTTTTGTTGTCCTCAGGCTCTTCGCTGAGGTGAATTTTCTTGCCAGACATTATCAGCTTCAGTGGTTTGGCTCAGATTTTTGCTCCAGATTCTTTTGTCCTGTTGACTTTTGGATCAACTCTGTACTGGCTCTGTTTTGAAAGTTGCTTTACCCATATTAATGTTTAACTTAAACAAGTATTAAATCATAAGTTTAAGATGGAAATGTTTTAGTCTCTGGACAGTTCCTTTCCTTGGTGTTTTTGAACTGTACATCAGTACAGCTTCACTTGGCAGGATTTTTTCTGTTTGGTGCTGGTCTCATGACACTCTGTTATTACTGTTGCCTTAATGCAGTGGAAAACAACAAAAAAATCCCCACTATGGTATTGTAGCCAATACTGTGGGCTCCTGGGAGTCAAAGTGGCCCAAAGTGGGGGGACAGAAGCCTGAAACTCATTTATTTCACATTATATCCATGCAGTCTCTGTGGAGAGTGTTTTGGGGCTGGGAATTTGGTGGTGGATTTAGAGGCTCTATGAGGAAGGAAAATGTTTCTTACCATTGCCATATACCTCTTTACAACTCATCAGTCATGGTCTGGGCATTAGATGTCAATTCCAATAGGAAAAAGAGATATTATGTATATCAGGACAGTTATCCCCATGAAGAGTAACTTAACTTTCCATGTTGGTATCTACTTTGTGCCAACCTTCCAGGGAACCCACTGATAGAGTTGTTGCTGTTCCCACTGCCATGAGTTGCCTTCAAGATCTCAAAAAGGGGCTTCTAAAGGCTTAATACCCTGAATAGCATGGGCATACCACTTCCCTTTTCTGATGCTACTTTGTCCCATATCCTCCCTTTGTCTGTTCCACCCTCTGCAGAAGATTAATATATAGTGGAGTTAAAAGGCATCTCGTCAAGGTCCTGGGTGGCTTTCCCTTATCATAGAATCCTAGAATATCTCAAGTTGGAAGGGACCTATAATCAGTGGAAATAGAAACAGATACAGTTATGAGACAACAGACATTGATTAAAAATTCTGCCAGCCTCAATGGCAGCAGAGCTTGGACCCACATTGAGTTGTGACTGTCCCCTCCATACCTCTGAAAGATTCAGACTGCTGTTCTTCCACATGGTACAACCTCTGCATGGTCTCTCTGTTCCCAGTTTGTAAAGGTTGTCTGTGAGCAGCTTATAGACCACACTTGCTGTACTTGAACTCGCACTCTCCTCCATGCATGTTTAGTAGCCCAACTGCATGGGCTTTGGTCTTCTCCTTATCTCCTGCTCCTTAGGCAGTTATAGAGCTGTGGCAGGACAGTAGAAATAGGAGCTAAGGCCTCTCCAAATGGCTACAGACCTCATTCCATCCATATTTGGCTGTGGAAAGGTCTTTTAGAGAAAGAATGACTTATTTAATCTTTATTTCCAGCACACCCATCAACATACAACCCTTGATTTGGGGCAAATGACATCTAATGATGATGGTCATCTTCTGCCTGGTAGTTTTAGGTTCCCTACCTTTGCTCCTGCAGGTGAGTGTGCCATCAGCTTGCATTGCTTCAACTCACTCTCCTGCCATGTCTCCACTGGGACACATTTTGAAGGAAATGCTGTCATTGTGCTCAGCGACGTAAAGACAAAGCAGCCTGGGAGTGAGGAGAGGAGCTCCACACATTAATCTCAGGGTATTTATCTTGCTTTTCTATCTCCCTCTACAGCCCTAGCAGAAAGCTCTGCCTTTGTAGAAAGCCATCCTTCTTAGCGTCCAAGGGAGCTCTCTAGACCTTTCTGCTCAGCTCTGTACAGCATGCCCTACCTGCCCGTTCACATCCATGGCAGAGTCTTAGATACTGCACATAAAGCACATCAAGCCCATAAAGCTGTAGGTAACTGAGGCTGCTGACCACCTTCTGGGGCAGAATTGCAGTGCAGGTGCCTAATATCTACCTTGCTCAGAAGAACCGGGGGACAATCGAAGGGCCCAGAGCTGTGCTTCCCCTCTTAGCACTCTCCAGGGCAGTGAACATGCTGCTCATGGCCTGATGATGCTGAAGCTATCTGGGTTCGCCAAGCCCTCTTCTCACCATTCAGGTTCCGGGTGGATATGCTCATGGTTTTCAATAAGCTTGCAATTTATAGTGTCACATTCTCAAGGCATTTTATAAAACTAATACCTAAAGCACACTTTGCTTAGCACTGAAATACTCTCATCCAAGTTGGTGCTCAGCAGAGCAACTACTCAAACAGCACTGCTAGAGCTGTTAAGGTCTGAGAGTGATGGATAAGCATCCAACTACTGTCAAAGCAGTGCAGATAAGTACACTGTACTTAGATTGGAATTTGTCTAAGACTCAGAACTGAACATCTTTGTCTTACAAAAAGATTTCAGGGTCTTCAGGGAGCATAGGTGGTTTGGTCTTCAGATTTATATCCCCTGCTCTTCTGGCAGCATATGTGCCATAATATGCAATGGGATGTTTGCCTGCTGTTTAGTCTAATAAAAGTCACTTTCTGTGATGACTGGAAGTGTCTTTTGGACCCTGTCTACTCTCTCCTGACTTCTGCTGCTGCTGCTTACATGAGAGATCTCAGCCTGAGGGTAACTCTGGCATCTCTGCCCGGTTTCATAAAATGGAGCCAGAAGCCAGCAGTATGAGTAAGGCAGGATCCCGTGTGACTGTGTAACCACTGCTTTCCATGGGAAGATATTTCTTACATTAGAAAGCCCAGCGAGTGGGAGGGGGGAAATCTATAACAGTGGTTTGGCTTGGGACTGTGGAAAAGATATGTGATGCAAGCTAAACTACTGGCCTCTCTCACCTTTACTTGGCATGGGAAAACTGTCTCTTCTTTCCAGCTCACAACTGGCTAAGACTGTGCAAATGGTTATCTACTGAAAGGTGCTGTAATTCTGGGTTCCTCATTGTGATCTGTATTTTATTAGATGCAAAGACTCAGAAACTTTGGCTTTGTCATGGCCATAAAAAAAAAAAAAAACAAACCACTGGGCAGAATCATTCCTCCAACACAGTCCCCCGGAAAATGAGGAGGTTCACCCAGTGAAGCAAAGGGGTGGTAAGTGAAGCTGTGCACTTTGTTCCTGGCTCCATCCAGCTTACTGACATAGCTTGCCAACCTTGCTCGTCAATGATAATGTGTTCCATTTTACTCCTCATGACATGTGAAGTTTAAATTAATTGGAGCAGCAAACAGAGACAGAATTTCTATTGACTGATTTTGGCTGGAAGTATATTTTCTGATTTCCAACCAAATTTTTAATGGAGGTTAAGATTGTTTTATGACACAACCATGTCTCCCTGCTTTTATGAGGATACAGCTGGATTCTACAAAACAGGTGTGAGTCCCTGATTTTAAAGTTTTAGTCTATATTAAAATAATAAAGGGAATAGATATAAGGGAAACTTTTCTCCCTTTCTGTGAAACAGATGCTATTAGATCTAGCTGAAACCTCAAGTTTCCATTCCACAAGAAATGCCAACATTTTAATACCAGTTCTGTTATGGTAGAACAAAGAATGCTATTCTGACTTTAGCTTTTTGGAGTATTAATATAATGTAACATAGAACAAAATATGTTCAGAGACAACAAGTTGTTGTAAAATGAAAAACTAGTCAAAGGAGTCAACCCAAAATATCATCAAAGTCAGCATTGTTACAGAGGAAGTTTTCTGTGTAGGTGAAACAGAAAAAATATGCTGTCAGAATATTTTCAGGTGGTAGTAGATGCTTGAATTATAGTTGCATTATCATATAGGTAGATAAAGATGAAATAAATGTATGGCTCTTTCTCTGGTGAAATCCAGATACTAGGTCCCTTGGTTTGCTCTTATACAGTGTCAACAGTCTAGTAAGAAATGCAGCTAACCTATACATATATATGTGTGTGTGTTTGGTACAATTCAGCAAATAGGTGGATAAAAACTTTCCACAGTGATACATTTCTAGGAACAGTGTGAGAAGACTTCCAGTAAGAAAGTCTCCAGCTTTGAGGAGAAGGTACCAGCATTAGTATGTATGATGGAGGAATAAGCCATCTTCTGGCAGTGAGAATTTACCCAGGGTGACTGTAGAGGCACCTGCTCTCCTCACTAGCACTGTCCACAGCTCATCCTCATCTCTGGATGAGACAAGCTGTGTATCCATTGCCCCACTTGCTATTAGTCCTGCAGATACGTCCACCCTTGCCTTGTGTTGTAGCAGGTTCGCAGGGGTATGCATATACATAGGGCATGGAACCAGCTAAGCTGCCAGGCTTTGAATCACCTGTTTTCACCAGAGCGATATTTTCAGGCTCCCTGACCCAGAAAAGATAATGTATCCCTGAGCCATGGAGCAAGAGAAACTCTGACATTTCAGAACAGTTGGCATGAATCCCTGCCTGGCCACTGGCTCCTTGTCCTTGAGACATTCAAGTTCACCTGTGATTTTGATTTGATTGCTGTATCCCAAGGTGCTGCCTCCTCCTTGCACTGCACCCCTACGGACTCTGTCAAATTGTATCTCTCAGCTGCAGGTAACTTGGTCCTAATTCCCTTATGGCAGCATTGTGCATCCTTCCTAGTTTGCGTGGCCTCTTTTCTCGATACGAAGATCTGGATCCTACAGTGGGAAGACCAGGTATAGCAGAAATAAAGTGTCAGCACAGTTACCTGTACATATCTTGTTTAAACACTTGCTTACTGCCTTTGCCTTTCTTCTGCTGGCAGGCAGGAGCCGTGCCTGGTTCTATAACTCCGTAGACCATTTGAAGTTGACTGCATTCAGCTTCCTGGAAAAATCCCTTCTGGAAAAATTCTCTTCTGGCCACAGAGTGACCCCTAAGTGAAGAAAACTTTGTCAGTCTGCAGTCATTCCCAGTTAAGTGCCAAAGGACCTCTTCCTTGGAAATGACTGGAAAACAGGACTGCAGAATTAAGGTGGCAACTGCCTCCCACCCCAGTCTTTTGCTTCAACTTCTAGAAGGCTATTTCTGACAGGGTCTAGCAGGACTGACATCCAAATAATGAAGAGGCTGTAGAAATTACCCAAAGCAGTTAAGCATGGAACTATGTAGGTCCTACCCATTGCATTTAAATCACATTCTAATAAAAAAATTAGTTACTTCTATCACTGCACATTAGTTTTCACCTGCTGTAAATTAATATAATTGAATAGGCAAAGTGATTGGTCTGGGTAATTTCTGACAGATTTTAAGAAAAAGCTTAAATATAAGCTTTCAAAATTTCACTTGGCATTTCTTTACGTTATGGCTCCAATAGTAGTATCCCTTCAAATAATGGTTTGCAAAGCGGCTTTCAAAGTGAATTTTTATTCCAGGTTACTATTTGCTGTAAGGATGGAGAATGATACTGCCCGCAGCTGGGTATGGAAATGATTAATGGCTTCTGGGCAGCATACGCAAAAGCTCCCTCTCCTGATGACTCCAGGGCTGAGGGGGGGAAGTCAGAGGGAGACATGGAGGGCTGGGAAAGACAAAATGTCATCAGGCATTTCAAGGAAAGTCCGGTTAAGAGTAAAGTGACTTGGATATTCCAGTGAAAATGTAACTTCCTCTGTTTAGCCACCCCCATCAGTCTTAGGACCTTCTATCCCAGCCCATCCCTTCACGAGACCCACAGCTTTAATTTTTTTGCTGTGACTGTCCTTTAACAGGCTTTTGGGCTTCTGATACTTTACAGTAGTAAAATGCCTACTTCTAGTGCAGAAAACCTGTCCTGCTTCTGCTTTTATCATTTAACCAATTGCAATTTCTTAGGTTGCCCTGTTTTCCTCTATAAATGCAATGCTTGCAAGAAGTAATTGAATGTGAGTCTGCCAAACTGAGAACTAAATACTGACTGATATTCCCAGACACAAATGATTTTTCAGCAGAGGATGTCAGGAGCTTGTCTTCTTGGCCGTGTCTTTGTAATTCCAGTTTTATCACTAATTTCGGCAAATGACCAGGAGGGAAAAATGTTTTCTAGCAGAATGCAGGGGGAATAAACTGTAACAAGGGAAAAAGGACAATGTAGGCTGGCCTTCTGATGAGAGCTCTGTGAGGCTGAAGAATAATCCTCTAAGGAAAATGCATCATGGAGAACTGTAGAGTTTACTTTGTAAAGGACCTCTGGAGATATCTAGACGTCCTGCATGTTAGAGCTCTCCTTGGCGCTGAGCACAGCCTTCTTCCCATCTTCTCTGCTTTTCGTAAAGAGTGAGTATGCACATATTACAGCTCCATCTGGGTGCATCTAGGCACTCCAGTCATGCAAACATCCCACCTCACCTCTGTAATTGCAGCGATGGTATAGCTCTGCAGCTGCACAGACCTCCAGTTCCTCCTATTTGTTTCTGACAGCGCACTAGTGTGCAGGATCTCCCCAGGATGTCCTCTGCCTCCAGGGAGCGCAAAGGCCTCCTCCAGTACCCTGTCTCCTCTGTGATTTTGTCTCCATCCACAGAAGAACCTACTTTAAAGCCTTCCTCAGTGGGTTAAGAAAGTCAGCCAGGAGAGCCAGCGCCAGGCAATGACACTTGGAGTTTTTCCCTTTAGTCAGGCATTCAAATCAGGTCCAAGGCAGCAGCAACCTGAGTTACTGTCAGCTGGCAGTTTGGAGACATGGGCTCGTAATCTAAATCCAGCCTTCCAACAGCACCTTTTTTTTGACATATTTATCAGTTGTCTCAGCAGAAAGGCCAGAGACTGAGCGCACAAGACCAGAGGGTCCCCTTGCTCCAGCACGGAGACTGCCGCACGCTAAGGGAGCAGGTTGCCAGTGCACAAGAGGTCCCTCTGATGCTACAGCACACCACTGATCCCACAGGGAAATCACAGAGGCTGTTACCTAAACTGAGAGTCTCTTTTTAATTCCCACACTGGATGATCTTTGTCAAACTATGAAATTAATTAACCACCATGAGGAAACAAACAGCTCCTCAGATAACTTTTGGAAAGAAAATCAGTTTAATCTCAAAAGCTGCTGTTCTCCAGCTCCACATTTCTTTTGCTTTCTGTCTCTCAAACATTTCCAAGAAGAAAGAAAATCAGCTCCACCAATGTATTTTTATCTCCTCAAGCACATTAGAGACAATTTAAAAGTCCTGTCCTTTACTGAATGTCACACAGGTTTTTATTATGGGATCTCTGTCAGACTTCTGAAACTACTATAGGAATATGGACTATAAAAGAATATGAAATTCAAAGGTGAGTTAAGTATTAAGGTTAGGGATGCAGCTGAGAAATCTAATTAAATTAGAGTGATACTGCCTACTGGATAGGGGTTCAGGGGACATTGGCTTTATTCCAGGTTGTGCCAGTAACATGGTGTGCAAACATAGGCAGATAGACTGTTTTTTCTGTCTTGACTGCAAAATAGGGTGGGAAAGTATCTTTTCTTTTTCTTTTTTTTTTTTTACAATGGATAGCACAGTGCACTTCCAAACTGAGTTAGGACTTGTGGGTTCTGGAGAAATACAAATAATATATGTAGCAATATAATACAATACTGTTCTTAATCAGACAGAGCTCCCATTTATTTCAATGAGAATATTGCCTGCAGGATCAGGTTGGCGGGTCCTAATTAGGGCTCAGTCAGCTGTCAGCTTTCCCTGACGAATTCAGTACAGGGGACCCAACTCCATCTCACCCTCCTTCTGCTACTTGCCTACCCTCACAACAGAAACTCCATATTCAACATTCAGAACAAGAGCATTCACCACACTGATTTAATTCTGACCAGGCCTGGCATTCCCCTGCCTTTGTTAATGTCTGCGCTTGCTTCGGTGCTGTCCCTTATTGTAAGCCTAATAAGTACATAAAGGCTGAGGAATGGGGATCTGGGCAGACTCACAGCAATGAGCTTCGAGGAGCTTGTTTGCTCGGGCAGACAGACTGTGTAAACAATTAGCTCCAGCTCAAATGTTCAGGTCCTGTAGAAGAACTGGATGCTTGGCACTGGCCATTCTCCATGACATTCAGAATTTGGCTTTTCTCCAATCAAATATTTAAACATTTGTGATCGTTTGTCCAGCCCCACAGGCTCAGTTAGGAATTTTTGCTCAATTCTATATTTGTAAATGGAGATTTGGTGATTATTTGCTAAGAACTTTTTGAAAAAATGTGCTTAGCTTTACAGCAAGGGTAAAAGAGAGTTTGTTTGAAAGTCATATAATGGAACAGGTCAGCAGCTACCAGCGTAATACTATAAGCAATGCACACTTAGACAAAGTATAACTTAGAGCGTTGCTGTCGCAGACCCTTCTGTGTTCATTGCTGGTAGCAAACAGCTGGCTTTTTATGAAACATAATAGAGAATTCCTTATTTTAAAACTGCCTTTCCATGTATAATCATGCTTGTTGCAGTACAATGGAGAATTGTATCCTTATTCCTTCATTCTGGCAAGGCAGGAAATATTTAACAAGTGCTTGTTCAGTATTTATTTTAAAACACATTAACGGTGTTCTCTAAATCAGTAAAGTTAGTATACTTTGAGTCATGCACACATGTTGTACCTTTTGTATCAGGACATCATGTTTATTATGATCCGCGGCTTTCAGTTTCAGTTTGATACAGTAAAAGATGCACATATTACGTAAGTTGATCTCCTGTGTATCACAAACTCTCCTGTGTATCACAAACTCATGTTTCACCCTATTTCACTTTATCCAACCCATCTCTTCAGTTAGAGTAAGGAACTTGAGTACCTTCTCAGGAAATTAACCTGCTGTATGCCACAGATCTGCCAACCCTGCTTCAACACAGTAAATTAATAAATAAAATCTGGTAAACAACATATAAAAAAATTGCAGGAAAATATTTTTGTAAGACATTTGAAGAAAATGGGAAAAAAAAGGCTGCCACTCTTGCACATAACCACTAAACTTGCTATTGTTTTCTTCAGCCATATACACACAAGACATTTAGAAAAGAACAGAGGGTATGGCTTAGATCACTGGGGAAGTCTCAGCCTGTGAAGCTGTACACATTCCTCTAAAGAACTTGCAACCTGTTCAAAGGCAGTGGATGGTTCTTGATGGATATTCTGCAAGAGGGGTTTTATTTGACGTGAGGTGAATCTAAGGCTCAGCTTTGGACTTGGTCCTGCTTTGTGCAGGAGGTTGGACTAGAAGACTGCCAAAGGCAACCTAAATTATTCTAAGGTTCTCTAAATAGTTTTACTGAGTACTGATGATCTAAATGAATACTAATGACAGGTCATCCCATGTACTACTGAGAGTAGCAATCTCACAGAGAGCCGTTAAGAAGAATGTTCACGTGATCTGGAAGAACTGGTAAATGCTAGGCAGAAGTTAGGCAAGAGTGAGGTAAATAGTACAAGTTAAAGGTTTGAGAAATGTTGGCCTACTTTTCCTAGGGAAACGGGACAGTTAGATGGCCTCCAAATCAAGAAAAAGGCATATAGACTTCTCTGTGATCAGGCTGGGGCGTTAAACTGATAGAATAAGAGCAGAATTGAAAAGGTAGAACAAAAGCACACTCATTAGCATAAAATTAAAACATTATGAAAGAGATCAGCAAAGCAACCAAGAGACTTGCAAAGAAGAAAATATCTAATTTTCCCTAAGCTAATACTGTCTGGAAAATAAGCAAGAGGAGCTTGCCTGCTCATTAATAAACATCAATTTGACCTAACTGATATTACTGAATTTAGTGGCAGAATTTCTGTGATCAGACAATTTAAAACGCTTGTTATAACTAAGCCAGCAAGTAGTGATCTCAAAAAAGCAGAAATTGTATGTCAACAATGGCATTGCCTCTTTCTGTCACTGATAAGGAAAACCATTGATCTCAAAGCGTTTTTGAACCACAGGATAAATATCTACTTAAAATATCTCTCTGCAATATATAGAGAAAGTGACAGTCTCAATGATGAATTCTGGATTTCCCACAGTGACAGTGGGCCTTTCTTAAAATTGCCTAAACCAGTTTCCTAGACCGAAAATCAACACAGAAAATATAAAATAGCCTTGCCAGCTAACAGAGGTATCATTCCAAAGTTAAATATTATTGTTTACAGCTGTTACTAAAATTAGACGTTTTAAAATCGGGAGTTTTCAAAAACTTGTCAAGAAGCTCTCTTGACCATTACTGTCAATTTTCAATTAGTCCTAAATCAGAAGAAAAACTGTAAAGGTCTGGAAGAAAGTGAAGGTAATAGGAGTACTTGAATAGGATATATGGAATTACCCAGATAACTGTGGGCTTTTCTAGTTGATTCCAGTCTCAGATCACATACTCAGATTGATGATATATTTCACAAAGGATTAAAGTAATATAATTAAGATTTATGGAAACCAATTTTGTCAAAGAATAATACTGCTTTTGATGAAATGGTAAGTTTTAGAATAAAAGTAATTGTACTAATACAGTATACTTAAGACTTTTAAGGCCTTTGACCATAACATAACTTGATAAACAGCTGAAGTATAAATAGAAATAACTAGACAGCGATGAACCAAAGGCTGTAATGTATACCTACATTGCTCAAGACTGACTGTTCATTAAAATGTCTTTCTAGCTCAAACAAGACTAGTGATCAGGGACACAGAAGTCCACTGGGTAGTACAGGATATCAGGCTAGATGACAGTGCTTCCTTCCAGCTATAAAACCCTCTTCATGTCAGTAACCTGGCTATCAAGTGAAGATAGACCAAAGTGTTTTGCAGCACCTAAGCTACAGCAAAAGCTGGTACTTCTGGCTGAGGTCTTTCCTCATGGCCCAGGTCCACTACTCTAATCAGTAGTTACATGGGATCCTCCTACTAATACACTAGGATGAGGGCAGTGTCAGGACCTTTACTTCTCCCGAGTGTGGCTGAACTACCGTTCAGGGAGTATCTGTGTGGCGGTCTGGGTCGGGCGCAGTGCTCACTCCGCTTCTGTCCCAGGAAGTCTTCTGCCAAGATGACCATGGAACAATGCCATGGAGTTATCTGGGATGCCTCTCAGACTTACTGTCTTAGGCTGTCGCTAAATGTAGGCAGATACCTATACCCTCCTTATCTTAGTTCATATTGTCAATGAGGATGAGGATGAGAAAATTATGTTCAATTCCAAATTATATATTCAGGTTTGATCCATCACTCAGCTCCTGGTGCAGACCTGGTCTCAGACTCATATCCATAGTATCTATATCTTTATCTGATTTGGTTTGTGTGAGGCTGCATACATGTAATTAAAAATTAAATTTGTCCACTTAAATCTCTCTCCTTGGTACAGAAGGGAACCCAACTTAACTGAAAGTGTAGACTGAGTACATAGATTTGACATTTCGGAAACAGGCTTTTTCACTGAGTACATTTGAGAGAGGAAATATTTACAGACCACCAGTAAGTACCCGGTACATAGTATGGAGCAGCACAGGGCTATTTTTAGACATCTTTGAGTTTTGAAATGCACTCAAAGGCACACTGTGTCGGAAGTAAGTTATAAGAAATCCAGACTTGCTATAAATATTCCTTATGGGATGCGTCTCTGCAAGACATATCATCAAATGGTTTTCTTATCTTCTAGGCTTTGAACTGCAGATTGTAGCAATTAGTGCTGGGAAGGACCTATTAGATTACCGGAACTGCTACATGATATTCAGGATTGTTCCCTTTCCTAATGTTTTGCCTCACACAGTTTATATATTCTTGGGGGGTGAGGAAATCCCCTGGGATACTATTTCACAACCAGTTCGCACAGTCAGAATTTTTTCTGGTGACATTTAGCCCAAATATGTCTTTTCTTATCTCATTGCACTATACTCTTGTCATTATACTCTCTAGTGCCAGGTGAAATAGTTCCTCTTTAGGGTCCTATATATTCTACGCTGCAAGTGTAGACTAATAGAGTCATCCTATGATAAACCATACACGTTTTCTTTATTTACATTTAATATTTTTTATTATTATTTCTTTTCTTAATCGCCTCCAATTTGTCTGTGTCTCACATGGAACTAGGTAGCCAGAACTAAATACAGTACTGCAGCTGCAGTCACAGCTGAGAAGCATAAAATCACAATTATTACCTTGCAAATGAAAGATGTCATCTTCCACAAGGGAAGGAAAAGGATCATAGGTTAGTGAAACAGGTTGCCTATTTGGGAGAAAAATCATCACTGTTTTCATAGCTGGATACACTAGATTTGGAAAACAAGCCAAGCTCATCTTGACAAGATGTGAACAAGACCTGCCCAAGAGCAATTCTCTGATGAGGAGCACTTAACTCTGAACAGTGTATTGCCATCTAACTTTAAAAGCCAAATGTCCTCTCCACATAAGCTATCTAGGCTGCCTCTGTTGACACCCAAGAGAAAGTAATTCCAGACTGCAGTTCATTCCATAAGAACTGCAGCATCTAACATGGGTGGGATGGATTGTCCACTGGAGATACCTCCTCTCCTCTGACTTAAAGATGGCCTTCCTTAGGCTACTGGCATAATTTTTAGGTGGCTAAATTTAGCTGATGTTAATCTTTTTTACTTGTTCCCAAACTAATCATAACTGACCTCTCCTGGTTCTAATCCGGCTCCTCTTCACGTTTCAGAGGCCCCTGCCAGACAGTCCCATGTGCTGGCTGTGATAGCTAAACAGCCCTTGTGTATGCCCGGACCCTGTGTTCATTCCCCTTAGGAGCGTGGACTCACCAAAATTCTACCAGTAAAGGCTTATTTGACTGAGAAATCAAGGCAGAACCACTCATTGAAATAGTTCCAATCCCTGCCTGGTTTTCCTTTTTCTTTGTCTCCCTAAGTTGGGGAGATACACTTGCTTTAGATGTCCCCACAGGGCCTACATCCATTGCAGAATGATCTTGCCAAGACCACCACCTTCAACCCTTCCTCTCCCCAAGGGAAATTTTAACTGCGTAGGCTCTGTTTGTGCTGCCAGATGGACCATAGCTAGTGTGGTCCCTCACTTACAAGTCATGCTGCTAACTTCAGGGTGCCTTCATGCTGGGGTGCAACATGACCAGGCACCAAACTAGGTCTGAGCTCAAGCATCTTATTAGAAATCCTACCAATTCTTGCTGTACGACAGGACTATAAAGGCCCTTCCCAGCACTGGCCAAGCAACATCATTGCAAAGGCTGACAGGCAGATGGTGAAAGGTTTAACCGAACACTGTGCCCAGCTCATCTGCTCTGCAGGCGTGGGCTCTCACTGCAAGGAGAACCTTCTCTTTTGCTGTGTGCACTGAACATGGGCTTCTCTTTAAACAAGCTGGGCACGAGTTGAGTATGATCTCCAACAGGAACTGAAAAGCAGTCTATTAATACCCTCAATGACCTTCTAGCTATACAGTAACTTCATGGTCACATACAGCACTTGTAAAATGTTATAGCTCGCCGATCTTAGATGAGTACATGGTGGATTAAAAACTGCCAGATGGAGCAGTGAAACCTACAGCAGAATCTAAACCCAGCAGATAGACACAGGCTAGCTTAAAACCAAAAAGAGTTGTGAAGAATGTGATCCAGTTTTGCATTACACTGAAGATTCCCTTTTTCAGGAAACTCCTGAAGTTCTCAGGGAGTGCAGTTGCAGTGCTTTATTTTTAAGGTGTTATTTTGAGATTACTTCACTATATTGATATGCTGTTTATCCAAACGGTGAAGATGCAGTGTCTTACAAGAATCTCAGTCTTGTTGGAGCAAATCCAGGTGCCTCTTTTATTTCAACAAGTTTTCACTATCACAAAATTAAAGGGGCACTGTTAGTTTAAATATCACTTGTCAGAAATGTTCTTAGCAATACAAACAGCACTAATTCCCAAGATCTGTATATTTAAGAAAATAT
>JANZLQ010000027.1:18477993-18533544 GCA_026212715.1 Elanus axillaris | reverse complement strand
GAGGGCGAGTGGCGGGGGGGAGGCGTCCCCGAGCCCCGCGGAGGCGGCGGGAGGGATGGGACCGGCCCCGCCACCTGCCTGAGCGGCTCCCGGAGACGCCGCCGCCGCGGGAAGCTGGTAGGTAGCGGGTCCCGCCGGCCGGGAGGGTGCCGCGGAGGTTGCGGGTCACCCCGGGGGACAAAGGGGCGGCGGGGAGGATGGCGAGGGCCGTTCTCCCCGCTTGGTGCCCCCGGGGTCGGGCGCCTCACCTGCCCGGCGGGCGCGGAGCCGAGGGGAGCCCGGCGCGGCGGGGCACCGGCCGTCCCCGCCGGGTGCTGCCGCCGGCCGGGCTGCCGGGAGCCGCCGTCCGGGCTCGGGGCGAGCCCGCCCCGCAGAGCTTAATTTTTAACCCCGCTCGCATCCACGGGAGCGCACCCGGCGCCGCCTCTCCGGCGGCGGGCAAACAACAAAAGGGATAACGCGGGTTCTCCCGGCGTCGGGTCCCCGGCGCCGGGTCGGCCAGCACCGCGGCTCGCCGGCGGCAGCGGCTCGCTTGGAAGGGGCGTCTGGCGAGGAAACAGCTGATAGAAATTCGCCTTTGCTGCGTGGAAGACTTGGGAGGCGTCAGAAGTAGCTCTCCGGTGGAGCCGCTGCGGTCCTGTGCTTTGGTTCATCACCGTGACTGAGAACACCGGACTTTCGGGGTGGTGTTCCTTTATTTTTAGGAAACCGATGACACGGCCTCTTCGGTGAAGCGGTCGCTGGAGCCCGCGGCAGCTGTTCGCCTCCTGCCCCGAGCGAGGTGCGAGCGGCCGGCGAGGTCCCGCCGCAGACCCCGCTTGCGCGGCGGCCCCGTGGCTGGGCCGGTTCGGTGGCCCCGGGGACGCACGTCCCGGCCTGCGGCTTTCTGTTGTATTCAGGTCGACCGTCACTGTCCACCTGTAACACAGTTCGCTCTTGCAGAGTGAAACCGGGGAGAGAGGGAGAGGAAAGAAAGGAGGGCGGGAGGAGGCAGTGAAAATATTCTGTAGTCAGCGGACTAAGTGGCAAGCGCATAGTATGATCCCTTTCCGCTGTGTGTGCATGTGTCACTGACAGAGGTGTCAAAATACCTGCTGTGCCCATTGTGTATGTTAACAGACCCTTGGCCTGCCAGTATCAAAGTTGGTTTCAGGTTTTCCAAGACAGCCCTCAGTCTAGTGGGTAGGGTGCTGTAACTCTCACGCTACCTTCAGCGTCGCAGGCAGGCTAATAGAGACGTTAGATTTTAATGGCGTAAGGCTTCTGTAATTCTTGAAGTGCGACTCAATTATTTTTGCTGTATTTTAACAAGTTCTGCGACGAAGAAAAGCAGCAGAGGTATTTTGGCACCACAGTGATGTAGTTCACCTTTATAATTTGGTTTGAGGCAGGTTTTTCTCTCTTACTGTCTTGGTTTTCTTGCTTTTTTTTTTTTTTTTTTTTTTTTTTTTTTTTTTGCTGTGTTAATCATTCTGGCTTCCAGCACTGTGGAAAAACTTTCTTAATTTCAAAATGTAATGGAGACTATTCAGTTCACGGGCTTTCATACTGGATGTTTCAAGATTTATTGTTACTTAACCATCTATTACAAGAACCACCCCTGAAGTAGTGAGCTCTTCCAGAAAAAATTACTTGCTTATTAGAAAATGATTCATGTCTGTCCTGAACAAGGCACTTCTCTTTCACCAACATCTATCTCGAGGCGTGAATGCCCATAGCAGGCAGGAAAATGTGTCTGTAAAGTGTTTTAGTGGCGTGGGGAGCCCCAGGGTAGCTGTCACTGTTTCCATTCTCTAAACAATTTTAATGCCATTAGCAAGTGTGATTATGTACAAACCGCTTTCTAGGGGGTTCCTAGGCTGGATATCAGAGCAGGGCTTTGTACTGAGTCAAAGGGTGGATTGAGTTTATGACACAGTTTAAATAGAAACAGAAGAGCAGTACTACAGTAGGGCAGCACATCGTAATTCATTCAGTATCGTTTTGTAGTAGCTGTTCAGGGAAGTACTTGCTTCTTACCTGTTTGTTTGGTTTGAGAACATCTTTCAGGGTCACCCGTGAGTGAGTAGCTGAACATAGAGAGTGCTAACCCTCGTTTCTGCAGCTTTTTGGTTTTGTTTTAAACAAAAAAGAAAAGAGAAAGGAAAAGGAAAGAAGAGACTAACTGGTAGGTCTCTTTTTAAATTTAGACGACTTCTAAAATTCTTTCATCTTTCTGCATAACCATTTATTTTTTAAGGAAGAAGGATCTACACAGAAGAGGTACTACGCACTAATTTGGCATGGGATTATGAATAAGGCGTATTTATACTATTTATTGTAGCCCAGAGCTGATCTAGTACCGGTTATGTCTCCAGATAAGACATAATTACAAAGACTTCAGTCAGCGCTTTGGTTTGTGAGCACTGTTTAGCCTCTGTGGTCAGGTATAAACTCATGACTTTATTGTTAGGTTTTAACAGCATTTAATAAATAATAGAAAAGTTCTGTAATTGATAAAAAGGCTTTTTTTTCTCCCCTCTCTCTGCAATGTGATCATAGCAGAGCAGCAGCAGGGGAGGGGCGTGGGGAGGCTTGCTCAGAGACCTAAAGTGGAGTAAGTTCCACCTTACAGGGCACAGCACAGACACAGATACCATCTTCTGAAGCCTTTTTGGGGGACCAACTTGAGTCCCAGCTTGACTCCCAGCTCCTCTCTTGTTCTCTTCATAGGACGGCTGCCCTCTGCTGTCTAAAACTGCCTTTCTAGTGTTGGCGTTGATGTAGTGGTGATGGTAGGGAGAAAACGGAGGGCAGGTTGCAGGGAGAGGTAATTTCTCTTCTCAGCCCAGATGATACTCTCCGAGAAAGCAGAGAAGTTGTTGGGTACAGTGCCTTCATCAGGTCTCTGTGCTGATGGGCACAAGGGAATCTTGCTGCTTGTGCAAACAACTGACAAGATGCTTCTATTTTTCCCCTGCCAGCTAAATAAACCAGCCAAAGGCCAGCATTTGTTCACTTAGCATGAATGATTTTTAGAGCCAAGAAGTGGCATGAGTGGTGCAATTTAGACAGAGATTGCATCTATCAAGAAAGCTTCAAATGTAATTTGTAGGAATAACTTTGCTGTGAAGCAGATGGGAGCAGACTGCTTATAAATACATGTTCTTAATGGTGGGATCTGCTACCTGATGTACAGTGTAACTGATTTAGTCTGTTCTCAGCTTCTAACTGGAAGAGCAGTAAACATTTCTGTGTATAGTCCTCACTGTCACAAGTAGGACAGTTAACAGTTGACTTATGCTAGTGTATTGTCTTTGTGGTGATGGACGGGTATCATTTGTCCCTGCTACCTTCTTTTTCTGTTTTCCTAAACACTGTTATACAATGAGCATATTTCCATGGACCATCTTTATTCCAATGTGAGACTATCTCTTTTCATAGCTTGGAAAACCCAGCCACATCCAATATTAATCTCTGCTGTGGAAAGAGCCAGAGGAGCTGATCATTTTCCTTGAATACATAAGCAAGTATTTTCCAATTTTGGGACATTCAAAAATTATGCAATTCTGATTCATGTTTAAAATGGCCTGTATTTTTTTTCCAGTGTGACTTGCCCACTAGCTATAAAGCAACACATTCTATAGAGCTTAACCCTCCTGGAAAAAAATATGTCCCTTTAAGTATGTCCTGTTTGTTAATGAAAAAATTACCAACAGAATGTCTGGTCATTTCTGGAAGACTCAGTACCTGCCTCTGTGGCATCAGTAGCATCAGCTCTCTCCATCTACATCTGGTTTTTTGGAATGGAAATTTTTTGATAGCCTGCGTGTGTCAATTGATATTTTGAACATTGTGTGCTTTAATTACAGCCTCCATTCCCAGAGAGGATGCAACCAACAATGGAAGAATCCAGGCCCAATATTTGAGTTGGATACCTTCAGACTTCAGCAGTCTATAGCTTCTGAAGTCTTTTTTGGTGCAGCTTAGGGATGGAGTATTCCTACAAAAATCGTTAGAGACAAGGATTTTTCTTTTTTATTCTTAGATAGCTGTGGTGATCTCCTGCATGATTTGCTTTGGTTAACTCGTTTGAGGTATTTCAGGAATGATCCTGCAGTTGTGATCAGTGTAACCTCAGCAGGGTTTTAAATATGTGTAAGCTCAACATAATTGTGAAGTTTTGTTTGAATAATCTTTGTATGAGGGAGATCCTGCCTGCCTTCCTGCACAGGGTGCAATGCCTCCTGCAGCGATTCAGCTGTATGGCTAATTTTCAAATAAACTGAAGTTACACATTTTCTTGACACAGTACTAGAGCACGCTGTTCTCTGCAGTCTGAGGCTCTCTGCCTGTGGTTCACAAACACATTTATAGTCCCATTTGTCTCCCTGAGCTCAGAGGGGGTTGGTTTGCATTTCTAATTAATTGAGTATATAAAGGAATAAGCCAGTATGTTAACTGAAAATTCCCTCGAGAATTGTAAACTTAGTTGATTAGCTGCTCTCATGTAATCATGTCGCCCTTTCTCATGTAAGCCTAGGGGAGAGCGAATGCTAAGTGAAGCAGAAACCTTCCTCTGGTATGATTTGCAAGGGGAAGCGAGTCTCCCGTGCAGTCATGTTCTGCAGCCCAGCTCCTGTTCAGGTTACCTTCTTTGCCCACCTGCCTGTTCCTACCATCAGCTTGATGTCTTTGGCTAAGACAGCAAACGGTGTGAGGTGATTTAAGGATGTTTCTCAGTGGAGTCAGAGAGCAGGTGGGAGCTTTCAGAGAATACTGTAATCTAGCCAGAGAGAGACTCATTCACTTTGCAGGAGCTATGGTTTCTGAATGAAGGAATTTACACAGCGTCTGAATTTTCCTTACACAGTTTGAAGACAAATACACTGTAACTTCCCACTGATGTCAGCTGGGAGCTGGTGGCTCAGCATACCTAAGGGTTAAATGCCCTGTGTTTCAGTGTTAACCTGGGACACTTGTTTCAAGATACAGTTTAAGGCATAAGTTTATCACTGAGAAATCTAAATACTTGATGATAGTTGGCTCCATTCAAATTGCTTGACCCTTATTATATTACACTTCGTTAGAAAGCCATTACTTAGCAAGGTGGATTAATCTTGCAACATGTTTGGGTGAGTAACTGGACTTCCTTTTGCTTTCCACAGACTGGCATTCAGAATGGCAGGCTTGTCCACTTTAATCCTCCTTTTGTGTGCTGCTAAAGATGCGATGCTCTCCAGTCCTCACTGGAAGCCAACTTGGCCATCTTACAGAGTTCCAGTTATCCTGCCACAGTCTACTCTTAACTTGGACAAACCACAGTTTGATGCTGAAGCCAGACTGGAAGTGGTATCTCCCTGTGGCCCAGCGTGCCACAAAAGTTCTCCGCTGCCAACTTATGAAGAAGTGAAGAACTACCTGTCCTATGAAACCTTGTACGCTAATGGTAGCCTCACTGAAACTGAAGTGGGCATATATATTTTGAGCAACAGCGGTGATGGCTCTCAAGGCAAATCTCGAACTAAGAGGCAGATCTATGGCTATGACAGCAGGTTTAGCATTTTTGGGAAAGACTTCTTGTTGAATTACCCATTCTCCACATCAGTGAAGCTGTCTACAGGTTGCACAGGGACACTGGTGGCTGAAAAGCATGTTCTTACTGCCGCTCATTGTATCCATGATGGCAAGAGTTATGTCAAAGGAGCTCAGAAACTGCGGGTGGGCTTCCTAAAGCCCAAACTGAAAGATGGCAGCAAAGGGGCAAATATCACCAACTCGGCAATGCCTGAGAAAATGAAATTCCAGTGGATCCGAGTGAAACGGACACATGTCCCCAAAGGATGGATCAAAGGCAATGCCAATGACATTGGCATGGATTATGACTATGCCCTGCTGGAGCTGAAGAAGCCTCATAAAAGAAAGTTTATGAAGATAGGTGTGAGCCCACCAGCCCGACACTTGCCTGGAGGGAGGATTCATTTCTCTGGCTATGACAATGATCGTCCAGGAAACCTGGTTTACCGTTTCTGTGATGTCAAAGATGAAACATACGACCTGTTGTACCAACAATGTGATGCCCAGCCGGGTGCGAGTGGATCTGGGGTGTACGTGAGGATGTGGAAGAGGCAGAATCACAAATGGGAGCGTAAAATTATTGGAATATTTTCAGGCCATCAGTGGGTGGACATGAACGGCACCCCTCAGGATTTCAATGTAGCTGTTCGCATCACACCCCTCAAATACGCACAGATCTGTTACTGGATCAAAGGCAACTACCTTGACTGCAGGGAAGGATAAAGACAATGAAACTCCTTGAAAGCACTTAATGACTGGTTTTAATTACTCATCTGAGGAAAGGCAAGACTTCTGCTGCAAATGTGTGTGATACGATCTTGTAATATCAGAATGTGATCTATAGGTTTTCAAGCAAGCCACCTTGTTCTTAGGACAGGGGCTGTGTGGTGCTGTCTTTACAGCTTGAAACAGGGGAGAAAGGAACGTCTGCTGGGTGGGGAAGGAGCAGGTGGACTTGCTGAATTTGCAGCTGAGCAACTGAAGATTAATTAGGGGCGGATCAGTAAACAGTACGAAATCAGAACCGTCTCCAAAGAATCTTATAAAAGGGACGCTGTTGACTATCTCATGCCTACAATGTTTGTTTTAATAAATCCTAGGATTAGTAGAAATGCTTTGATCTGAACTTTTAAAAGAAAATATTTCTGTGCTGTTGGGGGCTGAAGAGGGGCATTTAATGGTGTTTGCAACCCAAACATTACAGCTTTGTGTTCCTGCATGAGAAAGGGAGTGTGAAAAGGGCAAGGCATGCACTGTGGGAGATGAATGCCACACAAATAGCGTGAAGGGTAAATAACTGCGCAACACTTCTAACTGTCTTTCAGCCTGAGTGATTTGAGACTTTATTAGTAACATAGTTAAGAAAAATGCTTTTTTGAGGAAACAGACCTTGATGCTGCAAAGACTTGACTGTGAAGATGATGTTGGTCATATGAGCAATGCCGTTGCATCCTGCTCTGCGAAACACAAATCATACATGGGCTTAAATCTTTACAGCAGCTGGGGCATAGTCTTACACCTAGCAGGATCCCTATGAATATACTATCATAGAAGGCATATGGGGACAGAGGCTTGTTTTCTGTTATGACCTACTTAAATCTTTTAAGGAAAATCTCATGTCAGCAACTCAGATTTTCAGAGAGGAAGCCTGTCTTTGGTCTTGCTGGCCATCTGAATTTCTGCCTGCAAAGCAGGTAAAAGGGAGACAGGACAAGGGTGCTACTGAGTTTTCGTCCTTTTTGGTATAGATCCATGCTGTTCTACCTAAAAATACACCAGGTAGAGGGACCCTAGAGTTGTGTGTCTCTATCATAGCCCTTTGACAGTGTAATTTGTACGGCATCTTGACTTCTGTTTCTTGTGTTGTTTGCGGCAGGGATCCCGTGCTCCTGTCAAACTGTTGAGTTACAAATAATTCTTGGCAAATGCATGGTTTGGTAATTCTACAGCTGGAATAGAGCCACATTATAGGATGTATTCTGGGTTTGCTATGAAGTGATGTTCTGCTGTCTCTTACAGATAACAGTGACTTACATTTTTACTGTAGCAGAATTGGAGTTTAAAACAAGAACTGTCTTTTATAGGTAAAATCAGTGCAGCTAAATACTTGTAGCTCAGCAGACAGCACTGGGAAGTCAATGTGGTCTGTACAAACAATGTTTCTCAGGTGGATTGTGCCACCGTATTGCAGTAACATGGTTAAGTACATGCTGCCATGCCAATACTCATTTTTTAAATAGGAGGATAGACACTGGCTCCAGTTCCAGTTTCTCTTCCAACTCTCACTGTCTCCTGAAGCTTACCAGGTTGCCCATGGTGCTTGGTGTTGTGGGGCAAATACAAGTCCCTGGTGTGAAATGGCAGAGCTGGGAAGGAATGAATCTAAGCAGAGCTTCCCTGTGCTATACAAATACAAAGAAAATGTTAATTCAACTAAGCCTTTCTTACACTCTACTAATTACTATGGCATTTGTAAACATATGCCTGATGGTGCTTTATCTTTGTGATAGCTTTGGCTCTAGTTCTGAAAAACATTTTTTGCTAGAGCTGCCTATGATTATTATTTTTATAGGTGTAGCGTACAAAAACACGGACCCTCATGTGGGCTTTTGGTGCACTCAGATACAAGCAGTTATTAATGCTTTGAAATATGAATAATCACCATATGTATCTGATGGTCTTTTTCTGCCTTTTTATTTTAATTTCCTTTACTCTATGGCTGTTATCTGGAGCACTTTTGTTTGAATGTATCACAGTGAATAAAGAAAAGTTACGGAATTTCAATGCAGACATTCTTGTATTTGTGCTATACTTGGGTTGCACGTTCAATCTCATTTCAGTTACTTATTTGTAAAGATGTTCAGATACAGAACAGATTTATTAATATCCTCAGTGCTGTTTCTTTTCCTTCAATTTTCTTTTGTCCTCACCTGTTAGAAGGTTTTTTTGTTTGGGTTTTTTTTTTCAGTAGGCTTAATTACTCTGTGTCTTTGGATGGTAATAATCAATCTTAGCTTTTGTATGATTGTTGCAGTTTCAAAGCCAGTCATGAGCTCAGATTAGTTAAAGCTGAAAATGACCTAGTAGACTAAAGAGTCACATTTTTTTTATTAACTTTAGGGTCAGTAAACTATGGAGGAATTTGAACTAGTCAGTCTAAGGTCATAAATCAGGTCTGTCTGCTTTTTCTTTTAGTTGATACAGTAAGAAAAAAGTTCCTCTGAAGCCAACAGTGAGACCCACAGTTTTTTGAGGAACACTGGAGTGCAGAAATGTTCTACTTTTTGAATTGGGAATTGCTGTCCATACACCTTTCCTGATTTCTGGATGCACATGCTACAACATGGGCTTGAGAACATCAGTCCTGGCTTATGGGGCATATTTCCCATCCATCGTTCTAAGTTCTTAACTGCTTTGTTGGACTGTAAACTGAGATTTTTTATTCTCTTGAGATGACTGGCAGAGCAGAGTTGTGCAGAAGGCAAATGAGCTTGAGTAACATGAGCAAGATTTTAAAAAAAAATAACATATGCAACAAGTTTAGTGTAATCAAGAGTGGGAGACTCTCTTTCTACTGTACACCCTATGCAAACAGTCCAGATTGTTTTTGGAAAAAGAAGGCAATCTCGGATAACATGGGCAGAATAATTGTACTGCACATTGTTTCACCTGGGCCCACCTGAGCTGATGGTAATTTTGCCAGTGTATTCATTCAGAGTGGGGTTGGGCCATTGCTAGGCAGGTTTGGAAACTGCATTCAGAGTATATTTGCTCTGATGCTGTAAACAGGTCTTTTTTAAAACCAGACCTTTAAAGCGTGAGAAAGATAGCTATGCAGCTGACATGGTTCATCAAGGAAATACAAGTAACTAAACTATAGACAGGCATGACACTAGAAATTTTATTGTCCGACTGATGATGACTGCCGATAATCTGCAGAACTGAATCAAGTGCCTCATTTTTCTTGTGTCTTAAGGCAGGACAGCAGATGGGTATAGAGGGGCTGGTTTGGTTGTGAGTGGAAAGGATTACAATATTCCACTCCTGCATCTTTAAAAGTCTAACATAGGAAAAATTCTAGTTAATGTGGTATAACTCCCTTGAAGAACAGTGCTGAAGATGGAAACCAAGGTCTCGAGAAAGCACAGACCACGCTGAGCTCTTCCAGAGCATACAGTGAACTTAGCCTACTGAGGACTGCAGATTATCATCAGGTTTCTTTCTCAGAGGAAAGGTATTTTCCTTGCATCTGTAATTGTTTTGCAACTGAATTCCCAGGCCTGCCTGTTTAGAGGGCAGCCCTCATCTTAAAGTTGCATGCTGAACTCCAAGCAAGTATAATACATGCTTGAAATTCTTTTCCGTGTTTCCACTTAATCTGCCATTTGTTAGTGGGTTTTGGTAGCATGCCAACGCAATATGCACAGGCCTTGAGAAGAGAAGCTTTCAAAGAGTGGATAAAGTATGATGGGTGGGTAAAGACTTCTTTGCTTGCCTGGAGTAAAAAGGAAGCATGGACAGAGAAGTGCGGCAGAGAATGAAAGGGCAATATGATTTCTACCACAGGAACAAGATTCCTAGTGAATCGGTTGCTGCGTATATATGCACATGTATGGATGTGCGTGTGTGTAGGGTTTTTATGAATAATACTGTTCATTTCCATTCCCTGTTCTACTAGGTATAAAAGAAAAACTTATGAGCTGAATAAATTAAACCTCTTAAAATGAGTGCGTAAATACCAAATCTGAGGCCAGTGTGCAGCACATATGAGAAGTTTAGACTATGACTTGTCTATAAGTACACAAGAAAAGTGTAAGTGTCAGTGATGTTAGAATTAGGAACCCGGTCTTTTCCACCCAGACAATGTTTTTTCCTGTCTCATATGGAGAGGTTGCATGTGCTTTGTGCCTGCTGTTAAAGGTAGTGTGGGCTTTTATAGGGAAATTATTAAACAAGAGAACACAAGAGAAACATCTTCGCATGCCTCAAACACTACTAGCAACACTGATTATGCCCAGGATAAAAGTATCAGTGATGCTTTGAGTGTGGATTGATTTTTAACTAAATGGGAGTAAGTTGAGTCATGAAGTGGGCTCATACTCTTTTTTTTTATCTAAAGATCTCTAACATTAATTAAGTGATTGTGGCTCAAGGGGGCACAATGAATGTTCATCTGCAAACTTTTTATGGACAATGTGGGTTTTTTTTATAATAATTTCCATTTAAAAGATAAGTATGCGTCAGCAGAGATCTACAAGAAGTTAAACACTTTATTACTTCATCAAGCAAATGATCATGATATAAAATACTCCATTTAAACAGCACTTACAATGAAAATATCTGATACGTGTTAACTGATGTTTGCTTATTTGCGTTCATTTCAGTTGTGGAAATCAGTGTTCATGCCAATTTGGTGAGGAGAGAATATTTTTCTGGCAAGCCTGGCCAACTCTAATACAAAGAGCATGTTCATGAAATACTGACATGTGATGGGAATATGAAGGTTGTTAGTTCTTATTGGAGTGACAGCAGTAATAAGGTATAATAAATTTTTCCAGTTTATCCTAAACAATTTCCTGTATCTATTTTATGCCACATTGTCATGGATTTGGTGATTTTCCACAGGTTGCGTACATGAAGAAGTTAATGATGATCTTAGATATTTTTTTTTTTTGACGTTCCCTTACTTGTGAAGCCAGATGTATTTAGTGCTATGGGCAGGTCAGAAGAGGACAAAAATGTTCACATTTGCAAAAGTTCATTAAAGGCTTGTCTAACTTAAAGTCACACTTCTAAGCTGATGTTGAACTATATCTGCCATCATTCAGGAAGGGGTAGGTTTAAATGGGGTAGTTTAGATGAGTTTAAACGTGAGCTACCTAGAAAAAAGTTCTTTTTTGGTATTTTCCTACTGTGTCCATCGTTCTTTTTCTGTTCCTGCCCATTCTAGGAAAAGAAAACTTCCTGTGATGAAAAAGAATGGAGATCCTTAAAAATGAGGGGATAAGGTGCACTTCAGAAAACCTGTTTGACTGTTATGTTTGTGCTTTCCTGCTGCAAAGAGGGTGCCTACCCAATGGCTTGGCTGTTCGGATCATTCTGGGACAGGCAGGTGGCACTTGCTCTGGTGTTGACTGAAAATTTCCATCTGGATCAAAGAAACGTTTCTGATAAAACCTTGTTTGAAATCAGGATGTTTCAACAAAGCTTCACTTTCCATGAATTGCTATAAAAGTCTGTATTTCTAATGAATTCCCAATCAGACCCTACTTCAGTTAACTTCCTGGGGTGGTGTTCTGGTCCCCATGGGAAGGAGGATGGTGTCCCTGCTTGGAAGATGATATTATGGCATTGTTCAACAAAATTATCTTGTCCAAAAGTCAGGTTTTACCTGAATTTCTTGCAGTCTTGTTCAGTCTGAATGGAGCACACAGGGGCTTGTTTTGTCGTTGGTAGGGAAAGGAGTATGTAAGGAGGTACGCACTGCTGCAGCACAGGGTCAACCGACTGTGGGACCGGAGGCTGCAGAGACAGGTGGGACAGCAGGGGTTTTCTGGCCTCAACCGTCTCACAAAAGCTTCACTCAGCAAAGAAGCGTGGGGGGGAAGAAAATGTCACACTGGGCTTCATCCCGCACCCACCAAAGTCTGCTATTGTGTAGGGTGGGAGCAGGATCTGTGCGCAAAAAGGGATCTGCCACCCAGCTTAAATGTCATCAGTCGTGTGGGAGTACTTCTCTCCAGCCAGCCCCTCTGAGGGATCATTGTGGGCAATGAAAGGGCAGGAAAGACTTTTCCAGAGCATGTGGGTGGGAGAAAAGCAACCTTTCATGCTGGGAACGCATCAGATGTGCGGGTAACTCTGAAGCGTCTTTTCCCTGAAATAAAGGGTGAGGCTGAGAGAGCTCTGCAGGTGGAACGAGAGCGGCTTTGCTCAGCAGGACTCGTCCCCACGCTCAGAGATGTCTCTGGCTACGGCCAGGCAGGAGGGGGATTGCCATGCTCTCACCGTTATGGAGGAACCACTCAATACCTGCCACCTGCCTCCTGCGGGAAGTAATTATTTAACAGGAAGAAGAATACAAAAGTGAGAGAATAACCTGAGAGGAGCTGTGAGATGTGTTCAGTTCACAGTACCCGTGAAATAACTGTTTCCAAATGGGTACCCAGAAATACTCGTGTTTCTTCTAAGTACCTGTGGCCACTGCTGTTGTTGCCAGTGCTACGAACCTTAACTGCCTGAGCTGGGCTCAAGCTCGTAGGTAGTGTGGAGGCATCTGCATTAGAAATTCACATTTCCCAGGCTTCACCATAAAAATAGACTTTCTGTCTCCTTGTTTCCATCAGACCTCATTCAGGAAACACAATCCCCTTTTAAGTACATGATCTTAAGCTTTGTATAATGAAATATCTTTAGGGTATTTCTCAGTAATCGGCTCCCTGAGTTCTTCCTGTGAGATATTCTGCTGCTCTTACCAGCTTTATGTTATCAGCAAATTTCATTAATGTGCCCCTTCTTGTGCAAACGTTGCTGGTGAATATTTGTAGTTAAGACTGTCTAAGAGTGATGCTTGAGAAACTGTGCTTGTAACATCTCTCTACCCTGACAGTTCCCCTGTCAGCACCTTTTGTCTCTGCTTTGGCCAGAGCCTTTAGCTAATAATTCCCTATATGGCACTGTTTCAATTGCTTTGCTGAAATCCACTTAGAAGAGGTCCACCAAAACCAATTATGATAAATTAAATCGTTGCTTAAGCAATGCTAAGAATCTGCAATAAATTATGTGCAAAATAGCTGGCTTATTTCATCACGCTCACTTTAATCTTTATTTTAATGTTCACCAGAAAGAAATACTTCAATTAACATTACAGTTTTGAGGCATAGCTTTTAGTGTAATGTTATCAAAATAATTGGGGGTCTTATGGGACAAAATCTCAAAATTATCTAGGTTTCAAGCTTAGGAAAAAGTTGTATACATTCATTGTTATTAAGCTCTAATCCGGAACATAAACACTGTATTGCTTCTTTTTCTTCTGATTGTTTAGAAGCTGATAAACCACAGATAAAGCCTAAGGACATAACTGTGATTTTTTTATTCTCTATAGCTGTCTTATTTGCATTGTTACTAATCTGAGCAGACGCAAGATCTTTAGCATCATCATGATGATAAAACAGCTCATTCTTTTGATGTCAGATAAAACGTTATTTTGATGTGATTCTGAAGCCAAAAATCATAAAATCTGCTGTCACAATATCTTCCTCTATACTTGAAAGGGCTGTGAGACATCTGGAAGTAGAAGGATCTTTTCTTTTGCCCCATAAAAAATAGTGTTGCCCTCTTTTTCCTCCCAGTTTTGACTCCTGCAATCTGGAAAGATTACAAAAACAAGTCTGTGAAGTCAGCTTATGGAAGGCTTTAGTAGAAATCCTCTGTTTGGGGTATGAAATATTTTGCATATTTGAATGCAAATTTGAATTTAAATCAGGAATCAAAGTTACGAATATCATCAGCACTAGGTTGCACAATCCCCCACTATTTTGGAGTTGCTGCTGATGAGACGGGGACGGTTCCCAGCATGACCACCCTGCCTCTGCCACAGCCCTGGGAGGTCTCCAGCATGCAGGAGTGACCTGGCACGAACTGGGGGCTGCCAGGACCCCTACTTCCCCCACCACAGGGCAGCAGGAGCAGCCTGGGTAGTCCTGGCTGCTTGACACCAAACTGGGATTTGTGGTTTCCAGCACCATCACAGTGCAACTGCCAGAGTCACATACCCATCTGACCTGAGAAAATCCTGTTTGATCACTCTTAGGTTTGACTAAGGTACTTCCCTAGCTCTCTTCTGGGTTATTTGGGCTTGCGTTTTGTTTTGCTGTTGTTAGCTCTCTCAGATTTCCATAATAATGTAATCCGTTGTAATACAGGGAGATTGGAGCCTCTGGACTGATGTGCAGGGATACTTTTTGTTAACGTTTGTACCAAACACTGGCATTTTCACTGCATTCATTTGCTTTCAAGTGCATTATTTTTCCAAAAGTCCTGTTGCTGAAGGGACAAGCCATAGGGAACCATACGCCCAGTAGTGCACACTTGTGTTTGTGGAAGATCTGTAGATTGAAGGTGAAATGGGGACAGGCTGCAGGATTTAATGAACTATTTCACATGATCCCTCTGAATTTAATACATATGGTGGCTTCAGGTCTCACAACACTTCACAGGAGACCAAGTACCATTGCTACTATATTCTTTAATAAACATGGAAATCAAAGTCTGCAGCTTCTGATTCTGCACATATTTTTCCTGCTTAGTGCATGATACGTGCCTGCTAAATGTCCTTACCAAGGCAGAATGTGGTATATTAAAAGGCATGTAAAAGAAAAAGCATGGCTTGCTTTCATCTTGAGGGTTCTTGTGCTGCTTGCCACTGAAGGTTTCCATTTGCTTTTCATACACTATATGCAACTTGTTTGGCTTTCAATAAAAATGACAGACAGAATTAATAACAGCCCTGATATCTCATCAGGACATGCATTCCAAAAATATCTGTCTATCCACACAGTGAATGTATGAAAGCCTGTATAGGATCCTTGTCAATAAAATTCTGATTCACTCAAAGAGAGACTTTTCATTAGTTTGGGAAAATGCTTTCCTCATTACAATGGCTCACTTTCATGCATCCAGAAAGATATCAAAGGTAACTGATCATTTCTAAAGAATAAACCTTCCATACTACCACTGCCTAAGTTTGCCTTTTGTTTATTAAATAAAAAATAAAAATAATAGAACATTCTTTGTGGAAAAGGATGAGGCTATATTGTAATGCTCTGGGACACACTGGAGAAAGCACATGGTACTGTTTAATTAACGAGTTTTATCAATGTACATCAACCTTGAATTAAAGTTGCGTGGGCCAAGAGGATGCTCACATTTCTGAACTTCAGTGCAGTCTGGGGATGGCAAACTTAAACTGTTCTACAGGGATCCATCTGGTACCCACACTGGTCAGTAGCACATGTGAACCATGGTCTTACACCACAGGCCCTCCATCGTTGGAGCTAAATCATAAACTGCATCACTAGGTAGCTGGTTTTTTTGAGGGTGGGCCAGCTATGTAGCCGGGGATGGGAGTTATCTTTGTCCTTATACTTCTCAGGCACTTCCTGACAACAAAGGAATGGTTAAAATTAGGACTCTCAGATTCCGATCTCTGCCCTAACGAACAGAAATTCCTCTGTATATTTTCCTGCCAAGTTTTATCTTGTCTGCTACACTCCTCTTTCTTCCTCATCACTACCATCTGGTGTTGGAGACATTCCACTTTGTGTTGTCTAAACTGGTTATCAGAGAGTTAATGAGTACCTGGGTAATACGGATGGAGACGTGCTTCATCCTTCCCTCACGTCCTGTTTAGTCAGTTGGATTTCCCCCTCTCCTCAGCTTTATTTGTGATGCAGTAAAAATAGATCAGCAGAGTTCCATGCAGTATTGTGAGCAGAGTTTACTTTTAATCAAACTATGTGGTCCTTTTACAAAATCAGTGACAAAGCTGCTATTAAATACCTTTGAAGTTCTTCATAGTCTCCAACCTCAAATGCTGTAACAAAACAGATCCATTAAAGCTTTTAGCTAAGAGATAAAGAAGGTGAGTAATAGGAGCCTGGAAACAAAGCTGGCTCCCTTTCTTTTGGAGTGTTGAATAACTCTTCAAATACCAATGGGCATGAGCAAGCCCAGTCTAGGAAGGGGAGGAAGATAAGGACATGTTTGGATGCAATCCCTTCTCCAGAAGACGCAAATGATGAGAGAGCAACCTTCTCACAAATAAAATCACAGTTTTGTGTCAAACACAGCATCAAGCCCAAGGAATGTCTTTATGACAAAACTGGAAATATCCACCAGCTGCTGTGTGGTCTGGGCACCAGCAAGTTGAAGACAAGACCCTGGTCTCATAAACCGCATGGGATGTATGTCTTGTGGGATCCAGCTCCTAGCCCATGTCTATCCACAAGGTGATAGGTGATGTTCAGCCCTTTCTCTTGACTGGTGACTGTCCACAAAGAGCTTTTTCTAGTAAGGTCAAAGTCAAGAGGTGTCTATAAAAGTGCTAGTCCAGGAGGCTGGTAAGAGTGGGCCTCTGCCTGGAGATGGCATGGCTACCATAGGGAGGAGCTGATCTATAAATCAGTAAAAAGCCCATCCAGCTAGAAAAAAAGAAAGTATTAGAGATTAAAATCATGAGGTCATGGTACACAGGTTTGCTGTGAATGTACCAGACCAGAACCCTTCTCCACCCCTGCACTGTTTCAGTCGGAAATATTCCTCCTCTGCCTATGTGAAACATTAACTGAAGCTGCAAGTTCCTTGGAGAAGACAGTGAATGTAAACCCTTCCTTCTCCCAGGCTCACTCAAGGCTTCTCAGTCCAGTACCCATCTCCTTCCACAGCCAGTTACCTCTTTACTGGCTTTTCTTCCTCTTTGTAAGCTCACCCCTTCACCTGGGCTGATCCCTACCATCAGTGGTCTGAGCTGGCTCCTCATCTCCCCACAGAGATAGGAGAGGAGGATATCCTGGCCATGCAGTCCCTTCTTCAGCCTATACGACACCTCTGCATTGACTCCAAATCTGCATCTTTGACTACCTGTCCCGAACCAGATACCCCAAGTTACAGTCTCACATGAAAATTTAGGTCCTTCTCAACTTGTCTGTCACTTCTTCCTAATCCCAAATTTCCAGCTACCCACTAATCCTTTGCCTTTTCCTACTCTTGTCTTAAACATTTCCATATTGAATTAAAAGGCTTCTTTCTTTGTGCTCCTGGGAGTCTGGGTCACCCAGAGCAGAGCAGATACCAAGTCCCAACTTTCACTTCCAGCACCAGCCACAGCTCTTCATCATTGGGAAAGTCAATGTTTGTCCCTGTTGTCTTCAACTGGAGCTGACATAGAGGTCTGGTGGATTTGATGTCTTTGCAATCAGGTTAGCGCCGGGCCCTGGTTAGCACCACAGTCTCATGAGTGTAAATCGTTTGACTACATGGGAAAAGAATGAAAGGTTTGAGCAGGCACAGTAAGGACAGGCTGTTCCAAGATGGTAGCTTTTTGCACAGAAGAAGCTTCTGTAGAGCAAATATAGGGCTGTTTTTTCTGGGAGCTTAGAGATTGGTCAGATTCGGGCAGACTTTTAGAAAAAGAAAAGAGAAATACAATAGCTGCAAACACCTTGTCTGCTAAAATATAAGCTCCTCTTCCAAATCCAGCAGCACTTTTTTTACCCAAAATGTTGCCTTTTTTTTAACTGGTGCAACAGTCTCTTTCGTGTCCTTGTTTCAACCCAGGAATGAGTGAAGTTTCCAAAAATATGTCAGCAGAAAACTGAACATCAAGAACATCACTGCCCTACAGCTTGAGTTTGCCAAGGTCTTAGGACCTTTAACCAGGATCTTATAAAGGAAAGTAACAGGCAGAGTCAGTGAGCTCTGAGACTTGTAGTTGAGGGCTGACAGGAGTTAGGGAGCAGAGGATCTGAGGCAGGAGAGGGCAAGAGCTCTAGAGGTACTCAAAGTGTCTTGAAGGTAATGCCAGGAAGAACTGCATATGGAGTTGGAGGACCGAAGAAGAAGGAGTCTTAAGGCAGCAAAAAGAATGTGAAAGATGGACTGGGTATCTGTTTCTTCATTATGGGAACTGTGGTTCAGTTACAGGTAGAGTTGGGTGGAAACCCCCTTCCCACCTCCCCAGTGAAGGAGAAAAGCTCTAGTAGAAGAGGGGAGATAATTAGCATAGAGGAAAAGAGGCATACATGAAGAGAAGAGAAAGGCAAGATGATTGTTTTCCTTGGGAAATACAGTGCTTTAGTTGACTTAGAAGAGAAATTCACTGCAAACTTTAATAACTGAATGATATCATTACAAAGAAATCCTAAAAAACATTTTCACCCTATTGTACAACTTCATCTAACCTACGGCAGAGGATGACAACTCAAACAGCTGTAGAGCTTTCTGTCAAGATTCAAATGTAAATATCTGAGGCAAAATAATCTGGACAGATGTGATTTTAGACACATTTGGTGTGCTGTAAATTTGAGATAATTAGAGTTAGGATTAAGTTTTAAATGATCACACAATTTAATTCTGAGCAAGAATTCTGACGTGGAGGAATACTGAGATTTAACCTTCTGAGAATTTTTATGCTCTGTTGAACAGAAGAACTCAAACCATATTGGCCTGTTTGGAGAATTTAGTTGTAGCTGAAAAGGAAGCTAAACCCAAGCCATTTCTCATTTTATACCAGACTCAGAAGGAAGATAATCCAGTGATCAGAGGTTAGGCTGTATTTCAGACCTGGATTTACTTCCCCTGTCTGTGTAACCATGCACAAGTTTGGAAGACATTTAAATGTCAAACTCCAACGAAATAAAGAGAATTAGTCTGGGCTTTAGTTTCTCTGGATGCAATTTGGACTGAGTAAATGCAGATGTCTATGATGTGATAAATACTTCTTCACAGTCAATGGAGAGGAGAAGCCACTTCGTAGGTCACGATTCAAGTTTCCCTAAAGTTGGTGTTTAAAATAGGTCAGATGAATCACTGAATAATATTGTTTGTCTCTATTGTCTCTAAAAGGAGCTGAGGGCTCTTAGCTCAGCTGCAGGAGAACAGAACTTTCCTGTTTTGGAAAGGTAGCTGACAGCTAAACCAGTTAAATTTGGAAGGTGCTCAGACACTGGTCTAGCAACATCAAAGTGCTATAGATAGATTTGAAAGGTCAGCCTGGAACACACTTCATTTCCGCTTAAAATTCGAAGGGATTTGAGTCAGATGTGAGCTCCACAGCACATCTTAAGGACTTCTGCCCATCTCTGAGAAGTGTTCTGATTTTCTGGGATCCAGTGAAAGCCATTTATGTGGAGGAGGATTGTGAAGTCCTCAAAGGAAAATGCAAGCCCTAACCACCAGGCAGACCTGAGATTGGCCCCAGCACAGTCCTTCCTTTTGCCACTTGACTGACTTACTGTGCCACAGGCCAAATAAATTAAGGAAACTAACTAAATGCAGTACTGAAAAAAAAATTAAAATTGAAATTGTCCCTAGCTGGCCATGCCTAGCTTTGCACATTTACAAGGATTTGCATCTTTTCATTGTATTTTATGTGTTCACGTTTCATTCCCACTTTCAATATCTTCTCCCCTTCCTCTCTTTGCAAAGAGTGTTTGTTTTGTGCTGGCTACATCACTCTGGACACATGGCCTAGTATCACATCACCTGCTCTGGAAACCAGCTTGAGTCAGGAAACCTGTGCTTCGTATCTCATTCCTCTTTTGGTGTTGTTCTGATCCTCTGACCACATCAAACGCAAGCAGAAACTACCACATTCACCAAAAGACATGCCTACTTCCACCAAATCCTTTCAGTATTGCTTCAGGAACAGGAAAATTGCTTTGACCTTCAAAGAGGTTTTCCTGGTTTTGTCGCACCATTTGTAGGTGCCTGCCTCTGTCCCAAATCCCTGGGACCTTTACAAACAAGGCCTCTGTCCCTTCCTGTCTATTTGTTTCCTCTCAGATGCTTTCTGCAGGATTTAGCTACTAACCTTTTTCTCCTTTTATGTGTAACCTTTCCAAAGCCATGCAAGATATTGCAGCAGAAATCTCGAAGTCACAGTACGTTCTGCTATGGCTGGGCAGCTCATAGCACTAACTTTTCCCTCCATTGCTTCTTATCTTCTCTTTCACCTTACAAAGTTCATATGTGTGTTGTCACACAGGCTTCTCCAGAGCTGATGCCATGTGCTGTTTTAATATGCTGTGAAGCCCTCACATTAAAGATGTGTTTCAGGATAGTGCTGTAGTACTGAGCAAGATCTGATCCTGTGTTTGTGGGTGGAGAAATTTTGCCACCACCACCTTCAAAAAACTCAAATCACATGAAATGTTGTTCATGGTTGCTCTTCACAGCATTGCAAGACTAAGGGAAATACAGAGCCAGGTCTTTTGCAACTGTAAACATGCTTGACAATCCTCACGTGCAGAAAACCTACAATATCTGGGTGACTCTTATTCCAGGAATTTGGGCAATAGGATCCTATTCGTTTCCACAGACACCACCTTCCCATCCAAGACTCACAAAAGTCACTTATTTACCTATTTTTCCACTGCTTTCTATGGGTTTGCACCTCTTGAGCTCTGAGCACAGCTCCATTCCCTCTCTTCCACTGTTTTTTCCACGTGCTTCCATATCTCCCTTTGCCATAATTTTCTTCCCTGAGATTTCCTTCTCATTCACTGTACACTGTTGCCTGTAATCCACCTATTCTTACCTGTGAAAAACCAAGACTTATCTCATCTTTGCTATTACCTCGCCTGTAATAAGGAAGGAAGAAGACCCCAACGTGCTCTGATGCATGCTGAATGGGGATCCCAAAGGAGACAGAGAGAGAGCATAGGGCTTCAGAGCAGTCCCAAACTGTTTTCCTATGATATGCTCACCAAAATGGTCCAAAAGGTCTTTTGCATGCAAGTTTCATAAGAGCATGAACAGCAGGCAACAAAAAAAGGCTCCTACATCTTTGCTGGCCTTCATGGCGTGTCTGGAGGCAAGGTGTCAGCTCACTCAGGGACTTTCTGAGCTGCAGCAAACTACACAGAGTCCTTTCATTTTCCCTCTTGCTCCTGCCCCTCTCACCTCCCTGGCAGTTTCTGGATGGAGCTGTAGGAGCCCAGCTCTGAGCTGGGACACTCTCCTTGCCCCTGGTCTCCTCTCCTTGCCATCCGGAGACACTCAGTTGCTTCCAGGCAATGGATGATTTTCTATCCACCTGCTCTAGTCACTGAAAATATAACATGAACTGGAGCAAGCAGACTAGAAGTGTCCTGTCCTTCACAAGCACATTGGGTGATTTTGTCCTCTAGGCAGGAGATTTGTTTTCTACCCTCTCAGTTGCTCCAGGTTCCAACCTCAACATTCACTCTGATGGCCGTTCCCGAGCCTTTTCCCTCTTTGCAGACTGTCACTTGACTGTTCTGTCCTTTTTCTAGTGGTTTGGGGGAATTCTAAATAGTCACAGAACTGCTATATTGCCTGAACTGCACAGTGTGGCAGCAGGCCCGGCAGTGCCTTTGGCTTTTACAGCTGCTGGGTTTTTTGCTTTTTTTTTCCTTGCAAGTCTTATAAGAGTCTTAAAAGTCTCTCCTGCTATCATGTCCTTAGTAGCACTCCAATAACTTTAGAATCACAGACAGTAATGGCAAAAAAGATTTATTTCATCATCTAGTTCATCCCTCTGCTGTTGCACAATTATTCCCAGGGGAGCACTTCAGGCTCCCATCCAAGAAGTTTTTATGTTTAGCTTCAATCTCAAAAGCAGCTCTGCAAGCATGATAGTGCAAGGCTCATTGTCTGCCTTTCAGCCATTTCAAAAATTAATTTGCCCAAAGTACAAATAAAAGGTTATTTTTTTTCCCCTTCCAACAGTCAGGCCCGTAAACTGTTTGAAACATCAAAGCCAAGCTGCATTTCTTCTGGCTCTAACTTCATTAGCCAGAAAGCGTTTGCAACTGGAAATGAATCTGCAGCTGTGTTGATGGTTTGCAATCCAGAGTTAAAAAGCACTTCACTTTCTCATAGCTCTGTTAGCGCTTTATAGTAATCAGGAGGGAAAAGAAAGAAATCATATTGTAATTAATATGGCTAATAATGTTAGAAGAGTGATCTTTATTGAGTTATATTTGTATGTATCAGTATTTCAAGGAACTCCTTTTTTAAAAGACTGCTTAACTCTGACAGTTACTTTACTTAAGATATTAATCATAATTCATTCAGATCAAGTTTGTTTAGACACACTGACTTCATTAGAGCTAAGAGGGAGCAGGGACAGGTGATTAACACAGCTCTGTAAGGCAGGAGACAGACGACTTCTCTTGAGCTACCATGGGAGAAACTATTTTTTTCTTGTCTGTGCCTCTGTGACCCTTCTCTGGGGAAATACTATTTGCTGATCTGCATCTTTTGCCTTATAAATAGTGCAGCTGATACAAGGGAGCCACAGGGGCATAGGTGGCCCCCAAATCCTTGTTTTGTTGAATATGCAGAAATTCACAATATAGGTACCCATGCTGTCCTTAGGATATGAGACATTTTATGGGATATTCACCCACACTCACTCACTGGGCTAGTGTTCATGGTTACTGAATGTATTTTCAAGAACTCCAGACATGTGTAGTGACAAAGCTTATATGGCCAGAAACAGTAAAAATCACTGCAGATGCAATGTGTTTTTCAGACCTTTAAGACAGATTAACCTAGAGATAAGTAAATGCCATGCAGAGGCTTTCCCACTGCTTTGATCAAAGAACAGGTTTTTTTAATTCCTTAATTAAAACCCACAAGTCTGTTATTCCCCTCATCCACCCATCATCACACAGAGTTCAGCCAAAAAGGCACTGAACCTGGAAGGTCACCAGATTTCCCACTTTCTCTGTTTCCATCACTTGCACCCAGAGCTTGTCGCTATGGGGTTAGTTTTGCTCAGAGGGTTTTAAGCTGGGAAAGTCCCTTGTTAAGGCTCAGCTTTTGGAGCATGGCTGGCATGATGAAGAATGGCAAGGCTGGGCATTTGTACCAAGGTTGGAAGCATTACCTTGGTCACAGCACCATGGTGGGATTGTGCAGAGAGGTTCACAATCCCGTGGTCCTTTTTGCCACTAGAGGCATGATGTGGCCAGTTTGGGAGGCCCGTCTGCATCCTTGGGATACCTATGCTGCATTTTTGCTGGTGTCTCAGGTTTTGCAGGGTGGCAGGGGTAGAAGAGGACTTGGATGGGGTCTGGGACTGCTCCATCAAGGGTGATGCTTGAGCTGTGGGCTGCAGGCAGCTCCTGCCCAGCTGCAAGCAGCTCTCAGTGCTGCTCAGGTCCTGACGATGGGAACCTGAGACTTACAAAATAATTTTGTTTTAAAACAGTCTGTGCCCCTTGGAATGTACTCTCTCCTTCTGGGCTGAGCATTTGCAAAATGTTACTTAATAGAGACATAATGTAAAATCCCAGCTCCAGACGCACTCGGCTCTTGGTCCAAAAATAATCAAAATCTGAGGCTGGAACCACATGCCAGTTTTGCAACTGGCTTTGTGACAACAGTTGAACTATAACCACAGAATCAATCAGCCCAGCTCTTTGGGAGGTTGAAATCTAGGCCAGATTTTGAAATCTGGGACCTCTCTTTACTAATTTACAGCATACAAAAAGAAATTCAATAATAGGCCTAGTTTAGCTTCCCTAAAACCTTTGGGTCGACAAAGAAGCTCTTCCAAATGTTCAGATCTATTGGATCCCTCTGCTGTCTTTACAGTGAAATCCTTGCACAGCATGAAGTGAGACAAGGTAGTATTTTCCAAACTTTTTGCATGGATTTTAAACTAATTTTCTTTTCTCTGAGGAGGGATGGGTCCAAAGGAAGAGGGTTTTAATGAGCAAAGGAGGCAGCTCTAAACGTGGACTGCATGTGACACAGTGGAGCAAGTGACATTTCTTTGCTGATCTTGTTGATGAGCTGTTTAGTTCTGGGTTTGTTTTTGCAGCAGTGGATCTCTCTCCCTTTGCCTGGGACTTCTGGGACCTTTGTCCTGCAAATATTTCAGAACTGTAAAAAGCTTGAAAAACAAGAGTGACTACAGGATATTAAACACTTGTTGCTTTTAAATGAGTAGATGGTACTCTTACCAAATGCTATCATTTTGACCATATTTTACTTGTGCTGTCATTTTCTGATAGCTTATTTTTACTGTAGAAAAGGTCTGTGAAGCAGCTGCCAGCAAAGTGATGGTAACTGGATAGCGTCTCTACATTTGAAAATCTTCTTAAATGGTATGCAAGGGAAGACTATTAAAACATGTTTGTCTGGAGTTCAGAAGGTATTTCATGCAGGGAATTGTTCCACTGCAGCCTACATCTGCCTTTTTATTAAAACACAAAATTAAATTACTGTTAAAAAGAGTACTTAAAATGTTATTGGAACAAATTATCACCAGATATCCTGAGTGTTGTGGTAGTTGTGCAGTAAGGCACAGACCTGGCTGTGCTGCACATCTCAGCTTGTAAAGAATGGGCTGCTTTGAAGCTGCATCTCAGCATATATGCTAATGAAATGAAGTAGTGATGAATGTTTACATCTGCATGGGATAAAAGTGATGAGAAGGACTGGCTTTTAGAGGTCAAAAGAAAGTCCGTGTGGAAACACAAAGGATGCCATGTGGAATATTTCATTTCAGATATTCTTAGCAACTACTACTGTTCAGCGCGAGGTGTTTCATTGTCTGGAGGTAAGAGCTAGGAAGACCCTCTGCAGCTCGTGTGAAAGGTCATAAATCTTCCTGTTGGAAAGAACAGCTACTAAGAGTTTCCCACCCATCTTTTTATTGCCACTAGCTCTTTCTCAAAAATACTCAGCCTTTTCAAAATGCAAGTTATCATTAATAATGTTTTGCTATTCAGATATGCTTTTCAGGTGATGATCTACCTGCACGTCATTTGAAGGGAGTGTCAATCGGTGTTGTACATATATTTTGTAAAGAGTAATATGCTAAGACTGAGAGCAGTTCTGAGAAACAAGCCACTACAACCTTACCTTATTGCTGGATAAATTAGGCTATAAATGGCATAGCCAAAGTTCTCAAATCTGAATTTGAGACTGAATGATAAGAATGCTCAGGTCCTTTTGTCTGAGCTGAGCTAGAAGAAACCATGAAAGTGTATGGATGTGCGTATATGAAACTGTTTTTTTGTTTTGTTTTGTTTTGTTTTTTAGTTTGTATATAGCATATAATTTACCATGACATAACACTCTATTTTTAACCTGGTTATATCTGTATATAAACCCAAGCTTTCACTTAACCCCTTTCTTCAGAACTTAAAACTGGAAGGAGTATTGAGTTGGTTGACCTAGAAACTGAATCCCTCTTTGTCTGGAGAACATCCATGTCCTCAAGGTGCTCCTGAAGGTCAGCTGTCTTGATTTGACTTGCAGCAAGGAGACCTGTGCCTGGCTGCCTGGCTCATAGGATGCTTGCCAAAGCTGGGAAGATCGGTGAAGCAGAGTATGGAAAGCATATATTTGGGATGTCTGCAAGAGGTGTCATTAGCTACTCATGGGGACCTCATGTGTGGGCCAGGTATATGATATTTAAGTGCCTGCTCAGGAGCAGTAGTAGTGGAGCTGCTCCATGAGGGAGGACAAGCTGGAAGCTGAGGGTGATCCCAGCACGGGCAGTGCCATCCCTGACACGGTGCAGTGGGAGGTGGGCCAAGAGCAGTGACCAGCTCTGTTGACCATCCTGTGGCCATCAGACAAGGAAAGGTCTGGGGTCCATCCAAGCAGCCTGGTCAGGAGCAGGTGGAGATGGGGCCAGAGACAGGACTGGAGACAAGGCTACTTACAGCACAGGTGCAGGGAGGTCAGGTTGGTCTGGTCAATTAATTAAGGCCTATGATTGGTCTGAGGGTCATGACACTGCTTAGCAAAAGCTTGCTCATTAGCAAGACAGTGTGACGGTGGGCAGATCCTGCTCTGCAGGACAACTGTGCAACAGGCAGTGGGTGCTTTCATATAAATCTCTCCCTGACCTCCACACCTGCTCTGCTTCTATGACTTCTAGCCCTGTCATCTTGGCCTGAAATCTCAATAGCCCTGAGCCAGCGTCCTCGAAAGTAGTTTGGATTCTTTCCAACGGTTTCAGTTTTGTTTGAGCCAGCCAGTTACTGGAGTGGACTTTTCCTGGTTTCCCAGCTCTGCTCCTGAGCATGCTACTTTTGCCACCCGCTAGACAGGCAGTCATCAGCAGAGAGGTTTGGGTCAGGTGACAGCCAGGGAAGTTTGCTTGCAAATGTCTGTAGGGAGCTCAATTATTAGAAATTAAACCCATGCCATGGAGAGATTAGAACAATTCTTGCTGCAAGTGCAGTAGGGTCTGTTAGCCAGAAGGCCCTGTTCTGCTTTTGATTAATTCTTGCTCTTTAATTAATCTTTTCAGTTTATTATCCTTCTTGGAACTTTTCTGGAATAATAAAATGACAGCTCTCGGCAGCCAGTCAAATATGTTTTCGCAGGGCTGAATCTGCATCAGATTGTCTTTGACTTTCCCTGGCTTCAGGGAGAGCAGTAGCAGCCATGCCCCAATGCCAGGCACTGCCCTGGGCTGCCTGTGCCCCAAGGGAATAATCCACTTTATCCTCTGTGGGCTTACCAGGGGGAGCAGGCTGACCTGTGGCTGGACCAGAGCTTCACCTTGTGTTTGTAAGGGAGAGGGTTTGGGTTTCTGTGGCACCAGTTCCCTTTTGCTGCTGGGGCTCCCTTTGTGCAGCTCCTTGGCTGAGGAAAGTCCCCTCTCAGTCCTTCAGCTTGATAAGTAGAAGGGGCTTTTCTTTTTTTTAACAGGAAAAAGCCACTTGGCTCTATTTGTCATTCTTCATTAACCTTATCTTGGTCCCTCTTTATCCTCCCTTCCCCCATTTTGCCTGGTCACTGTAGCTCTTAATACTTCCTCTCTTGATAAAATTGTCTTGTTCAAAGTGTATTTATATCATTAGTTTCAACTGCCTTACTTGGCAATGTGACCCTTTGTGATTGGCTTGGCTGCTGTTTTCTCAGTCTTGGTCCGAGGGGCAGGGTTATAAAAATGTCCCATACTTTTGGTGAGGCTCACCTCTCCCCAGGAAATGTTTCCAGGTTTAATCTGTGCCTTCGCAGATCATCCCTGTGGCATCATGCGAGGTCAGTGCAGCTGAGCTGCACGACAGGGCACATATTCCTTAGTGCTCAGTTCTGCAGCCCTGGCTCTTGAGGAAGCTGGACTCCAGGAACGGCAGAGCAAAAAGCAGAGCCAAGGAGCCCTGACTGCCAGTTGTCCCTCCCAGCCCCTTAATTTCCTTTCATTTTTCAACACATTATCTGGGTATGCTCTGTTGAACGCCCTTGTCATTTTATATACTCTTCGATGTCCTTTACAGCGACGGTGACACCGAGTGCTCTGGGTGTTTCTGATTATCAGGACAGCCTTGCTTACATGCAGTTGCAGCATCTCTGCAATCTCTTGCTGGGCTGCAGGCGCCCGCCTCCCCCTCTGTCGGCATTCCTCAGCCTTTCGGACATTTAACTCTGAGGACTTCGGGACTGATTTTCCCTCTCTTCCTGTCCTTTGTTATATAGATTAGATATTGCAGAGAGCTTTATGAACATAAGAAGCCCTTGTTTTCCAGTGTCAACCTGCAGAGACTTAAAGGTCCATGTAACAAGAGCCAGTGATCAGGCTTCTGTTACAATTTCCTATGGAAAAATGGTTGTGAAAATGGATAAATTAAAAAAAAAAAGAAAAAAAAAAGATAATCCAAACCTGAAGAGTTCTAAAAATATTTGGAAGCTTGGGCCAGTTCTAAGATGTGCCAGGGGAGGCTGCAAGGACTGGTAGGACAGTGTTTGTGTATGTTTGGTTTCCAAGACTGGAAACAGTTTCATGGAAACAGCGCGATAGAAAGTGGTTTTGGTCAGGAATCTCAATACCTTTTATGCCAGCACAGTGCAAAGCAGATAGCCCAGGCTGTCAGTGTTAGGGCTGACTCCATTTTCCCATGGTTGGAGTTCAAACTTTAAACTCAGGTTTCAAGTTTGTTACGTGTAGACACAAGGCATGGTAAGGTAATTATTGTAGCTTGAGAGTGGGTTGTGTTGTCCATGTGGACAAAGCTAGAAACTCTTCAGGCATTTTGCTTTGAGCTAGGATATTCACCTCTGGTTCAAGGGTACTTAGAGAGCCTTAGTTTCCTTGCTGTGAAGAAACAGATGTGCAAGAGGAAGCGTGTGAAGTGCACAAAGGAGCAGCCTCTGTACAGAGTGGGTGTACCTGAGACACAACTGGTTTAGTCACAGCTTGAGATACCTTGTCTGCAGTTACACAGGTGGTCCATATTTTAACATCTGGTGTGGGATTCAGTTACGCACTAAAACACATTAGTGCTGGTACATGAGGTCTAAGTGTCTATGCTTCCTTTATACTCAATGGAAATGCAGCTAATACAGACCATGGAGCCTTCAGCATAATTTGCTACAGCCTAAAGGAGTCACCTGATAGTCAGCTGAGTCATTTCCAGGCTCCATTGACTATAATTTTATTAGAGGCACCATCCATATTTACTATGATGAGAACACGGTCCCTAGTTCACGTGAAGGCACTTACAAGTAGGTACTTGAATCCCACCCAGCTTCTATTGCAGTGCACACCTCTGGTGCCTGTCAACTTCTTGGAAATTTTGTAGCAGTCAAAATTTCAAACAATGACATTATCTTTATCAAAGTCCCTCAGAACAGAATTATCTCTTGGGCACCTGAGTCTGAAAATCTTGACCACTGTTGTTATTCTCAGATTTCACCCTCTAGACAGTTCGGTTTGTCTGGTTCTGGATATGGAACAGAAACCTAACACCAAAATATTTCTCCAAGCTTTGCTGGCTTCTCCATGAATACCATCATGTGTGACTCATGCTCTTTGGCATGGATAAGTAGCTAGATTTAAAATATGGTTTTGTACTTCTTTTGATTTTCAACTAAAGCCTAATGGAAAAATATTATTTATCCCTGCACTTTATGCATTAAACAATACACTGACTTGGTTGCAATAAAAACCTGCTTAATTCCCTATATTGAAAAAAACCAAGAGCGTTTTTACCAAGCATTTTTAAGTCTGAATAATCTGGGTAAGTTTCTCATTAGTACAACCTTTTCTGATTAGCCTTGGCAGGGGAATACTTGTCTGCTGTCCCAGTGTCTTAAAGCTAGGCTTGTGCTACCTGAGAGGGTGTTTGGGATGCATCTCAGTGGAGATTAGCAGGTGCTATAAAGCTGCTGACCTTTTAAACACTAAAGTGAAATCTGAAATCTCTGCTTGTAAGTATTCACAACTTTAATTTTCAGGCTGTGTTTTTAACCTTGTCTTTAATTAGACACCCGGGTAATATCACAGCAGAAATAACCCAGTGTGTCAGCACCATTGTAGCCTTCAGCAGTAGATGCAGATGCCGTCTGGCAGCCCAGCTTCCCCCAACACTTGCGTTCCTTCTGTGTGCACTCACCTTCCCCTCCTGGTATCTAACGCTTCACCCCGGGCTCTGGTGGTGGAATAGGGAAAATCATAAAGAAATTCATGAAGAAAAACACAAACTCAGTAAAGTTGCAGCCAGCACAGTCAGAAAGAAAAGGAGATGAATGCTTTGTCGGTACAACATGTTTTCCAAACCCAGGTCAGAAAATGTTGGGTTGCTCACCCCCAAGAAAAGGGGGTTTGTCTTGTTGCTCTTCACTACTGTGCCCTGTTGTCATCCCAGCCAGTGCCTCTGAGTGACCTTAGGAAAGCCACCTAAACACTTTCTTCTTCAGTTCTTTCTGTCTACAGAATTACTCTTTTCCCCCCTGCTCTTCGCTCTCTCCCCTTGGTTAGACCAGCCAGGCAGAGGAACACAACCTCAGCACCCTGCTAACGTGGCCGCGCAGCCGTCGGGTCAAAGCCGGCTCACGTCCCACCTGCTCTGAGCCCTGGCAAGTGAGCGCACATCTGCCCGAGGTCTCTCAGGCAGATTTATCCAAAGTGACCTAGCCTGAATACTGGAAGTCATTAGTGCAGTGCACCGTGCAGGTTAATTTATCCTCTTTCGCTGAAGGCAAATGGTGTGTGAAAAGAAGGCTTATTATCTGACTTTACTGACAGGACATTCAGCTATGAAATACTTCAGTCTCTTCAACATTAATCTCCTTGCTATTATGAGGATTGCCTCATACTATAAGGTCTTTGCATAATGCTTATCTCAGGGGGATTCTTACCTGAATTGCTCCATATTGGTGCTATTGTAAAAGCGATGCTTATAATATACAGCTTTGGAAAGAATAACAACTTGCCCTTTTTTTCCATGTTTAATGGAATTTCCCTCATTTCCTAATGTTTAGGGAAATTCAGTTTTTTTCCTAGTAGCTGGTTTTAGCTTTATTTAAGAAGTTTGGCTTTATGTAAGTGACTTTGTCCCAGCAGAAGGACTAGTTATATCTGTGTAAAGGGTGAGTGTTTTGAAGGCAAAAAAAAAAAAAAAAAAAAAAGGCCTTCCTCCTTTGCCTTCAGATGGTGAATATTCCTCAAAAGTAAACTGGAAATATTTTAATCCAAAGATGACCTTGCCGCTGAGACAGAAACAATTGCTTGCAGTGACGAAGGCTGAGTCACATTTTGACGGAGCTGATCTGGGCAGGAAGGGTTTACCTAATTTCCTAAAGGTGCTCAGGGACTGAATTCGTCTATTCTCCTCTAATAGCCAGACTCCAGTGAGGAGAAAAAAAATTATTCTTTGTTTTGTCTTGAGCTTAATCTTAGCTTTTTGTTATTCTTAAGATAGCATCACTATATCAGGAAACTAAAATGGACTTGATCATTGGTACTGGGATCTGCCTGGGAGCCAGTGGAGGCATCTATGTTCATGGAAACCCAAAGCATGGGGAAAGCAAGCTGAGTCGGACTTGTCTTCACATTCAGATTCAAACAGGGAATCCCAACAAGTCAAATGGAGGTCATGAAGGCCTCCTTCAGTGACCCTCCATGGGTCACCGAGGCCTCATCCAGGAGGAAATAAGGGAATTTCATAGCTTGCCAGAGATGAAGTAAGGTGCTTTTAGAGACTGTTGTCTTTCAAGTTCTGAGGGGGACTCCAAGTTTCTTCAGCATGGGGGTAGCAAGGAGACATGTGCTATGGAGTGATGTAAAGTCAGTGTCAAAGGGAGCTCTTCAAAGCATTTCACCTTTTTGATCAGCATCACTTTAGTCTTGCTTGGGTTCATCTGAGCCACTGTTGTCTGAGAGGTGCATGGTTAAGAGTCATCACTTGTAGGCTAAGGCTCTGGATTTACAGACTCAGACACTGGTGTCACACTGATATGAAGGAGAGGTACAACTAGTGTGAATACTTCCTTGACTCCCTCCAGACAGAAGCCATGGTTTCAGCTGTCGCCTCACTGCTGGAGAAAAATGGTTGGACCAGTGCAGTGCCCTGGGGCACCCCAGCTGGGCAGAGGAAGCCCCTTGGAAAGGGCATGCAAGTCTTAGAAGAGGCCACAACCATACAAAAATATTTTTTTAATGCCACTAGAGTAGTCCCTGTGTTCCTGATGAAATATTACATGTTTCCAGTTAGTTTTGTTACTCTCATTCTCTGAGAAGTCACCAACTTCCACACACAGCAAAAGAATTAATGAAACTAAAAACCATAACCTACAAAGTTTCTGAAGATGCTTGAATAGGTTTTTTGCTGGTCCTGGAAGAGACACTGCAGTCCCAGCTGCGGAAAGAAAAGGAGCATCAGGAAAAAGCCATGTGGCAGCTCATAAACAGGAGTTTGCCACACACAGACCAAGGTAAGGCAAAGAAGGACCAACCACTTTGAAAATGTGAATGGGCTATCTTACAGTGTTTATGAGAATTAGAGGTACAGACAGAAACTGAGCCAGCCAAACAAACAGCCAGAACTGAGCAAAAATTTAATATGGCATATTTGGGCAAATGATGTGTAGCTACTATTCTGTTGAACCCAAGATGTCAGCTAAAGCTAGGGAAGGCTTAATGGGAACATGATGAAGGCTAGGATCCAGGTGGAATTTTTTTCATCTGAAAGCATGCAAAACTTGGGGATTTTGTATGTGGTGGCTATTAAGTGACTATGGAAACATGTAAACATGTCTGGCCCTTGCTTATGCAGCAGACTGAATTCCTGTGTCTACGCAGGACCTTACCAACTTACTTGATTGACTAAAATAAACTTGCACTGCTTCTTCTGCTTGGGAGCTCTGCAGGGACAACACGTTCACAGCATTAAAGTGGGTTTCTGGTTTATGGATTATAACCACAATTGTTTATGAAAGTCCAAACACAGATTATTAGTGATGGAAAAGTGAGAGAAAGCCAAACCTGACTTGCATATTCAGGTTCAGTTTGTAGACTGCAGGGGGAATGTTTGGGGTAAAATCCTGAACCCACTAAGTTGTGCTGTTGGCTTCAGTGCAGCCACCCTTGATTTCCTCATAAACTTGGCTCTCTTGCTTCAAAAAAATAACCAAGGCACAGATAACCCTGACTTCTATTCCTGCCAGTAGCTGTGCACAGTACAGCTGACTTTTCAGATGGAAATTTGTGACTTATTCAGTTTTGAAACAATCAAAATTCATCAGGCAGACAAAAAAGATACCCATGGTCTCACCTGGTGAAGTGTATAGAGACCAGATTATAATAGAAATGTGGAGAACACAGGCAGCAGGCCCCTTTTCTTGGGTTTGGGGTTTTTTTGTTTTATTTTCTTTTCTGATTTTGTAAAGAGTATGTATGTGAATAACCATCTCCATATCCAGAGAAGCTGTCTGATGCCAATATCTCATTCTGTAAAATAGGCCAAAAGGGGTGGTTATTTTCTTCAATGTGTTGGCTTCGATTTTTTTTCTGAAACTTAGTGTTATGATGCCATCTGGAACTAATAAAATTTCCCTTTATTTACAGCAATCTCATTTTGGACTGTATTTTGCCTTTGATTATATTAGAAATGACTCTTTGCAAGGACTCATCTCCATGTGACTCCTGGCCCCACTTCCATCACAGTCTGCAGCAACGTCGTGGCTGTCCTGGGATGCTTCTACACAAACTGCTTTGAGGTATCCCCAGTTTGTGTGGCTTTAAATCAGCCCAATGTTGTTTCACACTGGTTTCACTGCAAAAATCAAATATGCCTTGTGTCGTTTGTGGCTTCATCAGGATTTGTTTTTTTCCTGTGCCAGGAAAAAAAGGGGACAAGGGAGCGAGCAGTAGGGGATAAAGGAGAGGGACTGTTTACCGACAGCTGAATGCCTTTTTGGCCTCATCTTGGCTTTTCCTTACACGTGCTTTGGTTTTGTTAATATTGTCGCTCCAGGAACACGTTGCTTTTTGGAAGCTGACTTGCTGCAAAACAGATCTTTGTCAGAACAACTGTGGAGTGGGAGGTATCTCCTTTTGGGGGTGATTGTTTCAAATTCTTGTACCATATGTAATTTACTGAATGAAGGTCGGGGTATGCAGAGTAGAAGGAACTCCTGTAAGTCAGAGTCCCACAGAATTAAATGAAAAATACTTTAGACTGGGTTTAATGGTGTTTTTTCCCAAGTCCATTAATACTGACACTGGTCCAATCTTGGTATTTCACTTCATGCTTTTCCACTGTTGCAGAGGGGATGGAAACTCTCCCTAAGAGTGCGTGCACGCACTGGGAAGAGAAGGGAAGGCTATAAAGACAGCAGAGCTGAAGCACTGCATCACTGCAAGGCAGCACAGTCCCCACTTTCACCACCACAACTTGAGCATGGCTGGCATCAGGACTTCCACCTTCACAACTGCTAAAAGAAAAGCTGGTGTCTTATGTGAGACTGATGGAGACACAGAGAGGCAGTGCAAATATTTAGATTTCTAACAGTATCAGTAGTGCTTCAAAAGACTTGCCTTTCCTCTAGACTACAAGTGACAGCAAACTAAACGTGACTGGCAAACAGCATTGAGAACCCACTTGGCATTTTCTTCTTCATTCTTAATGTTTGCCTTTCTATCAAGAAAATATTTTTAAAATAAATATGTTATATTTGCAAAGGACATTCTTGATGTCACCAAAAGAAGCCTCATAGACCTGACTTGCTCATCTGTCACAGGACTGAGGTTACCTGCTGTCATCCCAGATGTTGTCTCCAACCCAGCAGTGAAGGATGAACTTGCCGGCAGCCCTTCATCACATGGAGCACCGGAATGTGATGCCTGACGGCTGGGACCTAGCAAGCTGACTCCAAAACTGGGAGCACAACAGGCAGAGGACATTGCACACAAGCTCATCAGCCTTGCTTATGGCAGGGCTTGTCAGTTAAGAAATTACGCTGATGTGGATGCCCTGCTTTGCCGAAGTGGTATTCTGTGCTGCTCTGCACCCCGTGGATGTACAGGCTCAGTGGCTGCTAAATCATGGTCTTTCTGCAGTAATTCTTTGTACAAAACCCTGCACCCTCGGATAGGACCAACAAGACCTCAACAGTGAGAGAACCACTGTGGAAAATGATCTGTCAGTAGTCACTCCTCGGATTTGCTTGAAAGACATGAAAAGAGGAAAGGGATAAAAGAACATTAGCTTAAATATGAACAGATTGGTAGCACCCCATTAAAAAGACTGGGGATATTTACATTCAAATCATATAGACTTAAACCAACACTAACAACCCGGACAATCAGGACCAGTGAAGCAAATGTATGTTGAAAGTAACTGTTCTGCTTTCAATCTTGCTAATGCAATGACCAGTCATCTCCTGCAGTAGCTGAAGTGATTTTCAAGGATAACTTAGGCAGGGCATTTCACGCTAATCTAATCTGCAAGCAAGGGCTATCAGACACCGACACCCCCGTTTGCCAAATTCAGACTGACTAATGCTTCCCTGACCTTGGCTCCTGTTACCATATGAATCTGCACTGCACAGGAGAATTGGCAGTGTGACAGCAGTACAGGCACTTCATCTTCGAGGCATTTTATTTAGCATTCCTGTGAAAAGTGGGGGTATTAAGACTCCTGGTTTACAGAAGGAGGAGAGGTGACAAAGGGCTGTGCCCTGGTTTGGGGGCCGGCTGCTTTTGGGGCTGGAATTCAGACTCAGGAATGTCCTAAGGCAAAACCCTCTCTGTATCTCCTTCTGTTCCCCTGACAGTTCTTGCGGTCACAGAAACAACAGCCCGCTCCTTTTCTAATATTGCGGTGCCTTTTTTTTTTTCTCTATTAGAAAATAATCTCATCAAGGCAGGAATCACCTTCATTTAACATCTTCTCACAGCCTCTGCTAGACTTCAGCCAGGAGTTGTGTCGAAGCACATAGCTGGGATTAACTCCTTGTTCTCCTTTATTCAAATATAAGCCAGAATTTGGACTGAAGTTTCCAGCAGAGTGGAGGAAGAACATTTGTGCTTTATCTTAAAATTCTTTTAGAAACTGCTCAAGACTCTAGGATACACAGGAGATGCATTAAAAAAAATCCAACCAACCTAAAACCATCTCTAAGATGGTATTTTTAATCTGGGATATTTCCATGATGGTTTGCTAGCACTGTGATCTTTTGCCTGCTTTCTGGGGCAGAGGGAAGCAGGAATTAGACCTTTTTTTTTTGATAAAGGGATAGTACACACTGTTCCCCTCTGCTGAAAATAGTATTAACATGAATTGGACAAAAAGATCTCAGAGGTAGACCTCATCTTGAACCAGAGGTTTATCCTAGATTTTGCATGGACATGTGTCACCATTTCATTGTTTTTGGGAGAGGGACCCGGGATCCGGCGAGAGCAGCGGTTTCTGCAGCTGCCGTCGCTGCGTGTCAGAGGCAGCCTTGTCAAAAACTCTTCCTGAGTGGAAGCAATTGGGTTTGCTTCCAAGGCTTCCTCCTCGGGCCTCCCAGAAACGGGGCTGGCCCTGGTGTAGCCTTCTTTCTAACAAGTGAACCAGTGAGTGAAAAATAAAAGCAGAGGTATAACCAGCGTCTTGTCTTTTCCTCATATGATCCTGCAAAGCGCTGAGTATTTTGACCCCACTCTAATAAAACACTTTCTTAATGCAATGCACAGAGCAATTCCTTAGAGTTCACTGAGTATTCACTTAAGATTATGCAGATTTGGGTCAGTACTTCGCTGAATTCAGCCCAGGCTCCTTACCAGCAGCTGCAGGGAGCAGCTTGTCTGTCCTGGGGAGCACACAGGCGGCTTGTCCCAGACTGTTTATAACAATTTATAGTTCAGTCTGGGTTTGTTGCATTCGTGTAACCCCCTCTGGTGGATAGTTACACAGGATTTTTTTGTTGATGTAGCTCCTTTGCTGCAGCCTTTTTCCTAAGGATGGAGTGTGAGCGAAGGAGGAAGAGTCATGTTTTGTAAAATGGGCTTAAAAAATGAGGCTTAAGGGGTTAGATTTCCCTGCAAGCCATGGATACTGAGGCTTTCCAACTCTGATACCCAAGTCATTTTTGCTAATTTCCCCCAGTCTCCTTCCAACCTTTGTGATGCTCAGCCCTGCTGTCACATGCTGTATAAAAATATTAAAAATAATCAGGCCCATATTTTTCTGGCTGAGCCGGCAGCTGACCTGGGAGAAGAGGAGATCCTGGTCTGCTCCCAGTTATGTCTTCTTTTATGAAGGTTAATGGCAAATACAGAAGCAAATCCCAGGGAAAGGGAGCAGTGCCCATGCCTCCTGTCACCCAGGGCAGTACCCTAACCACAAAGCTGTTTCTGTTTCTTCTTAGGTTAAGTCATATTAAATTACTTGCCCAGTGGAGGAAAGGATGGAAAGTGCAGCCAGAGCTGTAGCCTGGTGGGTGTGGGTTTGGTGGGAATTGCTGGTGTGTCTTCCCCCAAGTGGCACTGACGCTGGACAGATATGCAGAGGTCCTTGGAGGCGTTTGACCTGCTTTGAGGTGTTCATACAGAAGATCTTTGGAAGAGCAAGAAATCCAGGTCTCTCAAGTCCAACCTCTGCAGAGGGACATCCTTATTCCCAGCCAGAAGAGCCCCAGCAGCAGGCTGATCGCATATCAAAACAAACCTGAGCAGAGCAATTCCTTTCTGTAAAATCAGGATACCATATGTACCTAGAATGGGAGTAACCAACCCAAATACATCAATGATCAAGAAGAATCAGAGTTATGCATTTGACAAATTTATTTAGGGGTCTCAGTCGGAAATGGTTAAGATGTGAAAGAAGGTTTCAGTGAAAACTAAATACAAAATACAAAATATTTTGTTGTCAACACAGCTGTCAAAATATCAACAATTGCCATAATATATTGATAGCTACCAGCAGTGCTCGTGGGCTTTCTTTGGACTGCTGAGACTTGCTAGATGGTTTTCACATATAGCTATCTGGTATGAAATGAAAGTCATGGAAACTTTCACATAAAGATAAAACCACAATGGTCATTTTATACAAAGAAAGAGGGATCAGATTATTTATTTTGTTTTCTTCACCAATATGCACAGCTGTAAAGTTGATTTGTCAACATCAGTCTTTTATCTCATAGAAATCAGCTCTTCAGTTAACTTACTAGTGACAGAGATACACAGACCTACTGAAATACATGGAGATTTAAGAGGCAAAACACATACACAGCTTTGACTTGGCAAGAAAAACGTATCAGTTTTAAGCATAAACACTGCTGATCAATTGCAGGTGAAATCTGAATAAGAATAATGGATTTTATTTGTACAATGATATCCAGGTCTGAATGCAGAGATGCACTGCTTTTTGTTGGACCTCTCCCAGAGTAATAGTGGTGCTGGCACTTGTATTTTTCATCTTTGCTGTTGGTGTAGGAGCACTGAATGCCCAAGGGACACAGATCAGATCCAAAACCTGCCTGCAACACAGTGCTGGCAACCCAGCTCTTAAAAAAAAATGTGAATTGGCTCATTCCACACAGGCAGAGTTGCAAAAATAAGAGTTTCAAATTTTCCTCACGGGCATTTCAAATATCCCATTTTCAAGCTTTTTATTGTAAAAACAAAGACCAAAGCTGTTTAATGGGGAAGAGGAGAGGCTGACAAAAAAGCAATGTCTCCTGGAGAGGTACATTTGTAAGAGGGAAAATACAGCTGTAGTTTGCCTCAGTGAATGTGTTAGTAATAAACAACCCACATTTCAAAGACTCGATGCCTGTAGGTCTCAAACAGGCCATCTCTGGATGTCTACCTTTATTTATCTGTACCTCTTTTGCTTTGGGACCTGCACAGCAAACCTCACAATCAGGTCTTCCAAAAAGCTTTTCAATTCTTCCCTGTCCAGCTTATGCCAAAATGACCCAAGGAGAACCATTCCATTGATATTTTCTTCTGAAGTTCATTTTCTCAGGAAAGAGTAAAAATGTCTGCTGTCAGAAAGCTTCAGATTCATTTTTTATGTCATCCAGATGTTTTTCTCCCCACAGCTAACATGGTTCACACATTTTGCTCACTGAATAGGATGTGTAACTGGAAAAATAGCACTTGCATGGCCACAATGGTATCAGCTGGGAGTTTATTAAACAGTCAGTATATTTGTGCTTCTGACAAATGCCCAATAGCAGCTTGGTTACATGGCAAAAAATGAAATGTTTCAATAGCAAAGAAAAAGCACACATGGACTTTAAAGATCTGTTAGTAACAGAAATGTGAATACTTGTTGGCATAGGGTTTAAGATCAGAAGATCAGTTTAAGATCAGAAGGTCAGAAGATCACTAGAACACCTATTTTGACCTCCAATATAATGCAAGCTGTAGCGTATCATTCAGATTTCTGTATATGGAGAGCAAAGGCTTGTCTTTGGAGCTCCAAAAGTGTGTTCAGTTTGTCTTTACAGTTTCAAAAGATGACAAATTCAGATAGTTCCCAAGTCCTGGGCTCCTCTCTTTCTCCAAGAGAGAACACTTGGTAGCAATGGCAGAACTCTGGAACCCCAAATCCATTATCAAATGTGAAAGAAGACAAATGTCAAGAGAAATACAGTAAACCAGATGTTATCAGAGAGGATGAAAGATATTGCCAAGGAGAGCCAAATAGTACCGGAAAGTATGATCTATAGTAGCATTCCATCAGAAAACTTCAGAAGAAGATTCATTATACCTAGGAAGAATAAATTAAAGTTACAAAGAGTACAGTATGACAGGTCCCTGATATTAAGTAGGGGTCTGTTAGTTGTTATTATTTGCTGAATACCTTGTCTCCTTAAGTTTCTGATATTTCTTCTCAGTTACATATATTCCTTATCACCTGATGAGGTGAAATTAGGCTTGTTCGTCAGACCTGCTAGGATCAAGTCTTCCAGCTGGTACTACTTGGGTAGCTTTGCAGCATCCAGAGCAGATGTATTTCAGGAAACACAAGTAAGTGTTCCCTGATATGATAATGGTGATGATGATAATGACTGTAGCACTAAGATCTAGTGATACCGTATCCTCCAGAATGGAGTGGTGTCCTCCTGCTGTGGAGAAGGGAGGCAACTCTGTGTTCTCACCTAGTAATGACAGAGTAGTCACGAATCAGAAGTTATATCAGGAATTGAGCAAAATCCACAACATTGGTGGTATTTAAAAAAGAAAAGCACAAAATAAGATACACTGTCATTTATCTTAGTTAAGTTTAGATGTTTTCGGTGTACAGGGTAACATCTGAGCTAGTGTTTCTCAGCTTGTTTGCAAGGAAAAGCAAGAAATATGCCTTTTGAGGGCACAATTAATTTGCCTAATTTTAGTTGTCTTTACCATGAGACAAATCTCTCCCTCAAAGTGCTTTTTCTTTGCAGAGAGTCTAAAGGAAGTCAGAGGGTGACTAGCTTGGAACCAGATGGCTGTATTTGGTCAGATGAATCCCACACATCATGTTTTTCATTCTTGAAAAAGAAAACATAAACTCGGTATTGAACCTGGTTCTGTGTAAGTATCCTTATGGGTGGCAAAGAAATTAAAAAAAAAAAATCAATGCAGTGAATATGAGGATAGACTGCTATAATACCTAAGCCATGAGGCCCTGAAAATGGTTTTGGAGTAATTCTGTTCCTGAGAGGTAAGTTGTTGTTTGACACACTTTGACCTTGATTTAGCTTAATCAATTAATTTGGACTGTCCTTGGCACCGACCTTTACCCTGGGGTTAGGTACTTGCTCCATGCAAGAAAAAAACCTCTAGAACTATGGACACCCGCGATCTATCACTTGGCAAATCCACTGCTGGCAAGTGTTTTCTTTTCTTGATGATCAATATACAAGTTTTTCCCCAAAATACTGCTCAAAAGCAACGCAGTTGTCCAGAGCACAGTCTACATCACTCTTGTCCACTGAGTTGCTATTCAATATCCAAATCAATGCCAGGTACTCCCTGCTTCAGAGTTCTGCAATACTGTCCCCCATTATGGTCCCCAATCAGGAGTATGATGAGCACATTAAGCACAGCTGTGCTTACCATAAAATCCTGTGCTTGGGTTAAGAACATGACCAGATTGCTTTAAAATCTATGTCTGAGCCTACTTTCTGTTTACCTTCCCAGTTCCTCGCTTATCGACATTCCTGTGTAATTCACCCTTACTTTACAGACAAATCTCACATTGACATTATTTTTTAAATTATTTTATCACGATCATAAAGAGAGTTCATGCTTGATGCAGCATGTTTACCCCTCTGCATAAGCAGTGATACATCTGATTTTTGCAGTCATATTCTCTCAGCAGAAGTGGGATGATTTTGCAGGACCTGACAGCACAGAATCCTGCTCTCAAAGGAAAAGCAGAAACAAGACACACACTCCAATTTTCCTGGACATTTTTAACCCTGAGCTTGTTTCCTTTCCTTTGGCACAGATGATTTTTTTTTTTTTTTCTCTCTCTCTCTAGTGCATTCTGCATACCTATAGCTCTCTGCTGACTCTGTTAGTAAAAAGAATACCAAGCTGTTATATTTTCCATGTGGAATGTCATCTAAGTTCAAAGGACAGCACACTGTGTTTTCTAAAGGAGTTATCCTTATGTACATTTCCCAGGGGAATCTATCAAAATGAGGAAACAGGAGCTTTAAATAGGATTTTCCTTTGAAAGCTGCACTAAAATCGCCATTTTAATCAAGAGCTTTTCTTTAATAGGGGCCAGATTTTTCCATTCTTTGTCTTGTGAGTAGAACAGGGATGCTGATGAAAGTTTTTAGAAATCTGAAATATGCTGTGGCTTTTATTGGTGTTTCTCATCTAAGACTTCTTTCTCCAGTGCTCAGGCTACTTTAAATGGGAGGTCTTGAAGTGCAGCCACTACTCCTACTGTGCTGATATCCCACTGATTTCAAGATCATACTAATTAAAAGCTCACCTCTGTTATGAAGCCAGACAAAACACTCCCCAGTGGAGCCAGGCTGTGAGAATGCCAGCCTTGATTCTTGCTACATTTAGTATGGTTGTAACTACCGGATTTATGATAATTCACCATTGCTTTGTCTTTTTCACTTATTTTGTTTCTCCTTGCCCTTTTGTCTTGCCTTGTATACAGACTGTGAGCTCTGTGCTACAAGGACTCATTAAATGCCTCGGAACAGGGAAGGTGGGTCTGTGAATGGGGCTACTTCTTGCTCCTGCAATACCAACAAACGATAGCATGAACACCAAGATCAGACCTCACATTCAACTAACTGAGAAGGGAAAGTCGGTGCAAAATGTGAAGCACTCCAAAGAATTCAGATGGTAACACAAGGGTGGGTGGCACCTGTGAATGCCACCGAGAGGTCTTCGTTTCCCTTTGTGCCATTTTCAGCTGCTCCAAGTACAAGTTCATTTTTCACCTAACCCATCTGTTTGCTTCTGCATCTCAGCAATTGTAGAAAAGTATGCATGGCAACGCCTCCAAAAGAGGGAATGCAACTGCCCTGGGATCATGTCCGTCTGAGCTGCTGCTGGCATAAAAGTCCTCTCTTTCAGTGATTAAATGATATGCTAATAGCATGCTAACCCTCCCCGTGTATATGCACGCAGTGGCCAGGGCCAGTCCCTCTGCAACCCTCTGCAAAGGGAGAACACAGAGGGCTGTTCAGGCTTGTTCTTTCTCTGCAGTATTGACTTTTCCTATTAAGTTACGTTGCCTTCTGTTTTAGTGGCAGAGAGATTGCCAGCTCAGATGATACCCACAGTGCTGGCCATGCTGTTCTTTGCCAGCAAACTGACCCACCAAAGGAAGGAAAAGGGCAAGTCTCACAGTCAGGGATGGGGAGCAAGACTGTGCAGGAGAGGGAAAGGGGTTGCCCATCTCTGCACCTCAAGCTTCACTTCACATCAAGCTCCAGCTATGTGTCCTCACATCCAAACACCCTCCTCTCTGTCCGGCCAGCTTTTGTCCCTCATCAGGTTTCTTCCGATAAAGCCAACTTTATTCTGTATTGGTTTATGTTTCCCATGATCCTATTCACATCTCACTCAGCCTTAAACTTAGAATTTTTCTCTCTTTGAAATTCCTCTTGAAGACCTAATTCTCTCCTCTTTTGTAAGAAATCAGCCAGCACATCCTGGATGGAATGGAGGGCAGTCCTGCTTTGTTTACAGCATTTAAAATTGAAGATTTCACGAATGTTCTGATTTACCCATCTTTTCCTATAGCTGAATTAAACCAACCAGCTCTCACAACTTTGAAAAAACAGGCTATTCACATATGTTGAATTGTGTGTGCTTTGACTGTCTCCTTCTTGCCTACTCAAATTATATTGTTTACCTTCTCACGCTGTAAAAATTTTCAGGACAAAACTGCCTTAATGTATTTGATGTCTCACCAAAGCATAGATAAAGCCTTTGGTCATGCGAGGGCACATGTATGCAGAATTGCTTATGGGATTTTTGCTGTTTTTTTCTTTTGTACAAACAAAAGCACTAAAACTGACCTTCCCCGTGAGTATGCGTAGGGATTTGGGAAGAAGTTGAGATCAGCATTTGAAGGCATTTTTATAACAAGTCACTGTAAGTACTGTCTACAATGAGTGGGATCAAAATGTCATCTCCAAGTCTGAGTGCGGTGGAGTGTAGCTCAGATTGAGGTTAAGTGCTTGTCCTCTTAAAAGTTGTCTCTTCTGTCAAGGCAAATTTTCTTGAATGACCTGAGTCCAGAAAAGTTTAGTACTTGGCTCTTTGCAAAGCAAAAGAGACTATGATCACCCCACACAGGTATACTGGTGAAGCAAAGCTGTAGAGTACGCAAACTATATGGGCACCTAAGGATTTTTCTCTTCCCTAGTAGCTTAAAGTACCAGTCAGACATGATGTTTAGGTCTTCTTGACTACAAATCTGCCATGAAGTGAAAGCCTGCATGTTGGCTTTGTGAGAACTAGAGCTAGATCTTAGTGCTGGGACTTTGCTGCAATAGCCATGTGGTAACAAACACAGAATTTGTACCCCAGCACTAGGGAAAAGTTTCTGGGAAGCTGTCTTGAAAATAAACTAGTGGTGAATCACTGCTTAAATTTTGAGTCACTGACTCTAATAACATAGGCTTTCTCTAGGGTATAGAAAATACTGGTGTTCCCTATGACATAACATTCAGTAATCATGAAGGGCAGAGCACATGGTCCAAAGCTCATCAGCTCAGCTACCTTCACTCTCTGTAGGGGCCAGACAGTGGGAAGAGGAGGTAGAGTCCAGGAAAAGATTGTGCAGATTTATCCTGCAGTATAAAATACAGTATCTGCCCTACACCATGGAAATGCCAGCTGCTCCTTATTTATTAGATAAAATGAGATGTAGACACTAACTTTGCAAGTTTCTACAATGATTTGTGAGATAATTCAGTCTGTTTCATCAGTTCAGAATTTCATTTCTTCAACAGTTTTCATAGTTCTTCAAATTGTCAAGATGGAAAGTGGTAAGACAAGGAGAAATGGAGCTAGAGAATAAGAAAGCACAGATCTGGAAAACCCACCAGGCTTATTTTAGAGGTGTACGTGTGTCTTTCAGACGGGAAGCCTTTCACATGTTGAGACAACTTGGAAAGAATGGCAATTCATATATAACAGATCGGCTGAATATACATAAAAAGATATCGCTATATTCATGCACATTTTGGTCTACATGCTCAGCCCAGGACTGTAGATTTTCTTTTTTTTCTGTTTGAGGACAAACATACCATGCAAGTTGAACATTTTTGTCTGGAAACCTTATTGTGCACAAAGACTCTACAAAAAGTCCTTCTTCACTGTAGAAGCAGAAACAAAGGCAGTCTATTGGCAATTGTTCAAATTAAAGACAATTAAACACATTTGTTCAAAAAATCAAGTACTTGGCCCACAGGAAGTCTGGCTTTCAGCTGCACGCTAAGGTCAGACTCATTGCTGCTCCTTCCTCTCTGCTTTCTTTTAGCTTTGGGACTCCAGCTCTACAAAGCAGACCCAAACCACAAGTTGTGTTCATGCCAACTCTTTTCTTGTGCTGGTATTGATATGATGCTGGCACAGACTGGAGCTCTGCAGTGGGATGAGTACCAAGTGATGTACAACTACCATACATTAACTGACTGCATACTGTGCTGGACTCGGGGGTCATTCTTTGAGGATAGGCAGATGTCTTTAGACCTGGACCGCCACCTTCTTGAGTCTTACCATAAACAGTGTTCCAGTTTATCCTCCTAATCAAAGAGAAGGGTTTTTCAGCTCTCTGCTCTCCCTCAGACTGGGAGAGAGAGAAGAAATGAAGCCCTGGGAGATGGTAAATGCCTGCAAGATCTTGCTGCAGTGCAGAGCTGAACTAGCATGTGCAGAGGAATGGGATGTGTGTCAAGTGAAATCTGACAACCACATTTTACTACCAGTGTAATTTTTCATTAATAGGATACAAGTTTCAGGAGATTTTTAAGGATACACAAAGTCCTTTCAAAATTCCTCTGGTGTTAAGCAGAAACACACAGACTACAGTATGTTCTTTACTCAGATGTGATGATGTGAAGACCAGGAATTACCTCCCCCTGGAATGCATCAAAGGTGTATGGCCCTGGAGGTTACGTACTGAGATTGTGTGGCTCCTTGCAAACAATTCTATGTGCCTCTTAGCCCTCTTCCCACACAGAAGACCTACAATTCTCCCATCTCCTTGCACAAGGTGGATTTGATGCTTAGGTATTTCTGGCCAGTAATTAAACACTGTAATTCCTTCTGTCACAAAGCTGTGTGCCAAGAACATCTCAGTAGATAGGGTGATTAGCAATAAACTCTCCAACTGTTCTTAAAGGTCTCTGCCATTTTCTCTCTCCAGCCCTGCAATTCACCCTGCAGCTCGTCAGAGCCAAACACAGCCACCTGTTCATCAAATCCTGCACAGCAGTATGAAACCACTTCTTGGCCTGCGGAGATGACTGTCCTCAGTCATTAATAATTTCACAGTGCCTATGATCTGTAAAAATGTACTAGAGGAGGAAAATACAATAATTTCAAGTAGTAAATTGCCCAGAACTTCTTCACCCCATCTGGCGAGCAGAAGGCTCTCTATGTATCTCCGTTGGGTGCAAGGTGTTCTGCAAACATAAAGACAGAAAAATAAAGGTTTCTGTCCCAGATATTAATCAGCTGGATCTGGGAGAATGAACACAGCAGGCTGGCAAGCAAGAGATATCATCAAGGGAGAGTGGAAACAAAGAAGGGGAAGAAAAGTCTGGAAACATTTGATGGAGAAGTACCAAAAACTGTTTGTGGAACAAAGATGTAAGCTTAGGCTTCCTGTACCAGCAGACTGGTGGGCTAATACTAAGGAAATACAAAGGGATTTAGCTGCACTAAGCCACAATTTGTGATTTGTATCTAAACACGTTATTCCAGAAGTAGGACATGGGTTCATCACTCCAATTAGCACCCCTCACTCTGACATGACTACCAATCCTTTGCCTTTTACTCAGGAGAGTAAAACCTAAAGCTTTCATGAAAAACATTAAACATCTTATCCCAACTGCTTATTTCTCTTAGTGTTTGTATTGTGCTAGAAGATCTACAAAGCATTTTTATGTTGGAGCCTGATACCATGTTGGTTTGCAGATGGTAATATAAGAGTGAGACTCCACAGGTCTTAAAGAAGTAACAGGAAAAATAGAAGCCCCTGCATGTATTTAGCTGAAGTGGAATTTAACCGTAATTCCAAATAAGCTGCCACAGCTTTATACTCATGAAAAACATTATTGCATTTTAATGGCTAGTAGGCAAACAACAAAGACGCCAGGACAAACACTGGGTAGCAATAGCAATTTTCCTGCCCTTTCTATGCAGCCATCTATGATGCAAGAGGTCTCATTCCCGTGGAGATAGTCCAGGATATTCAGAAACCCAGAAATACAGCTTAATACATTATTTTTCAAATCTGAACCAAGAAGAATGTGAAAATCTCAGAAAGTGGCTCTGCTTTTGAATAAACCTCTGTAGGTTTCCTGTCACGAGCAATGGCCTTTGGCAGCTGAAGAGAATAACTTGATGTATCTTCAGAGCAACACTATGAAATATCTCTTTAAACTCCATACTGCTAACTGGAGGCATGAATCTGCCTTCTCTGAAGCCCCCAAAAATCTCTTTCCAAAGGACAACTGGATACAGAAGACTTGGACTGTCCAAATGCACCTTATTTACTTAAGATGTTAGTCTAAGAATTCAAAAAAGAACATGGGTTTCTGTAAATTAAATGAGAATCTGATGTATGGGGTTGTTGGAGCAGAGCAGTTGTCTCTGAAGAATGTGATTTGGCTGCTTTGTGCCTTTTGGCTTCATCTTCAGGTTTAAGGCCAAATTTTACTTGTAATAGGATTACTTATGCTTAAACAGACTGCAATTATAGAATAATCATTTAGAGACATAAGTACCAGGTAGATTTGCCAGCTTCAAAAGACCAAGCAGCACCAGAAAAGCCTAAGATCTGCAGGGTCATTCATGTGCCTGTGGATAAGCAGAAACCTGTGGACATAGGAGGTCAGGACCAGTTTTCCAGTTTGCATGACTCCACGCTCCAACTAACAGTACTGAAAAGAAAGAGAACAAACCTCATCCAAGCCTCCAGCAGTAGCCTGCTTCATCCTGGAGTAAGACAGCAAAAGGTATGGCTGAGAAGTGATAGTCAGTTGTTAGATCATTTTTTGGTAGTCTGCTCCTGCTGCAGTTCAAACAATAAATGTTATTCATTAGCAAGCTGTGCAGCCAACTGCGCTCAATCTTTATTAAAATACAGCTAATTGCAAATTTTCTAAATCCATTACATCAATCCAGAATTTTACAGTGTTTTAATGTAAAAAATACATTTCAAGGTTTGTTGGGGTTTTTTTTTTGCTTTATGGGCTATTTTTACTTTTCTATCAAACTGAAGATTCAGTGTTTTCAAGCTTTTCTTTTCAAACCCAAGGACCCAGGTTTGAAACAGGAAAACTCAGATTGTCATGTAGTCTTATCACTCCAGCACTTACGGCTTCAAAAAGACACCATACTTCACAAGGCATGCACCTAGAGCAAATCTGACTGCCATCCTTCTCATTCTTGTCTTACATTTTTGTTTTGCTACCAAAGCAAGCAGAAAGTGCCTGGAGAACTTTGTTTCTCATCAGCTGCCATCTGAGCAGAAAATATTGCTATGTTTGCATGTTATGAAATAAGGTTATTTGAACAGCTTAAATCCTGAAGTTAAAATTGCCAAGCTATCTAGGGATAGTGTTTTGGTTTGTTTGGTCATTCCTCAGTGTTTATTTGAAATGCTATAATTCAGCATGTTAATATCAGTGCTAATTACTAGAATATATGCATTTTTCCAAAAGCAGTGTAGTGAGGTAGTTTCACTGTCTTATCCATGGGGCATTTTTTCAGGGCAGTTAGCCACACTTACAGCAAAAACGCACACTGTATTTTCCTCCAGGCTACCTATTACGGGCCAATCTGGCTTACTCCTTCACTGCCTGGGTCAAACACTACGGCCTATAGTAGATGTAGAGATGTACAAGGCTTATGTTTTGTACTGTGTGGTACGGCTCACCAAATGCAGATGACAACCAGAAGGCACTCTATAGCTACTATATTTGACGATATTTTCCTTCCAACACAAAGATGTCCATCTTTGACCCATATCCTCAGGAATGAAGAATTACCTCAAGAAGAAATTTTGCAGGGCATGAGCCTCCCATAACTGTTTTACAAGCCTTCTCTTTCTTTTCAGTGTTTTTTTCCTGATGTGATAGACAAATCAGTGTTATTTCTACAAAACCACACACCATATATTGAAAAATGAGCAGATACCAGAACATTATTCAAACTGAGCAGAGGGGACAGAACTGGGTTCATGCTGAAGTCTAAAATCCCAGAATTTACATGAACAACAGCATTTTTCATCCTGTCCTTGAAAGAAATTATTTCCTCAGAATCTGATCCTTTTCATTCCCTAAGAAAATAAGTAACTAAATAAAGTGACTCAGAAATCAGTTGTTGTTATATTAGTTTTCCTTTAAAAGATGTGGAGTCACCCCTCTTATTAGGACTCAAAGAAAAAAAAAAACAAACCATAAGAAAAGTAAATGCTGATTGCATGCTTCCCACAGCCTGCTTTTGCATTCTTATATCTTCTTCAAAAATTACCAGGAAATAAAAAGTAACACAGCACAGATGCACACTTCTGTCCTTAAACCTTCATCACTACCAGGGAAAGGAAAAGTCCTAATTTAAGAAACTCCCATGTTAAGTATTCCAGGACATATCTAGCATAGGCACAATGCCTACATAGTCCAAAACTGCACGCTACACAACCATTATGTCTTGTCTTGTACTGGGACTGCTTTCAGCTGTTGGGTCTAGTTTTAAATTGCCAAACATTTCCAATTTTCCAGTCCATATAATAATCATTCTGCTTAGCCTAGCACGCAAAGTAGTTCACCAATAAAGTCCCTTTTACTTTTTTTCTACCATTCTAAGCTTGTAAACATATGCCCCAAAGCATCCAGTACAAGCAAGGAAGAAACTCCCTTTGTGTTGCATTTTTGTGGGGGCAAATGTTCTCCCCTACATGTGATCCTCTGTTCACACGCTACCTCTACTCCAGATCCACTGGAAATGGGTTCTCCAGCACCTGGGGGGACTGACCCATCGCCCTCATTTTAGCAACTAAAAAGAGTGTTACTCCATTGCTGAGCAGCCTAGACTAGCACACAAATTTTAGATGACTAAATTCAGATGAGACAAATACCAGCTTCAGGACCACATTTTAAAAGATAAATCAAAGGGTTAACAAGCAATGGCATTAAAAGTGCAGAGGCTCTTAGGAAATTTAAGCCCCCGAGTGAGTTATTCACTCCACATTTGTATGTGATTCGTGTTTCTAGCTCTACTCTGCCCTACAGCTCAGGTGCAGAGCCTGAGAGCTCACAAAGATGTTTCTTGTAGCAAGCAGCCAGGACCACACATTCTTCATCTCTGTGAGGACCCGCACACCGTGTGGCTTCACAAAAGAGTCTAGCTCTTTAGCTAGTGCAAAAGGGAAATGCTACTTCTCCTTGCATCCTTTTCTATGACATATACCCAAGACAAAGAAAGCTTTAAAATCAAATCAGATCAGAAATATCTTAATGAAGATAACTCAAGGTACAAGCAGCGGACAGTCAGGGCCAACAGATTCACAGATTCTTACAGCATGTGAATATGTTTCAACACCAAAAAATATTAAGCACGGAATACTCGGCAGAAGACTTCGTCAGTGAAATGAAGGTCGTTTCTCTTCATCTTGTTTTTTGAATGCAGTTATGATGAAAAAGGGGGGGGGGGGGGGTAGACACTGTCACAGGCTCCACTGTCTCTTGATATCAAAACAGAATGGTCATGATAGTGTCCAAGAACGAGCACAGCAATGAGCTCATGTGGAGCTCTGCCTTCCTAAGAGCTGAGACAGGTGTCCTCTACCTTCAGCAGTGCACAAAATTCATTTAGCTGGAGAAAATCAGTGGCTTTGGATACCAGTTCTATTAAAGCAGCAACAGCAGCCAAAGAAATGAGCAGACATCTGAAGCAGGCTTTACCTGTCCCCCTTCAGACTTCTGCAGCATAATGAGTCAGCGAGGTTCTCCTGGTAGCAAGCAGAGGGAAATACATACTTTGTCGGGTGGGAGTACTTTATCTAAGATGGGTGTTTATAACAGAACAGATGCAAATGCAGTAAGATGAGCCTGGATGACTAGTGCAGAAGTAAACATTTACAGTATAGCTGTCTGAAGTTAAGTGAGATAAATTCCATCCTTATTAATACAGAGATACAAGAGCTAAAAAGTGATTTTACAACAGTAGCAAGAAGAGAAAGTGCAATCTGGTAAATGCCTGAGACTTACCGGAACATGACATGCTCCTTATTCAGAGATACAGCAGATTTCCAAAGATGTGATGAAAGAGTGGATGAAGAGATACTTTATTTAGGGCTGCTCATGAAAAGGAGAAAAAGGAAAGATGCCCAGGCATGTTCTGACTGACAGCACTGGATTGATTGCATTTACCTCTTCTATGGTCATAAGAGTTGCATGCACATTGAACTGTGGATCTGAAAATAATGCACTCAACCATCTTTGCAGTGAATAAATTTCAAAATCCTGTTTTATTTTTCAAGTATCTCCACACACCAAAATAGGTATTTTTGGTACTACTGAGTAGAGCCAGCTATGAATTCTCCACTAAGTATACTTGGATTATAAGTAACCTTTGGATAAAAATCTTTTGTTCACCACTTTATTACAAGTGAGCACAGTGACTGAAAGATGCAACAAATCTCCATGCTACTTAAAGAAGAGACAAGCCAAAGCTCTTTTAGTCCCTTTTTTGGGGCTACTAAAGTTTTATTTATTGTTTTGTTTGTAATAATTAATATGCCCTGGACAAAGGCAAAAGAGAAAAAACTCACATGTATTTCTTGGTCACTGTAGCAGTTTGTCCTCATTTCACTGAGTCCTGCACCTTTTCCAGACTCCCTCGGAGTCTTCACTAAAGAGTTTGGGGAATTTATTAATATCGAGATGTGTTTCCTAATCTGGGATTATAGTCTTCTGAGAAACCACATTTACCAACCCCGTCCTAGTGCAGACTTTGTATCTGCTGCATCCTCCAACCTGGATCAGGGTGGATATTTTGCTGTGTTTTGCATAGTTTCCCTGTATTTCGGATATAAGTTTAAACTCTGCTGAAGTGACTGTCCAAGTAGTTTAGCAGGCCATTAGATTAGCTTTCATTTTTTAAATGTCTGTCTTATCTCAGATATTCTTTACTTAAATTGGAGTGCACTGGATTGTAAATTTAATACCGAGTTACCTTCTCATACTCCATAAGGACTTGCTCCTGTCTTCCTTTTGCCTATGTTATGTTTGGATCCAATGTGAAATCTTGTTTTAGGTGAGGCTTCAAACCTTCTCTAGTGCTTTGGATTTGGGTCAGATTCAAAATGGTCAGAAGGTGGTGTACTGAATCTCATTTATTTGTCCCACAAAACTGTAGAAACTATAACTTACTGTCTAATCTTGCCAGACGAGTGCCACTGAAAATGACTGACTTCCCTCATAAAACTTATTTTATGAGAGCTCTGCCATGTGAATGTATTTTATTGGCTGGACTATGAACTTCCAAAAGGAGTTTGGCTCTTTACATTTCCTCGAGTTTTAGTCATCCAAGTTATTAAAGAACACAAATAAGAAAACATATTTTAACATGATAGCTTTTATCTTGGGGATGTCCCTTGTGATTACAGGTTTTTGAAAGTTTACTGTGCTTATTTTTGCTGATTAAGAAGCTTTGTAGTCCACTGGAACAGAAAGTATTTGATTAAAAATTTAATGTAACGGAACTTCTAATGGAGCAAATAGATACAATAATTCCCCTTGATTTATCATCTCCATTATTATCCCTTGTAAAACAAGTAGCAATTCTCATTGCTCCAAGCCACTGGCAGAGAATTCATCCTGGATCATGAGGTAATGCAATAGTCAGAGGATTTAGAGTGGTCAGACCACTTACTAGCAGTCAAAAGGGCCAAGAGCAGCCTTGGTGCCAAGTGCACCAAGACACAGCTCCGCTTGTACTTACTTGGACAGCTATTGCAGAAGTCCCAGGAGCTAACAGCCCTCCAGGGGCCAGGAAAGAGGCTCTCTCTCCTTTTATTGCATAGTTAACAAAATAAGTGGCTTAGCTGGTAAACATGGCCTTTGGCTCTTAACACAGGTTATAGTCCTGAGATTTATACTACCAAAATCTGAAGGTCGCATTTCCTGCCCGCTTTGCTGAGCAGGGCTGTAGGGCTGTTCTTCTATCTGCTTCTGTTGGCCATTCTCAAGCCTCATGGGTATTTTCATAGCTTTAGTTGTAAGTTGGTGCTCATCCTGCCTCTGAAAAAGAGCTTGGAAATGCAAAGGGAGAGGAGAAAAATGTGCAGAAACCAGGAGGAAAATATAAAGACGGAACAGTGTATCTTTAAAAAAAATCTCATGATTCTTTTAAGCATTTGCCTGAACACTGCAAGTGGGAGGCAGGTGATGTGGTAGCCTCGCCCTGCAGCATGGACCTCTGTACCAGCTCCTTCTCTAGCACATACACTAGTACCACACTGCAGTCCCTCCGAGCGAGTGGCACAACTTGTTTCAAGCTAAGTGTGATCCTTGCGGAAAGTCTTGGAACCCACTGAAGGAAAAGATGCAGCAGTGGCTTCCATCTCCTGCCATTACAGAGGTGTCACCCTCTGTGCAAGACACTTGGAGCTGAGAAGGTGAGGGGGGAGAAATCGCTGTGCTCTAGCTGTGGGAGCTTAACAGCCTTGAAAGAGGTCCAGAGAGACATGAATTAGCCCTGCTACGTGGTACCACGAGTGCCAGCCACACGCAAAATAAACTTGTAAAATTCTTCACAAGTCAAATGTAACTCCTGCTTTTCCACCATTCCTGTCTGCAGAATGACTCAGGGTACATTTTTCCTGCATGTTAACTCCTCTGCCCTCTTAACTGAAGAGTGCTCTATTCTCTGTGTGTCACTCAATATAAAAATAGGGGGGGGTTAAGCACTGATAGATGTTTTCTGCTATTTTTCCATTTCCTTTCAAATGTAAAATTCCACAAAGCTTATTCGTTCCATTTCAATTAAAACTCTGCTTCTATTTCATATTTAATACAGTTGTGAAGGAAAGAAATGCCATGCAAAAGGAAAGATAACAACCTCATGATAGAAGACTCAGGCAAATGCTCTCTAGGAAAAGGGTATATGTTGATTTTCCCCTTTTAGACACAATATAGGCCAACTATATTGTATGGATTTATATCGCAGCTTTGTTGCAGCACTGATTTAGTGAGCAGTCCAGGTTAATACACTGTTCAGATAGGTGGCAATTGAGCAACACAAAGACATTAATGAACTGTCAGAAATTTAGAGTAAACCAGCAATTAATTACATGTTAATGACACAACTATGATTATATTAGAAAAAAAAGGTTTTCAAAATCTAGCCAAGTAAAACATAATCTAATGACACTGCTAGCAGACACAGAAAGTAGCTATGTATGTATTACATACAAGCATATGTAATTTTAAATTTCAGAGGGACCACGGGCCATGACGTAAGACTATGAGTAACAGGATGAAGTTATGCAAAGGAAACTTTAGGATGAATTACAGGAAAAAATAATTAGCTTCAGTGAGGTAGTTTAGTCTCCTAGGTTCCCAAAGGAAGCAGGAAAATCCCAATATATTTGTCACCTAAAACCAATGTATTATATATTCTATGCAGTAGATGTTTTGAGACCAGTCCCTTACTGGCCTGGGTGGATTACAGTAGCTATCTAATAGCACTCAGCTTTCCATGAGCCTGTTTGTCTAAAGGCTCAGATGAGACTTTCTGTTGTACCTGCATGCCTAAAGAAACTTGGATTTGCCTAGTGGGATTTTTAAAAGCACCTTAAAGAAAAATCATATCTCCTACCTGCCTTTTAAGGCTCCTAGATATCTTTGGAGTGTGATCTCTAGTGCAAAGATGAAGAGTGTATGTGAGTATCATTAAGCCAAACTTCTAATGAATAAAATTATCTTGGAACAAACAAATTGTCAGGGAAATGATGAGCAGGATACTATACTTCAAATACAACTCTGGAATTTCTGGTAATGTCTCATCTGATTGACCATTGCTTTCATATGCAATAGTAAACAGAACATTTCAATTTGAAAAGACCATTTTCCGGTTTTTCTTCTCAAGTATGAAAGATGAAGAAATGGCCAGTTATTGCTATGGAGGTATTGCTGGGGATCATCTTCTCTGTAGTCTGTGAATGATAGAACAGACAACATTTCCCACTGAATAGGATGAGAAAAACTGCTCTGTGTCAGAAATCAGAAAGTTATTTTTGCAGAATCAATAGAAAAATATGCTGAGTCTGAAACGATCTGCAAAAAACACACCTCTAGCAACTGCCAGCAGATTAGAGAGAGCCTTACTTTCTTCCCTAGGTGGTCTGCAGAAAACATCAGCATTACTTTGAGGGCACTGAAAGAAATGCAGTAATTATCAAGACAGTCCTTCCTTTCCCATTCCAATACCAGAAGAAGTTGGAGGAACAGGTCCCAACCCCTTGGCAGCCCTCACCCCATACCCTATCTCAGTGCAATCCTTTCTTCTTCCTATAGCAACTCATTTCTGCCTCCTGCTTTCTCAGCAGCTGATTTCCAACACCAGGGAGAGACAAACAATTTCCTCCTATTCCCATTCATGGTAACGTCTATTTCTGCTGCTGTCCCTTCACCTTTGTCATGGCTCAGAGAGATTTGTCTGCTGGGAACTCAGATTGCAGAGCACACCTGCAACAGGCTTTGTAAATTCTGATGGCATCTGCATTTATAAATGCTCAACTGACTTTGAAATCATAGCCTTGGAAGCATGTCCCTGGAAGTCAATGTATGGTCACACAGTCTTAACTGATCAAGTTATTCTGCCTCTGGTTGTTTAAGTCACTGTGCTCAAGTGACTGGTCAAGTGCATGGGAGCTTTCTGGTCGCAGCTCAGATGTGGTAATTAGCTAAGCAACAGAAGCTGTACCAGTTTCCATCTATTTTAGGCTCCTAGGTACTTGACCACTTCTGAGAATATAATTGAGAAGATGAAGCCACTCAAGGGCTTTGAAAAGTTTTCTTTGTCTATATATTTCATGGATAGCTTTGAAAGTCTCAAGCACTTCTAAAACTACTCCTGAAATTCTCTGCATCTCACATGAATTTTCAAGATCACTAAGGTACCTTAGCAAATTTCAAAGGGACTGGATTTGATTTAGAGATTTATGATTATTTGTAAGCTATTTCTAAGTTTTTAATTATTATTTCCAAGACCGGGTGTATTGGGTTTCTGTGGCAAGGTTTTGGTAGTGGGGGGGTTACAGGGGTGGCTTCTGTGAGAAGCTGCTGGAA
>JANZLQ010000027.1:18459263-18473825 GCA_026212715.1 Elanus axillaris | reverse complement strand
CCAGGGAAGTGGTTGAGTCACCATCCCTGGAGGTATTGAAATGACATGTAGATGTGGTGCTTAGGGACATGGTTTAGTGGTGGACGTGGCAGTGTTAGGTTAACAGTTGGACTTGATGATGCTAAAGTTCTTTTCTAACCTAAATGATTCTGTGATTCTAAATCTCATTGTTTTTATGGCTCACGGTGCACTATCTTCAACCATAATAAACTAACTAGTTCATAATACATATATTACATAATACATAAATACATAAATAATACATAAAGTTTCTTCTATGAGTCAGTGGTGCAAATAGGTGAGTAAAACATTTTTACATACAAAAAAGCTCAGATTTTGAAATTGAGCACACCAAACCTCTGTGTGTTGTGGAGGGAGCAGTACAGGCAAGCTGGCCCTGGCACCAGGGTCACCACAGCTCTGTCACTCCGATGCTGTAACTGAGCTAAAAAGCCTTGCCCCAGGCATCTAAGCTCTTTCTATGAATGGAGTAGTGCCATTTCTGCTCACTGCTTCCCTGCGTGGTGTAGAAATACCATTAGGTTATGCTCTTCATTTCCAACTGTACCCATACTTCTGGAAAGAGTCATCCAGTTAATATGGTAGCATGAAAGCCTGGCCCCAGTGAAACCACTGAACGTGCTAGCACAGATTTAGAAGAGTATTAGAAGTCAGTGTAGTCCTTTCTGCTCATACTTATTACATTAGAATGAGCTGCAGCATCCTGAACTCTTTCACTCTTTGCCAAAATCAGAGAACTATGACAGAGTAGTTTATTATAAAGTATGTACCGGGATTTTGTTTCTTAAGTAGTAAGAGCATTTAACCTGTTGCCAAATCAGCATGTACTAACTGGGACTCCAGTTGCCTGCTTGAGTGGGGCCTGGACTACCTCCAGCACAAATTAGTTCAAGAAAGATTTATTTCAGTGTAGCAGATTGCTTCTGTGAGTAGCACCCACAGTGGTGCTTTCACAAATAGTTGCTCTAAATTTCAGCTCTCTGATGATATGGTACCGACAGCACCTAAGTCGTAGGCTTGATCGAGTCCCTGTGGAAGGGCTCATGGTGCACCAACAACTCTTCTGTACCTCCCCCTTGGCCAGTTTAATAAACCAAGCAGTGCATACAGCATCAAAAAAGGACATGTGTCTGGCTGCCACAGGGTCCAAAGGATTTTTCTCCGTTAACTTCTCTACAGAAGCACTTTGCAAAGTCTTTTACATGTCAGCTGATTTCTTCTTGCTCAAACCACAACGTTTTGACTGGCCTCTTGATATAAAAACCACAAAATGCTTTCTTACAATAGGCAGCAGAGAGAATGGGACTAAAGTAAGGGCTAAACTGATCTTCTCCTACACTAGGTTTATTAGGTGAATTGCACTGAGCTGTTACTGTGTCCAGTGAACCTATGATAGGTTATAATATAACTTGACAGGCTGATAACCGTATATAACATACTATTTATGTCTGTACTTTGCTTACAACACCTGTTAATGGTACATTTATCTCTTCCAAGTTCTTGGCAGAGGAACCTTAATTTACAGTATGATCAACTGAGAAAATAAGTCTACAAACATACACAAGACTGGATTATTACTTTAAAGTGTGAGAGATCTCAATGAGAATGTGTTTCATGGGAATGTATTTCTTCCTTTTGCTGCTCTTTTCTAACATGTTTCTGCTATATTGTAATATGTCACTGATGGTGGTCTTGTTCTGGTTTCTCATGGTATAACCCAAGCTATTTTGTTCGGTAGAAATGCTTCTGATGCACAGCCATGGCTTAACAGGTAGCAGAAGGGACCAAGTGGGTGGTTCTTTTTCTTTTGGTTCTCTTCTTTCCATCAGCATTAACTCTTTTGGTAGGTTACTGAGCATTTCTTGTAAGAGATGTATATATTTTTATGTTCCTCTCCAGCTGGAATGGTAGCTGTAGTGTCTTGCACTAAGAGTTCACAATTCAATGTCCTTGGGAGAAGTTTCACTTTCAGGCCACTGAAAACTTAGCTCTGGAAAAAAGTATATGGCTTTTATCTTTCTGTATGCTTCCTAAATTCAAAGTTAGAGTGTCTCCAACCCCCACAGCTGTATTTCACAGTAATTGTGCTATTTTTTCCTGCCCTTTTCTAGGCAATACATAAAAGGAATGTAAAGACATTTCAGTTGTCCTTTTCTCACCAAAGATCACAAAACATATCTTGTTTCCATAGATGAAGAGACCCGAACTGGTAGGAGAGAGATATCTAACTCTAAACTAGCACAGAAGCCTGATTGGATGATCTTGGCAGTTTGAGGTATGTGCTTGCGGTTTGAGGGCATCAGAAGGAGAATCCTTCTGTGGAGATCCATAACATTGCTCTTTGACCCTCATAGCAGAATATACAGGGTTGGGGGAGAAATGCATGGTTACAGCAATCCTCCCATCTTTTGCAAACAGCTTATAGGGACAGAAGAGGGGATGAGAATGGAGAATTTTGTACTGGACCTGTTGGCACCAACTTATCTGTATTTTCTTGCCCTACTTAGAATTTTCTTCTCCATTCACAAAGGCTCAAACAGTGACAACAGAAGACAGAGAAGGAATGGTTACCAAGACCCAAGAGCTCACCCTAGGTGTCCTGCCTCTCCGTGGCTGTCTGTCAGAGCACCAACCCCTCTGCCAAGGCAGGATGTGGGGAGAATGCCAGCAGAAGATGCCTGTCCTCCAGGCAAGGCAGGCTCTGTATGTCCAAGGACAGGAGGGTGCAGCAGCCCCAGAGCTGCCCCTGTAGCATGTGGGCACAGGTAGAAGTGAGCACACCATCCCGGGAGTGCTGGGGAGGGAGAGACACAAGAGCCCTCAGCTCTCCTGCTGAATACAAATCTTTACATAAGGCTACGACTGCAACGCTGTAATTAAACTGCTGAGGATGAGGATGGCAATGGCAATCAGAAAGTCCCAAGGCCTCACACCTGCTCTGGTGCAGCCCAGGTGCTGGACTGAGCCCAGGACATCCCTGGCTCCTGGCTTGGGGGTCAGGGCAGGTTTGGGGGTGTCAGGGCAGGTTCATCGCATTTCCTCATCACCTTTTCCCCAGCAGTTGCCCACACTTACTGTGGGGAATGAACGGGCAGTGAGAGCAGCAGGGGCTACCCGAGAGTGCCTGCTCTTACACTGACGCATTAACACAGCATTTAAGCACCTGGTTTAAGTATATCAGGGCCAATGATTAGAAAGGGTAAATCTGTGCGAGGCACCTAGCCCTTGCCAAAGGACACACGAGCCTTTCCAAACAAAACATGCAACTCGCAACCAATCTGCTCCCATCCAAGTTCCTCTTTCAGGCTACTCCGGCAGAAAAGGCTTTGGTCTTCACAAAACAGAAAAGAAAGAAAAAACCACCCCCAAACCCATGTCCTACAGGTGTGGGGGGTGTTGTCATTACTGCTGCTACAGAGAGGGGGTGAGGGTTGTCCACATCCCTGCCCCCAAGGCAGGGGCTGATGGGTGGATTATAATTTCCAGCTGTGTTTGGGGGGGGGGGGCAGGTCCTCACCCCCATCCTGCCCCCAGAGGTGTTTCCTCTGCCTGTTCCCCACAGTCACTGGGGGTGGTGGTGGGGCATATAGACAGTCACATCCCTCTTCTCCTCCTGCCCCAAGCTCCCCAGTGTTGTGAGGTCTCCTAGAGCTGGAGACCTCTAGAGCTGGAGAGCATCAGCTGGGCTCATGGAGGAAGGGAGGGTCCTTCGCAAAGACAGGCTGTAGTAACACAGGAAGGACCAGAGCATTCTGAATTTCTGGGGGACCACAAAAGCTGATGGATGGATAGGTCTTTGCAAGAGAGAGAGAGTCATGTGTCCATGAGGGGTTCTATGAAGGGGATGGGGATTGAAGACCCTGTTCAGCCCCTGGCACCAGTGCTGATGGTTTTCATAGCATCAGGAGGACAGCAGGACACCCAAGCTCTGGGCACAAGTAGTAGGGGCAGGATTTACCACGTAAAGACAAGGAGCTTAATTCCTTGGGAAATTATATAAAAGAAAGCATCCCTTGTAGGGACAGAAGGAGCCAGTGGGCAAACGCATCTGAGACCTAGAGGCCACCACCAGGTGGGAAGCAATCAGAGAGAAACGTACACAGGTGAATTTAACAAAGTAAACCTTCAGGTGTCTTAATGTCTCCCATGTTGCAGACCTTTCTTTTCGCCTTTCATCCTCTCCCATTCAATAGCATGTGATGCACCGGGAGGTCATGAATTCCTGACATCTATTTATGACCGCATCCTAAGAAGTTCACCGCTGTTTTGCTCATGGATATGTTTTTCTTTTGAGAAAGCCTTGCAAGCAGTAATAAGCCACTGTTAGCTGAAGTGAAGAAAAAAAGAAGCATGAAATGCCATAGCAAGGTAACCTGCCCTTCCTAGGAATTTTGCAGGCACTTCCAATAGAAGCCAAGAAATCACTGGGGCCAGAGAGCCATAAACAGCTCTCTCTGCAGCTGGTTCAAGTACTAATGCTTAAAAAGCTGACTGAGACTTCCACCCCACCAGGAAAAGCGTGGGCCCGCCTATAGGCCCCGCTAAATCCCTTTCCTTACAGGCCAGGGCTGTGTGAATTTTGTGGACGGGCCTTCTGAAGAAGTGTCCACCTCCTGCGTGTGAGTGAGTGTCGGGGGGTCCCTTCGGAGGCCCCCGCTGGCAGCCGCCTGCCCGGCCGCAGCCCCATGCCACTGCTGGCTCGGGGACCCGCCCACGGGGGACCCGCCCACGCGGGACGCGCCCACGCGGGACGCCGCGGGCGCTGGCCAGGGTGCTGAACCGCCGCTCCGCTCCGCGGGGCTGGGCCGAGGGGCCCGGCCGAGGCTCCCACCCTGCCGCCGAGTTACTGGTGGTGCACCAAGAAGAAGGAGCTCGTCCTCGCCAGCGTTTTTCAGAGGGTTTCTTCCCTCTCTGTTCCTCTGTTTGCTGTTTCCAAGTTTTCCATCAAGCCGGTTAATTCAGCCCTCCCCTCCGTTACTGAGGGCATAGTTCCCATGAGGAGGCCGGAACAGAAGGGTAGGGTGAAGGAAAATCCAAGTGTAGCTCATGTCTGGAGGAAGTAGAAAACTTGCCAGTCAGCAACAGCCACATTAAGAGACTCCTGTCCCATTCCCCTGCTATTCATTCTGAACAAATGAGGAGAAGTTTCGACTCACTTGTAGCAGATTTATAGCTGAGTGTCAACTGAAGCAGCAAAAGCTTCCTACAGTGTAAAGAACCGGAAGGCAGGAATGGTAAAACTTTTGGGTATAGGACAGAAAGGCAGAAATGGTAATAGAGTTTGGGTTTTTTTCCCCAGGTTGGACACTGGTGCTTGTGAGGTGAAATTAACTACTCCTATTTTTATCATGGTGAGTTCTTCTCATGAGAGAGTGTATGAGTGGCAGGAAGATACCTCAGACAACAGCTGGGTTCTCAATGCCTACATTCAATCTTAGTATACAGAAGTTATGTTAGAAAACAAAGAAAGAGTGGTGCTTTCTTTCTCTCAAGAAACATAAAGGAATGATCATCACTTTGCCTCATCTTTCCATTTATCTCCTTTTTTTTTTTTTAAGAGCTAAAAAGGAAAGGAAATTATGGAATAATGTCTCAAATCACACAATATCCAATCTATTAAAAAGCAGCACTGATGAGGTCCAGAGATAAAAATGTTCAGCTGAAGAGACTGTAGCCATGCTTCAGAGTCTCCAGGGTGGTCTTCTAAGTGAAAAAAATTGCCTCACTATCACCAAAGTCTGACATTGTGTACCAAGTCCGTACCAAGTCTATACCAAGAAAAAGATGAGTAATAATACTTTGTTCATCTAAGTGACTAAATGTTTACTTGGAATACGATAGTAGAGAAGGTCATATATATTTTATAGCCAACATGGATTTGCTTAGTATAAGCCATTTTTAACTTCTAAGATGACACACCTAGGTCTGAGGATAAAGGAAGAATGATGGATGTTGTCTACCTTGACATTAGCAAGGCTTATGACACAGTCTGCCACAGCATCCTTCTTTTCAAGTCAGGTTGTTAAGGCCTGAGTAGGTGGATTACTATGTGGGGCTGAAAAACTAGCTGAGCTGTCAGGTTCAAAGAGTTTTGGTTAAGGTTTGTACTCTTCCTGGAAGCTGGTTACAAGTGAAGTTAGTCAGATGTTTATCTGGAGATATATCTTTTTAAGTATCCCTATCGATGACCAGGAGGAGAAGACAGAACACACCTCATCAGCTTTGCAGGTGACACTAAACAGCGCGAGGATCAGTTCATACACTGGCAGGAAGGGCTGCCATTCAAAAGGAGAGGCTGGAGGAATGGGTCAACAAGAACCTTGTGAAATTGAATGAAACAGATGCGAAGTGCTGCCCCTGAGAAGGAAGAAGTCATTGCTGTGGTGCAGGCTGGGCACTGAGTGACTGGGAGAGAGCTCTTCTGGTAGGCCCTGGTAGACAACACGCTGAATGTGAGACAGCAGTGTGCCCTGGCAGCAATGAAAATTCACAAAATACTCTGCTGTACTAACAGGAGTGTAGCCTGATGTTGGAGGGAAGTGATTATTCCCCTCTAACCAGCACTTGTTAGACCACACACGGAATGTTGTCATGTGACCAGTTTCTGGGCTCCCAACAAAAGAAAAATGTTGATAAACTCGACCAAGCCTAGTGGAGGGCCACCAAAATCATGACGCGCATGCAGAACATGCCCTGTAACAGAAGGCAGAGGGAAAGAGGCTTGGTCAGCCTGGAGAAGAGAGGGTTTGCACCTAACAGCAGCCTTCCCATAGCCATGTACAGGTACAATACAGCAGTATTGTACCTAATAGCAGCCTTCCCACGTCTGTGAGGAGGTCTTCAGGGAGACAGGGCCAGCCTCTTTGCAATGGTTCATGGCGAGGGGGCAAGAGACAGTGGACATCAGCTGAAACAAGAGAGGGATGTCTCCAAGGTATTCAAAGCATGTGGGTCTCACTGTTATGATGAAGGATCTAGGAGGATCCCCACTTTTCTGGAGCAGCAGCTGGAGGTCAGGAGGGATATTCTAGGCATCTCAGTTGCCATCAGGTGCCCAGGAGCACCTAGCTGAATCAGGTCTCTACATGTCTGGAGCTGAAGCCCACCCTGACTTTGCAACAGCAAAGTTTCCTACTTCACTACAACGGGTTCTTTAAAAAGTGATGTGGTAAAACATTACTCCTGTAACATAAATTTTCAAGTTAGGGTTTCCTGATTTTTGGCACTTCCTTTTATCCTGATATGAGATTCTCTTAGTAGTGTATGTCAACATTTCAGCCCAAACAAACTGTTGTTCATAACATTCAAGAAGTAGCAGTGGAATGTGCACTTGGATTGGATGCTTTTTCTTCTTTCTTTTTTCAAAAGTAGCAAACAGAAGAAAAATCAATGACTCCAAGAAAAATGGGTTTATATGAAATTTGACAATTTGGGCAATTACATAAGTGTCAAATCACCTTGTCCTCTGGAATAGGATAATTTAAAAACTTCTAGTTTACCAGGCTGGATATTCTGTGCAAAACTGCAGAGATAGTCACAAAATTAACTTCACCAAACAGTCTACCACATGCATTAGATTTCATCTATTGATTGGTTTCTGCTCAGCACTCAATTTTCCAGGAGTATAGAAATAAATTCTCAGAATACAGTTGGAACTTCTGGTGACTTTTTAGTGTTATTTTTGTTTATTTTACAAATGCACCTGAGATTTCACTGTGCAAGGTACTCAGCATGCTGGCCCTAGTCCAGCAAAGCCTGTAAGTACACGTTTAACTTCAGCCTTAGATCTCAGTGCTTTGCTGGATAAGGGCCAGAGAGGGTACAGCGCTGAAAATCCACCCCAAAGATATGCTTGCTGTATAGCTAAACAAAAAAGACAGCCTTTTCAGTGGCTGTCCTTGCCTGCCTTTTCAACTGCGTTTTTTTAATAACTAACTAACTAGAATTAGCCATCCTTCTCCAGCTATATGGCAAAGGCATTATGAGAAGCTTTCTCTGTGTGGAGTTAGAGTGAGCATGCAATATCACATGGAGTGGCTAATAGAGGGGTACACAAGCATGTGATAGTGATATTGCTGGAAATGTGACTATTCATTGAATTTTCGCAGAGTATGTCATCCCAAGGGGTAACATCATTTTATGTGATGCCAGCAGCTGTTTAGTTTTAGTTCAAGTTTTTCTGATACACCCCAGCATTATATTTTTGTGAGTAAAAACTATAAGTGATCTTTTTTACACACCTGAATAAGCTTAGTTCATAGCTTCACTAAAAGACAAGCCTGCAGTAGATTTCCTCCTCCATATATACATAGTGGTATACAAATTACAACTGCTTCCAGCCTGCCGCCAGAGATACCGCATTTTTGTGCAATGCAGGTATATTTTGTTGAGTTGCGAAGAGCAGGAGTACGGATGCCTCCTGAAGGCACACAGCTGCTCCTGCAGCACCTGACCACAGCAGCCTTGCCCTGGGATTCAGCATCGCCAGCGGAACAGTGCAGGCTCCTGCTCATCCTCATGGTTCACAGCCGAACACCACTAGATGTCCTCGGCCGCCAGCCCCGCTCTCACAGGCAGCTGAAGTGGCGTTACCATATCCACCTTGCGTTGAAAAGCACTTTACTACCGCCAGTTTATTACTGCCTGGAGAAGAGGAGGCTCCGGGAAGACCTTACTGCGGCCTTTCGGTGCTTAAAGGGGGCTTAAAAGAAAGACAGGGCAGACTTTTTAATAGGGCTTGTAGTGATAGGACAAGAGGTAATGGCTGTAAACTAAAAGAGCGTAGATTCAAACTAGATATAAAAATTTGTTATGCTGAGGGTGGTGAAACACCGGCACATGTTGCCCAGAGAGGCGGTCGATGCCCCATCCCTGGGAACGTTCCAGGCCAGGTTGGACGGGGCTCTGAGCAACCTGGTCTGGTGGACTAGACAGTCTTTAAAGGCCTCTTCCAACCCAAAACGTTCTATGATTCTCTGATTGTTTTTACTTTGTTGACAAATGCTGCATGACAAGTGTTAGAGAAGGTGTGACTGCAGTATGTCCTGAACAGCTGTACGGAGGAATTGGAGGTTTTCAGCTTTCCTTCCATTCTACTTCACCTTCCTACTCACTTTGTCACCATTCCCCTTTTGGGGACATGAGAAATTAGTAGATGAAAGGTCTGAAATTTGGTTCTACACCAGCAGAGGACTGGCTAAGCTCTGGTCACCAGAGAGCTCGCTCTTCCTGAACATGGTCTTTCCATGCTGATTGTCATGTCTTGTCTTACACCTGCAAAATTGTTAGGTCTCTTTTGCGAGCTGGAACTTGGATCAGAGCTGAACCAAGCCTGCTAATGGGATTAAAATGGCCTTGTTCTTACATGAGCTCACAGTCTGTATGATAATGAAATTGATACACATGAATTTATAACAATAACCTGCTATATAGTGGCTGAGGAGGGGATAGACACACAGTGTGAAAAGGTTCTAAGTACATCTCAACAGAGAGGACGAGAAAGTTGTATAAGCACAGTCAGAGTGTTCATGTTTATACAGAATAGTGTAACACAAACAGAAGTTTTTGGTTTTTTTTTTTTGTCAAGTGACAAGCAGGTTTATTATCTACAAAATTGTCTTCCTTTTTCTAGGAATGCACATTGTGGGCGTCAGTTTGGGGACAGCTTGTGTCTTATACCACTTGCTGAGGGCATCGATTGAGGCTTTTACTGTAGAATGGAGATTATATTCCATGATTGCTTTAATTGCTAGTACTCTGGGCTCAAAGCACTGTTAAAGAAGAGCTTTTCTTTATTATCACTTGTAAACACGTTATTTCAGGTGGGAGAAGGGAAAAGCTTTTCACAAAGGGAAACATTTCTTGCTAGATCATTGAGGCATTTAATTATTTTTACATAAAATGGTAAAAGAAATTTCATTTATTTAAGGGAAGAGACTATATTACAGAATTAATTATTAATCACGTCTGCTTTCAGTTGGCAAGAATAGCCTAATTTTGCTTGATGAAGAGAATGGTGTGTTATTACATAAAATCTTTTTCCTGCCCACATATTTTTATTATCTTAGTGAAAGTATTTGAAAATGAGTGGTCTTATTTTATACTGCTTTATGTCTTGAGTATTTTTTACATTATTATTTGTACTGTACTAAATATCATGCTAGACATTGCAAAATACCTAGTTAAAAGGTACTGTTTCTGTCCTGAATAATATGCTCCAGGCCATGAATTCAGAAGGGGGTGACAATTAACTTGTCCCAATTCTAGACACCTTAAAACATCTTCTATGGCCAAAAATAAAGGTAGCTTTGCCCCAACATGGCAAATTTATTACTTGACAATTGAGGGACCATTTTCTCATGCTTTGTCATAACTCTTTAAGTGCCTCCTTAGCTACCACTACATGATACACACTAGGTTTGTGCCTTAAGCTTCAATGCTGCATGTACATATGCACGGAGGAGAGACAGCAGTAATTAAAGTAAGCAGACCAGGAAGTTTGAGTTAACCAAGCAGCAGTTGTGGGCTAAGAGATCAATCTGAATTATCACAATGGCATTTTATTGTCATTTACCTTTGCAGAAGGTGTAAATGAGCTGCAATGATGCACAGAACCGTAGAATAAAGGCTGGAATTTCTTGCTCCTCCTTTCCACCTAATACCTAGTGCTGGTAGATTCCCATGTTATTGTGCTGTTTTTCCTCTTATTCCAACATTGACCATATAGTTCTGATATTGGCAATTTCTTTGTTTTTGCTGATGCCTCACTTTATATCTAATTGTGCAGTCTCACTTTACATCTAGCTTTTTCAAGTCAGCTTCACCTTTTTTTTGAAGAATTCATACAAGCTCACAAAAATCAGTGATATTGCATCCCCTCTTATTTATACTACTATAATCTTTGTTGCCTTCAGTTAAAGCAGGAGTAGAAGAGTCTGGCTCTTCATGTGCATGTTCCTCCAGACATAGAATGGATGTACAAACTGCAGTGGCTACTTATGCATTTGGGCACCTCACATTTAGTACTTTCCTCCATGAAGCTACTTAAACTTTCAGGCACTATCCAGTTTGGAAGCTTGCATGTCTGTCAGCAGCTAATAAAAACAGCAGTACCAGCCGATCGATTTCCTATAGCTCAAAGAGACACAGAAGGAAAAGAGGTGTCTACAGCAACATTGAGACTAGATACATAAAAGTCCCCTGGAACAGCAGTCTCTGGTTTGTCTTCTTGAAGGTATTAGAATGAAAAGGTTTGCCTATGAACCCCTTGAGAAGCGGATGCTCTGAGTGGCTGCCATATGAAGACCAGGGTTGAGGGTTTCTTATTGTTCCTTATCAGGTAGGCTGAGTCTTATTCTGTAAATATCTGACTTAAGAAATACCAATCTAATTATAAGAAATCACAAAAGCTCATTCCTTATTGATTTTGGCTGAATGTTTTAAGAGGAAAGGAATAAGTGAGAGGTTCTTCAGGGACTTGTGTACATTTTCAATCAGCTACATCATTACTGTAACGTCTATGATGTAGCAGAACCATGATTAAATGCCTCATAAGAAAGCAAAATATGTCCTGGCAGCACGTCTTGTTTCCAGGGAGTTTTTTCAAGGTTCCTAAGACACCAGTTCAAATAATGACCATTGCACATTAGTGTCATAGAGCCTGATCTAGTGTGCCTTATGCAGGAAGGTAAATGCAAGATTCTCCTGAGAAAAAAACTGCAAAACCTAGTGATTTAAATTCTTATCATAAGAGTCATCAGTGAAAAGCCTGAGCAGTCTACACTTGTCATTAAATCTGGCATAATAAATGAAATAGGTTCATGCAGCTTTCTGTGCAACACACTACACAGAACTGCAGACCTGGTATAGACTTTTTTAACCCCATCTTTCCCTCTCAAAAAATCAACCATAAAACAGTGTAATCAATTTGGCACCTGATCTCTGACTTAGTTGCTTCTTGGTTATCCATCTAAAGAAGGCTAACTCCTCAGTCTAGATCTCCTTTTCTCAAAGCTCAGGATCTTCAGGTGAGTTAAGAGGCAATCCACCTCAGCAAGTCACATTAGCTCATATATCTCTTTACCGAGCCTGGTCAACAAATGCTGATGGGGCAGGAGATTTCAGGCAAACTCTGCCAATCTGGCACAACTGCTGGCTTCAAAATTTCTTTCCCTTTATTGCCCCATAAGTAAACCCACAGTAGTACAGAAAGCACTTGTAGACCTGATCAATCTCATACTGAATTCAGTTTCATTCTTTCTGTAGATTTTAATGAAGGTCATATCAGGTCCCGACAACACAAATATTCAAGATTCCAGGCTGTTTCAAGCTCTCATGAAGTTGTTTTCTTTTTCTTGTTGGTAACTACAGAACCTAATCTGCTCAAGTACATCTGAAATGTGAATGTTGCCAAGTACAAATGAAATCATGAATGTTAGCTAGTAAGTACTCTGAGGGGAGTAGTCTGAGTGATACACAAATTGCAATTATTATATTCTTTTGCCATATGCCTTCTTGCCTTAAAAAACTGAGTTAGGAAAAAAAGTTTCCTTATAGTTTGCCTAAGCTGCCACTTACATTCCCTTTTTCTCTAATCAGCCATTGCATATTAGATAACGTTTGTCACCATGCCAACCCACTTAGAAAGGTCTTGGACAGGAAATACAGCTAGTGAGGGACAGAAGTTCATGAGAAAGAGTTTCCAACATTTTTCCAGCTGACAGGAAACTGCAGTTACCGCAAAGGATTTCTTGACATTTTCACTCCAAAACGTGGGTCAATAGTCAGATATTCAGCTCGTGACTCAGGCATGAAAAATGTAAAACATCTGGCTCAAATCTATGCTATGGACATGCTACAGAGAGATACATGACCTTAACCTAAAGGTTCATCAGATTCACCTTTAAAGACTACAAGTTTTATTTGAAGAACAACCATGTAGGAACATTCTGCAGTATTCTAATTAGGACTGAAGCAGTGAAATGCCTTCCTCCAATCAACAGCAAATGGAGGAATACTACAGTATAGCACTATTCTGCATTATTCAATGTGCTGCAATGTGTGCTTGCAGCCCAGAAAGCCAACCATACCCTGGGCTGCATCACAAGAAGCATGACCAGCAGGTCGAGGGAGGGGATTCTGCCCCTCTGCTCCGCTCTGCTCTCGTGAGACCCTCATCTGGAGTACTGTGTTCAGCTCTGGGGCACCCAAATTAAGAAGGACATAGACCTACTCAAGCAGGTCCAGAGGAAGGTCATGAAGATGATCAGAGGGCTGGAGCACCTCTCCTATGAGGACAAGCTGAGAGAGTTGGGGTTGTTCAGCCTGGAGAAGAGAAGGCTCCAGGGAGACCTTATAGCAGCCTGCCAGTGCCTAAAGGGGCCTACAGGAAAGATGGGGAGGAACTTTTTATGAGGGCATGTAGTCATAGGATGAGGGGTAATGGCTTTAAACTGAAAGAGGGTAGATTTAGATTAGATGTGAGGTTCACTGTGAGGGCGGTGAGGCACTGGCACAGGTTGCCCAGAGAGGCTGTGGCTGCCCCATCCCTGGCAGTGTTCCAGGCCAGGCTGGATGGGGCTTGGAGCAACCTGGTCTGGTGGAAGGTGTCCCTGCCCATGGCAGGGGGTTGGAACTAGGTGATCTTTAAGGTCCCTTCCAATCCAAACCATTAGGTGATTCTATGAAAAAATAGAAAAATAGTCTTTATTTTTCCATTCCGTTGCATTAGAGCTCATTTTCTTCATTTTCTTGAAGTTTTGAATAAGTAATGACAACATAATAGTAACAACAATTTGTTTAGAAGCTCAAGCTAGTAGGAGGTCTTACCACTTGCATGGTAGGTGCTTTACTCACAGTCACTGTAATAACAACTTAGTCTACAAACACTTTTCACATGACAGATGTTTATTTTAAACCCCAGTTCAAATGATGAAATATTTAACCTTGTTTTGCAGATAGAAGAATAAATGGCATGCCTGAAAACAGAAGCAATATTAGCTGTGCTAGGTAATGGACCCAATTCTCTCCAGAGCCAGTCCAGCGTCTGCATAAGAACAGATTCACACACTGAGGACTGATCCCTCAACGCACTGTTGCTCTGGAAAAATCTTTTAAGTAGATGACAGTGTGAAATGCAGAAATGATCATGCAGTCACAGACAAATTAATGGCAACATCAGAACTAGACCTCAGAAGATAATCTCAGAAGTCCGTACAGACGGATACAGATCTGGCATAGTAAAATCACATCCATCTTGTGGATATTTGGCTAGCTAAGGACGTAACAAAACAAGCTCACATCTGCCTGTATGTGTCTGCGTAGACATAGCCATAAATTCCAGTCTCATGCCTAATTCTCTCACTCACACTGCTTCATCAAGAATGCTGCAGAAGCAAGTTGCTGCTATCGTTCACCACCACCGCTCAGACACCAAGCAAAGGAATGCAACAGAGCAATTTTCGTTTGCTCCCTATGTTCAAGGCTGATTCGCATCTTTCTGCTTGTTCCTGCTTCCCACTAAAACACTTTTCACTGCGGGGG
>JANZLQ010000027.1:18432076-18451459 GCA_026212715.1 Elanus axillaris | reverse complement strand
GCAGCTGTGATGTACCCCCCCCCCACCCGCCCCGGTCTGCCGAGGCTCGGCAGGACAAGGGCACCGGGATTCTGTGAGAGCACGGGCGGAGGGGGCAGAACGCCGCTTTAAGGGATCGCCACCTCTTTGAGGAGGGTTTGGTTTTGCTGCGTCTTTTGGGGAAGCCACTTTCCTGGTGTCACCCTTCTCGTCCACCGGGGGGGGGGGGTGATCTTCTCTGACCGCCCCAGCGGGCTTGTGGCAACCACGCAGGAACACACACACACCCCCCCACACCCACCCGAAAGCGGGTTGAAAGGATGATGGTTTGGGTTTGGGTTTGCAATTCACATTTGCTGCTCTGCAGTAACCCGCGGCCTTTGTCTCGCTTAGGAGGGGTCAGACATCTTGTGCTCAGGCTCGGTCTAAGCGAGCGGCTTGTCTGTGGATGTTCCGCCTGGGTCCCGGCTCCCTGTCAACCCGCGCTCGGCCTCTGCACTCGGTCTGCGGCTTTGTCAGGCACTGCCTGCTGCAACAGTCCCTCTGACCTCTAACTTCACCCAGGGCTCGGCACACGTGGTCAATAAGCGCATCAGCTTTTACTGGTAGGTTTGCTTTTTTGATCAGGCAAAGAGTTTGTTTCTCACAGTGGGTTGTTTACTTTCCAGAGGCTTATCCCTAACAGGATACTAATTTTTCCAGCAAAGAGATGAGCTGCCAGTCTTGATTAGCCCCCTAAAATACAGATTTTAACATTCCAAACACCGCTAGAGAGTGCAGTAGTAGGCATTCCTGTTGGCAACCTCATCCAAGCATTCAAAAAAAAAAGGAAAAAACTAAGGGACTTAGGTGCAGCACTGCTGTGGAAGTGAAACATTCAAATTGCAGTTTGCAGGCCTCCAGACTGGGGTCTAACCCCCTGCTTTAGGTGCAGATGCTGTGGCAAGCTTGCCCATGTCCCAGCGACGACGACTGGATGAACAGCTGCACGTGGGCCATGCACAGACACAGGACATTCTCTCCAGGGCTACCTGTATTTCTTACCATAGGTCTATTTCAAATGTGTTTTAATTTAAATTTACATTACTTAAATACATTTAAGATTTAGATGTAAAATTTAATATTTAATTTTCAATTTAAATTTCAATTTAATTTGATATTTATTACATTCCCTTTAAAGATTGTTTGGACACTTAAAGAATAATAAACTCACACAGAGGATGGGAGATAGAGCTGAGTCTCCTCAAATTACTGACACTGAACTTTGTATGCAAAATACACCCCGGTGCTAATAATGCATGCAAACATTGTGAACACATACAGATATAAACATATATATGTGTAAGGGTGTGTTTACATAGGGCACACTCCCAGAACTCCACGCCAGTGATCTACACTTCTCCATCCACAGGAGCTACTGCCCACTTTGCACTTCCCCATACCACAGTCCATGCCCAGACATCTGCTGCACTGAAGATGAGGAGCAATGCTGATGTAACGGAGGGCAAGGAGATATGAATGAGACACCAGAAAATCTGGAAAGTCTAAACCAGAGCAGGATTGCTAGTGAGCTGTATGTGCCTCAAGGGATACAGCTGGTGCTCTGCAAGCGCTGGGTAAATCATTTATGAGCAACAGCAGTGTGATGAAGGCGCTGAGGGGGGGGGGGAAGATACAAATGAGGCCATGGGGAATGACTGACTACAGTTAAAGGTCATAAACCTTTGTAAATATGCGGTAGAAACTGAGTTAATGTGGTGAAGGATTTACAAGGCCTGAGTAGGCATAGGAAGAGGGCTGGGGGGGGGGCAGATTTTGGTTTGGACAGGTATAAAAGTTGACAGTCATGTATTGGCAGGAGATGAGCAAGCCTGGCAGGTCCTCAGTAGCAAAGAGCAAGGCATAAGCCTCCAGCTTCAGAAGGGACTGACACCTTTGAAAGCCCCAGCTGGGATGATCTGTGGAAGTATTCATGTCACAGACTGTCACTGTCTTGAATAACCTTTAAAGCATGTCCTTTTGGCTCTCTGTGTAGGAGGGCCCTGCTAAGGAGGTGCATCAGAACCTTCTCCCAAAAGGCCCAGAAACTGTGTAAAGTAACATAGTTAAAAAGCATGAGGGCAATAGGAAGGAGGAACAGCTTGCTTGGGTACAAACTTTCGCAGGGGCATTGTGAAAATGCCAGCAAATGAAAGGACTGGCTGAGGCATAATTCACACCACTGAGAGCAAAATGCAAATAAAATGAGTCAGTTGTGAGCACGGCAGGCTGCCGAAGTACACCCTGTGCAGTTGACGTGACAGACCCCTTATCAAAGCTGCTTTATCTGCCCAGAGCCAAGGCAGCGGGTGCATTTGTGCTGCTGGAACAGAACAGGTAGACAAATAAATACATGTCAGCTCATCAATCAGTTGGTCCCAGTTCAGTCAATGGAATGGACGCGGGTTGTAGAGTTAGCACACTTTTGCTTTTGACTGACCAGTAACCAGGTGAGCTTCTGTGTGCCAAGGCAGGGGTATTAGCAGCACAATTCTACAAAATGTTTAGCCCTTAGACTTAAACCAGGAGAAGATAGTTCCAAATCTACCCTGAATCAAGAGATGCCACAGATTCTTATTCTTCAAATACCATTTTCTTTTAGCAGTATCAGAAGGAATACAAACTTCTCAATGATCTTTGTGATTATTTTTAAGACATAAAAGTGCCCTTTCCATGCCAGAACTTACATCCAAATATTTTTACTTCTAAGCAGTGTAAATTGCATTTTTCCTTTCAAAAGTGTCAAGAGAACAAGGACCTAAAGGGTGGCTGGAGGTGAATGCCATGGAGCTGGGAATACAGAAGGCAAAGAGGCAGACAGGGTGGCATCTCTGAGCAGCCCCTCTCTGCTTGCAGACTGCACTTGCATACCCTGAAACTAGGTGAAATTCCAGGCATTCTTACTTTATTTTGACAAATTCTTTCTTCCTTCCAAGCGGTCCGGCCTCTGCCTTGGGATAAGGCTGTCCTTTCACTCCTGAGGGGCAAGCTCTTCAGTTGTTTCAGCAGAAAGGCTTTCTACACAATCCATCAAACTGAACATTTACAGCATTTAATAAAAGTCTGAGCACCCTAGGACTTGCAGACAGGCATCTCTTGGTTCCCTCTGTAGAAGGGACAGGATAAGGTTTCTGTGTGCCTGTGTGTAGGACAACACTGCTTACACATAGCTAAACTGGCAGCAGAATTTGTTCATTATTCCTCATTCCTGGATTAATGTAAGGACAAAAGGATCATGAAGGATGCTAACTGGAGCAGAGGCTTTAACCTTCTTTCAGTTTGCAGATCCCCAGAGATTTTCAAGAAATGATGCTGACAGCAGACTTGTTTTCCTAGACTTGCTCTTGCAGGCGCAGCGGAGGTTACACATGGGAACACACCAGTCTGTGGCCATGGAAGGGAAGGGGCTGCTCAGAAATTAGAAACTCCTCTTCAATTTGCAGTTATTGCACTTTGATTTGGTGACCTATCAGGAGGGTGGAAAGAAGATTGACTTGGGGATAAGGGAAAAGTCCTGTGTTCATCTCCAGGAAATTCAGTTTCCAGGTTGCAAATGGAAGATGTCTCCCACTGTCAGAGCTTGTCTTTGGCAGGAGTCACAGAATCACAGAATGGTTGAGGTTGGAAGGGACCTATGGAGATCATCTCATCCAACCTCCTTGCTCAAGCAGGGCCGCCTTGAGCCGGTTGCCCAGGCCCACGTCCAGCTGGGTTTTGACTATCTCTAAGGATGAAGAGTCCACAGCACCAACGGGCAACCTGTGCCAGTGCTGGTTCACCCTTGCAGCAAGAAAAAGAGTCTTTCCTGATGTTCAGACAGCACCTCCTGTGTTTCAGTTTGTGTCTGTGGCCTCTGGTCCTGGCACTGGACACCACTAAGAAGAGCCTGGCTCCATCTTCTTTGCACCCTCCCTTTAGGTATTCATATATACTGACAAGATTCCCCGCTGAGCCTGCTCTTATCCAGGCTGAACAGTCCCAGCTCTCTCAGCCTTTCGCATAGGAGAGATGCTCCAGTTCCCTGCATCATCTTCGTGGCCCTTCACTGGACTCTCTCCCACTGCAGGTGGGACATACTGGAAAGAGTCCAGTAGTGGTTGGTGGTATGGGGCTGCCCTGGCTTCACTGCTGAATGGTGAGTGCAGACTCAGAGGGGTTGTTTTCCTCAGACTGGTTTTCCCAGAAGGGAAAAGCCCCACTCCTTTCCCTCTCACTGCAACTGCCTGGATGAATGAGTGATGGCAGGTTAGTGGGCAGTGTGGTCTGCCAAGCCCACATGCTGTTTTCTCACGTTTCAGTCAGTTGTTTTCACCCTTCTGGCAAGTAAAAATAATACGTTTCTGAGGGACTTTGAATCTGGTGATGTGGGAAGAACCACCTGCTATAAAACACCGGGGAAGTTTTCCTGTTAATTTGTCAAAGGCAGAATTTTAATCTATCTTTGTGGAAAAAAGACCCCTGAAATCACTGAAGCAACCCCTTGCTAAGGGGCTTAACATGTGGCAAAAGTTACAGGGGCAGCCAGGAAAGTGCGGTGTTTTATTAATGAGTGTTTGCAGAAGGCTCTGCTGAGGTCAGAGATGTTTTTTTGCCTCTAAGGGAGTGACGCTTGTGGGTTACAGAGGAGTAAAGCTTTCCCTGGTTCCGAGGTAAGTTTGGTGGAAAGGTCCATCCCAGACTGGGCAGACTGGTGTTATTCAGCCGTGTAGGGTACAGAAGCTGGACAGTGCAGCCTGGAAAGCTTTTCTTTTCGCTTTTGCTTCCTTGGGACACCCTTCTCCATCCATGGGTAGGTGGTCCGGCAGGCAGAAACCCTGGGTGATGCGCCCGTGTGTGGGCTGGGCCGGGCAGGACCGAGTGGGAGTGTGGGCAGAGAGCAACGCTGCTGCAGCAGGAACATCCTCAGACCTCCAGAACCCCCCTCAGCACCGAGCGGGATTGAGCAGCCCACTCACGTCGCACACCAGGAGAGTCTAACCTACAGCCTTCTCTAGGCAGTGAGCAGGGCCAAAGTCCTGCTCCTCAATGGAGGTCAGAGCCTCCTACTTAATTTAGTGGCAGAAGCAAGACTATCCTGCTAGTTCTCAACAGAAGGAATCATAGAATCATAGAATCATTTAGGTTGGAAAAGACCTTTAAGATCATTGAGTCCAACCATCAATGATGCCAACTAAACCACATCCTGAATCTCCTAATGGAGAATGGGAAAGCGGCTGAGCTCCGTGTACATCTCTAGAACATCCAAGGTCTCATACTGAGTCTGGGATGCGCTCGACTGGCCCTCGAGATCTAAAAATGAGTTTTCAGGGCTCACTGTTAGAAAAGACTTTCTGTTTAGAAAGAGACAGCAATTAAGAGCCCAACTCTGAAATCGGTGGCACACCAGTGGGGTTTCAGGTCTCAGCCCGGTGGTGATACGACATCCCCACGTGCTGGCAGAGCTCAGGCACTGTTGCTCAGCCGAGCAGCCACACTTCCCCATAGTACAAATGCAAGCGGGTCCATGTCCTTGCAGAGCGATGTTCCACTAGAGCTTTTGCAGTTAGAGTTTTTTTCTGAAGCTGTTTTTGAAGATATTATGACAATTCTACATAGGGTTGTCATTAGGAGAACTTTTAAATTAAAAATACAAATACATGTATGTATACATATGTACCCTGTACTTGCCACTTACCAACTTACTGTGTCTGTCCTCAGAAACTATTTCTCATGATAGATCTAGAAGGTCTGACCTATACCATCTTAATCACATAATCACTATGCTAAACAACAAACTGTAGGGAAAATTTTGTGGCATAGGTAGAGACTACACTAAAAAAAGTGCATACAAAAAGTACAGATGTCAGATGCTGGACATTTGGAACATTCTGCTTATTTACACAGATAAAAATGATATTTCATTGCTTAATCCCGTGCGTGCTCTCTTTTCTTTATCAACCTCAAAATCTGTTATGAAAGGTTCATGCATATTTGCTACTGACACGTTAACAGTTGTTTGAATAAACAAAGTGCATTTTCCTTCATCCCTGGCTGTCCCATTGACTTTGCCTGGAAATGCCGGTGGCAAACTTTTGTTTGTTTGCAAAACTGGCCATAGAAAGATAGCGGTGTGAATTCTGTCCTGCAATGTTTGCACAAGCACTGGTGGCAGAACGAACACAAATACTCATGGGAATTTGTTTCTGCAAGGTTAATGTCAGAAGTGATTTATTGAAGCCTTCCTCCTGCTCACCAGTCTGGCATCCATCAAGCAAGTAAACAACACCCCCATGATTTCAGAGTGCTCTGAGGCTGGTCACTGAGCAAACACTCCAGAGCAGAGTCAATATTTTGGGAGTAATCAATCAAACGGTATTTATTCCCACAAAATTTAAGTTGAAATACTTCAAATCAAAAGTCAAAATCAGTGTTTTTGAAGGTAAATCCATTTTTTCATATTGATGTGTTAAAGTTGTTCAGCAAAGTTGGCGAGATAGTTGATCCAACTAAAGTTAGACTCACATTAGGTAGAATAATTTTTTTAAAAATCAGCTCTTTAGTAAAATGACAGAAATTAATATGTCTGTCCTCCTGTATTCCCATTTCAAGAGGAAATAGGATTTGCATAGTGTTGCCACACACTCATGCCATGGAGATGCCCCTTTCAATCCTTTCTCCATTACGCCTTGTTCCTGAGAGTTGAGTACTTTAAAAGGTCTTATTTCTTTCTAATCTCTGTTTTCTTTATGAAATGCACACTGAAATGAACTCTTCCTTTTCCATCGTGAGTGATAACTATAGAAATCTGGATTCGTAGGGCCCTACTGAATTGCAGGTAGAGCTCCAAGAACCAAGCCCAGCCCTCAGGGAATTTAATTTATACGGTGACTGGATTGTAACCATTCTTACGGTTACTTGTGGCCAAGTCAGTGGTTACTGAACCCAGCCAAGAAGGATAGTAATTATTTTCTTCTGTTTATTTACCAGACAAATGGCTATTACCTTCATGGATATAACACATTTCATTCTAGTCACAGCCAAAACCACTTTCCCTCACCTCCAGCAGATGTTAGGTAGTTTAAAGTATCAAACAGGAACCTGAGACAGTGGCTTGAAGCTGGCAAGGACCTCCAAGCCGCTATCAGATTGAGCTGAAATGCTGTTTTTGTCCTGTTCAAATGCCAGCTTAAAGTGTTCCTGTTAATGTGAGACATGATTAGAGCATATTAAGCCATAAGTAAAGAGGGCTAAAGGGTGTTAGGTTTACGGCTGGACTCGATCTTAAGGATCTTTTCCAACCTAAATGATTCTATGATCAGCTGTGGACAGACATGCACTTTGCAAACAGCTGCGTTTATTGAAAATCTTTCACTCTCAGTTTTTGCCTCTGCAGCCAGCTACTGACCCTTCAGCTCTGCCAAGAGCCTCATCTGCTTTGGGCAGCGGTGCTCAGGTTAGTTTAAACACCCCGTGTCTTTGAAGTGTCCCGTGCTGTCCCTTTGCCAGCAGCCCCGTTGGGAGTGCCGAGCAGCCACGGCCAGCTCAAGGACCGACATCTGCCCATGCTCTGGGGCACCTTGGAGCTCTCCTTCCACGCTGTTTGAGTTTGCGTCTCTCTCGTGTCATCCTTCCTCCTTCCTCTGCTCTACGGGGCTCAAGTCCAGTTTGTTTTCCAACCTCTGTGTTATTAGAGAGATTTTTCTTTTTTCTTCTGCGTCCAGGGGAATCAGCGTGTTAGCACAAGAACATGGTGTGGCTCAGGAGACCTTGGGTTTGGTGGTCACACCTGTACTCCCTCTCCAAAGCCTGCCCCAAGTCCCAGCCGCTCCTCACCATTCGTACCACCATGCAGCACAGCAGCTCCATCACCTTCGGCGCTGGGCATGTGACAGCCCTGCCTCTACCTGCTGTAGTGCTTCCTAGAAATTGAGAACATGAGGGCAGTTTTCAGAAACAGATACAGCTTGAGGTCCATAAATGCCAGCCTTCTAGTCCCAGGATCAGCAATCACTTCCTCTGTAATGGGAGGTAAATTGTTTAACCTGAGTTTTGTCTTCATTAAGAAGACGATTCTGCGATAGGAATTACTATAGGCTGTCTGTGCACATCCGCATTAGTAAAAAAAACACTCTTAGTGAAATTTGTGTGTAGATGTGTAGATGAACTACAGAAGTTAGATGGAGAAAGGACTTTTTTTTTCAGTAAGGCAGATTCTTCCCCTCTTCTTGTAGAAGAAATTTCTTTCCTTCCTTAAATGAGCAGTGATGAGCCAGCAGGTGCAGTAGGGAATTGAATGTGAAGTGCCAGGTTTTATTTTGCTGTGGATGTATTCATGTGGAGATTTTTCTCCTGCTCAGCCCACTCTGTGTGCCTCTCTGGGCCAACATATCCTCAAACCTCTTGGTCTTTCTTCCGTCACTAGGAGGTTAACTGGGTTTTTCTGGGGTTGTAGGGAAAGGCTTTCAAAGCTGAGCATTTAAAAACTTGTGCCTCTTCTGCTTCAGTTGCTTTAGCAGAGCTGGAAAGGTGTGGAGGTCCTGGGCACTCCTTGCATGCCCATAGACTGCCTTCCTCTGCATGGCCTGGTACCGCAGTAGTATCATAGAATCATGGAATCATTTAGGTTGGAAAAGACCTTTAAGATCATCGAGTCCAACTGTTAACCTAACGCTGCCAAGTCCACCACGAAACCATGTCCCTAAACACCACATCTACATGTCTTTTCAATACTTCCAGGGATGGTGACTCAACGACTTCCCTGAGCAGCCTGTTCCAATGTTTGACAGCCCTTTTGGTGTAGAAATTTTTCCTAATACCCAATCTGAACCTCCCCTGGTGCAACTTGAGGCCGTTTCCTTTTGTCCTATCATCACTCATGTCCCAACAGCCATGGCTCTTTGATCCTGCTTTCTCTCTTAGTCTGCCACGGCCGGGCCATCCCCTCTGTGACACGAGACAGCAGCTCAGCAGCAGATTTGGGAATGGGACTGCAAACTCCTGACGGCAGCCCAGGCTGCGGGAGGGAGTCATGGGGCTGCAGAGCACAGCTACTGGAAAGGCCACACAAGCGAGGAGAACTGGGCCGGTGGCCACGTCTCTCAGACTTGACTTTTCACAGCCAAAAAAAGAAAAAGTGCCTGATATCCCGAGGAGAGGGGAGGAAGGGATGTGGGCCTGTGCAGCATCCTGGCACATCCCAAAGCTGGCAGGGCTCTGGCAGACAAAGATGCTGTTCTCGGGCATTTTGGAGAGGGAGGGGCCTTGTGAGCTCGCAGAATTGAAACCTAGGTCATCCCACAGCAAACTGAGGGCCAGCTTTGCTGACGCTGACAGGATAAATTACTGGTGCTGCAGGATGAGACTTGCCCCTTTCCCTGCTTCAGTTATAAAGCCATTCTCCGGGGAAGCAGGGATGGCTCCTCACTTCTTTTGGCTCCGCTCAGGCCACAGCTGTAGAAACATGATTGTTTTTTAAGTGGAATGGTATTATTGTTTGTCATAACTTTCATACTCTGGGGCCTCTGTAGCTGAATTTTCAGTATTGCACATATATTCCCCCCTCCTCTAAGAACCCCTCTTCCCCATTTCCAGGCCTTTCCTGCACCCCCTACCTTTCACAAAGATGCTACAGTTTTATTGTAGTTCTCTTGCACATGACTCTTCAAATGCTTTTTGCTTTCTGCCTGGGGCCTGCCAGCTTTTTCCCACCACTGCCAGATGGCAGCAGAAAGAAGAAAGGCTATCATCCCAGGCTGGAGGCTTTCCTTTCTGCTGTGCTCCTCCAGTCCTTTCTCTTTTAAACGTAACTGGTGTGAGGGCAAGGAAGAGATCATGTTAAGTCTTTCAAACAAGCTTTTCAGAGTATATGTGCTGCTGGCTTCTGCTCCTGGCAGCTTTCCTTGCCACAGCAAGAGACAGACACCCTTTTGCCACGCCAACATGTTATCAGGTCTTTTCTTTTTCCCTGTGAGCAATGTTAGCAACCTGCTGTAGCAACGCCAGCCCTGAGCCCAGGGCTGAGCAAGGAAACATTAATATTAAATGGAGGGTGAACTTGTGATTTGCTTAGCTGATGCACTTGGTACAAACCATCACTTATGGTCCAGGACTGGCAGACATGCTGCTGAGCAAAGTCTTTACACCAGCAGCTGCGGTATGTGCCCCGGTTTGCCCTCACCTTTCCAGATGGTGGTTTGGAGCCTTGATGGACGGAGGGGATGGATGGCCCTCCTGTCGTTGCGCCCCATTGCCTCTGAACACCCATTTAATGGGTTCAGTGTTAGGAGCCTGGAGGAAAGCCAGGGTGGTGAAACACTGGCCCAGGTTGCCCAGAGAGGCGGTCGATGCCCCATCCCTGGGAACATTCCAGCTCGGGTTGGACGGGGCTCTGAGCAACCTGGTCTGGCTGAAGATGTCCCTGCTCATGGCAGGGGGGTTGGACTAGATGATCTTTACAGGTCCCTTCCAACCCAACCCGTTCCATGATTATAGGAAAGCCTTTGGTGGCGTTGCTCTTACGGAAGAGGTACCAACCTCTCAGGAGCGATGCAATGCGGGTCGGGACACAGCCTGGCAGGGCTGGGGAGCGGGGGCAGGTGAGGAGCCCCAGTCCGACAGCAGCTCCCCGCTTTGCATCCCGCAGTGCCACGGAAAGCAAATTCGGCCTGAGCAACCCCCCGGGAATGGCTGGGACACGAGTGGGGAGCGGGGCCGGAGAGCGGCAGCGAGGGGCCGGGGCCAGGGTGCAGCTGCCGCTAGATGTCAGCCACTCCTTGCTGCAAAGCAAAAGACCCAAAAATGCAAGAAAAATCCCCGAAAAGACTCAATTCCTGCCTTTCCACGGTAGTCCTCCGCTTATCAACTCTTACCAAGTACTTGAGTGACAGCATCTCTGAGTTGTTTCGGAAGAAAATACTTCGATTCATCCTTTAAAACATTTAAGGTCGGGCTGTTTCTCTGCATAATAATGTTTTAAACCTTAATATTGTAGAAGCAGATTGTCAAATGATTTGCAACTATTTTGCAGGAAGGATGTTTTTCCCTTCCTCAGAGTAAGCTCAGGAAGTGAGAGAACCAGGCAGGAAACTAGCTAAATGCTGAGGGAAATATAAAATGAAGATATTTATCTCACCAGTGTATCAACAAGCCATGGGTAATTGTTTTGCTTTTTTTATGGTTAAAACCATTGATTTTAAAATGGACAAAATTAAAGTTAAGTCTCCCTTCCCTGAACCCTCTGAAGTGGATCTAATTAATCAGCACTTTTGCTTCTTGCAAGCAAACACAGCAACGAAATCAAAAGTTACAAATTACAGTAAACTTTGCAGTGGAATAATATTTGTGTTTGGAGTTTAACCCATTTCCTCTAGTGGTGTACCTAACATCTGGCACACAGGAGCTCTCTGCTCCCCCCAAAAACTAGGAAAACAGAATAGTTTCTCAGTGATACCTTAGCACGTGAGTCCTCCTTTGCTGCCACTACCCTCTAAGCCACCTTTGTGCTCTTCCAGCCCTGTAGTGACTGTTTCGTAGGCTGTTCCCAAAGAGTAAAACAAAACAGCTGGTTGTTAACAACACAAAGCTGTTACAACATCTGGAGTCTGCCAGGATGCACAGAACCTCCGGCCAGGAATCCTTTCCCAGCTGCGGGAAATACTAGTGATACGGGATCTACTGTACCAGCTCAGCATCAGCTGGAAGCAGCCTGATCTGCACCCACCCTCTCGTCCACTCTTCTTGGCGAGGTGCAGCAGGAGGACGGCATGACGTGGCTCCAGCCTGGACCGTGCTCTGCCTCATCGCTGTTGCAGCCAGCATTGGCTTTGCAAGCATGAAGAGATGCTCCGCTTTGTACAGGAACTACATTAATATTTGGCAGTCTGGCTGAACCATCCTCAGTTGAGACAGAGGCTGCAAACTCCTGGCATATATTTTAAGCCAATTAGCCCAAGTGTGACGAAAAGGGCACTATGGAGCATCAGCGATGCAGCTGGTATGGGGTGGTGCAATGGGGCTTTCACCTATAGCTGAGCAGTTCAAAGGTGGACTTGATCATCCCAGTCGAAGCATCACACTTAAGGAGTTACCAACAGCCCTACTGAAGGCTTTGCTATTGTAGCCGAGGCTGGGGAAGCTGGAAGTGGTCAGGTAGCTGCCGCTTGTCTCGCCCACTTCTGCATCCCTGCAGGAAGATGCACGTCTGGCTTCATGGGGATGATGGTGGAAGAGGGCTTGGGGAGCAGCTCCACAGGATGATGCCTGCAGGAGCCAAGGCAATGCAAGCCAGACCCCTGCTCCCCCAGCAGTTCGTGCTGCCTCACTGTCCCAGTTCAGCTCTTGGTGGGGCTGCAGCATAAACCAGATCACTGACATGATCCAAGTTAAAAATAAAGCTCCAGCACAAAACGAAGCAAAAACCCTGATGCATGTTCTTAACCCAGATCTTTTTGCTGATCTGCTTTGCAGCACAGCGCTGCAAATAGTTGTACTGGCAAAATGAAGAAGGAGCTGAAATGTGGCACAGTTATGGGAATGAGTGGGTGAAGATGGAGGTGGTGTGGCAGAAACTCCACCACCAACACCAGGGTCTCACGATACCACATTTTTGCATCACTGAAGCTTAGGATGATTTCTGGCAGCAGAACTCTGGCCTCCTTTGCTACAAACTTCTTAACATTTGCTCTCTTTAAAGGCAGCTTAAAAAAAACACATGACAAAACCAACCAACCAAGCAAAACAACCCAAGCCTAAATAGCAAAATAACCACAAGAAGCCCTCAGAAAGACTATTTTGTGTAAGGACAAGCAACTGTCAGAGAGACCTGGAGCAGCCAACACCATCTCAAATGCTATGCCTGAGGATCTCTGTTGGTGTGAACAGCCCCAATGACAAGAGGGAGATCCCGCTCCCTCCCCCAGAAGCTCTTTTCTTTTACGATTGTTACATTTAACTGTAGCTATATTAAAGGCTCCTAATTATAAGTTTCAGAGGTCTCATTAATCACCAACCTGAGAACATTATAGAGATGAGCTGCCAAAGGCATGAGCAAATCACTCTAATTACCAGTTTTAGATGCTGCTCTTCAAAACTTGATTAGCTACAGATACACAGGTGATAATTCCTACTGTCTTCTTTATAGCGCACCCTCACTATTATCCACTCTCGTCTTATTTAGGTTCTTATTAAAATAACATTATGCTAATTAAGTAATCCTGCACAGAGAATGCTTCATGATGGAGATGATTAAGTGGATTTAGATGATGACTAATACCGCAAACTGTACTATCAGTGTCAGAGAAACTGTAGAGGGATCTACACAAAAAGAAGGAACTCCTCGCTGCCACTCTATATCCTAACTGTGAACAGAAATGACAAAAAGGAATGAAAAATAAGTGGAGCATTAATAAGCTTATTTTTTTTAAATACATTGCAAGAAAATGCAGACAATCAATTGAATCTATTCTCTGAAGGGCTGAAATTACCCCTAGGAGCAAAATCCTTTCAAGCGTGTTACTAAAAGCAGAATTTGCCCCATCCAAAAGCCACTAATAGTTCTCATATACTCAACGGGCAGGTGGTGGATGCTGCCCTTGTCCACCATACACCCCAGATCTGAATGCTCAGTGCCACATATTCCATAATACATGAAATTAAAAGGAGCTTTACAAGAGGCTCTGCTCTCCCCAGGAGCCACATCACAGCAGTGCTCCAGCAGCGGATGGTTGTGTTTCCACCTTGCACTCTCATTCGGTTTTGCGGACATGCTCAGACAAGCCCAAAGCTCCAGCTGCATCCCCAGCCAGCACCCAGGACCCATGTGCCGTCTTTGAAAGGGTTTCTGTCCACCCCGTGTGCAAGCCCTGAAGCGTGCATGTACTTTCACCATCGCCCGATGATGTTTTGCTCTCAGTTATTTCCTGCAACCCATAAACTGTGCTGGATTAACCCATCTGGAGCATCCCTTCACTGCAGCATTTCAGTCTTCCTTCAGGGGAAATAAAGGACTTCCAACAACAACAATGAAGCCAATTTAAGAAACAAACTCACCAAAAACTTGAGGGCTGCCAGGAACACCTTAGTTATCCACAGAGGTTAAAATTTTATTTTGATATAAAAATTAAATAGCAAAGTTGTTTGTTTTTTTACAGTGATAAATTAGAAATTTACAGTACATACATTGAAGTAGATATATTTTCTGTACACCCCAAAATAATCAGTGTCTATTTCCTTAGAATTCAGAAAAAGGAGCTAATGTTTAACGTAAGAGCTAAGCTTGTACCTCTCCAGCAGATGCTTCTGAAACCTGCAGCGAGAAGAGCACACGCTGAAGGGGGGGAGAGAGGAGCAGGGACTGCCCAAGGAAGGTAACTGCTGTAAAATTTCTAGTTGTACAACCACAGCAACTGCACTTCCAAGACAGGATTAGTGTCACACATTTTTTGGCTTTAAATTCATAACAACATTGAAACAAGAGAACATCCGAGTTGCAGATACCCACTCTTCGCAACCACTGGGTTTTAGGCTATCTGCTGTGACTTCCCACTCACACAGCCCCGAACTGGAGCAAGGTAAATGCATGTGGATCAGTACATTTAGGGAATGGTGTCATCACTGCAACACCTAATTTCACTTTGGTTTGGTAGAGTGTCCCCAGCTGCTTGGGAAAGATGCTCCTTGAGGAACAGCAGCTGGTGTCTCTCCCCACTCCACCTCCTCCCCATAGTATTTTGAGTCCCTCACACTCTTTAATGGAATATCCCCTCAGGTTTCCCACAGGGCTATACTGTGCTATCCTCATCCGACTCACTTCCAACGTCTCGATCGCTGGGGACACCCGTCTGTCACAGTCACCAGGGTCACAGGCAGAGATGTAGGGATCTGATAACAAGGTACTACTTAACATTCACTTCTGCGTACATAACATAGTTAAAAACGCTGTTTATTGAATCAGTCAGGTCCAACATGGGTCATATCGGCCAGGAGAGTAGTCAAAACCATTTCAGAGAGAAGGACACTTGAGTGAACATGACACCTTGGCACAGCCCAATACCAGGTTACAAGAAAAGGCTACTACTGTGTCCTCACCCCTTGAAAAAACAAATAGCTGCTGACTTTACATCCCTCTCTGTGCCAGGAAAAAGATCTCACGATGAAGAAACTCGGCCATCTGAAGATCTCCTACTTGCAGAACTCCTTGTCCACAGAGGAATAACCAGATCCAAACACAACACTAATAGCGGAAGACTTTACGGAGATGATGAAAAGGCTCGGCTGGTATGCGGCATTGGCCAAGACAATGCTTGTGCGTCTTGAGCAGAATGTGTCAAGTTGTCACTTGTTCTGCTGGAGAGGGAGCCCAACCGCAAAGACTGCAATTAGGGTTTGTTTGGGGTTTGGTTTTGTTTTTTTGTTGTTTGGGTTTTTTTAAAAAAGAAGTACTCTAGCACATGTTTCAACACTGATATTGAAACAATACGCACTTCTGGGACAGATTAGTGCTCACGGCCAGAGCTGGAATGAACTGTGGTTTGGGAAGCACACAGGGCACCTGTGTGAAAAGTGAGGACTGCAATAGAGCAGTGCCTGTTCTCAGCTGCCCTCGAAGGTTGCGCAAGTCGAGGCACCGCGTCGGATGCTCTGCAGCTGATGATGCTCCACACAAACAAATGAAGCAAAAGTTTAGGGCACACAAATAAAACCGAAGGTCCTTCAAAGGGGTAGTGCATCAGAACAGTATTCTCTTAAGTGCTTCTGGGATATTTCTATTTGCATCACCTTTCTTATTAGGCAAACGAGCTCCCAACACGAGGTTCAAGCTCCCCATGAGCACAAGCTGACACCTCCTCAAATAAAAGGATAAGAAAACTCAACAGTTGCTACGAAACATCATTCAGCAAGAAGCTGGATCTCTTCTCTTGGGATCCTTTTACAGAAACTGGGGACTGAGGACTGAAGGACTGCTCATGTTCTGCATGTAAATATGTATTAAAAAAAATATCTCCATAGCTGTCAGTGAGCAATCGGAGCATCGTTGTGAGGCAGTCAGCTGTACTGCGATGTCATGGGCTGAGACTGTTCTTTTAATTGTAACTGACACACATAATTATAAAACTGATCTGTGTGAACACGAGGTTGCCAAGGAACTTAACATTTCACTTCTCCCCAGACTGGCGTCTGCAGCGATACCATCGCACTGAATGAAATATATTAAGACTTAATTGCTTCATGCAATTGGTCTCCAGAGAGAGAGCCAGGTAAGTTTACACAGAGAAAACTGGCATTGTTTGAAGAGACCCTCAACTCATTTTTCTCTTTCCTGGAGGAAGGAATGCTATAACATAAGACTTTATTAAATGCAGCAGAATAAAGTAGTCCGCTGGAAACAGCAGGAGCACCTGAAGGGACAGGAGTGGAGGCAGGCAAATAACGATAATGTGTGCACATGACCCTACACAGTTTCCCAGCTCCCACTGACTCCTCTACTTCTGGCAATGGCCTTGAGTAAAGCTTTTAAAAAATTAGAAATACTGATAGAACCACAGAATAGTTCAGGTGGGAAGGGACCTAGGGAGGTCCAAAGTCCTGCTTGAGGCAGAGCCAACTCTCAATTCAGACGAGGTTACAGGCGGTAAAAACAATGAGTCAAAATTATTATTAGACCATCAGATGACTTAAAGTAACATCCTCACCAATACCTTGCTAAATGCTAGTCATTAGGGGTAACTCTCAGACCTGGAACATCCACTTGGTATTCGTTGGAGGACCTGATCCTTGGCTGACTTGTGGAGTCCCCTCTGTATGGGAGCAACAGGATTCCCCAGGGCATAAAGACACAAACCTCGGTAGGCGCTTCCTTCACAATGCTGGACTCGGAAAGAAGACATCTAACTGAGGCTCTGGGTGTTCTGTCTTCCGGTAACTGGACCCTAAATCAGCCCAGAATTTGGCCCTGCACCGCCTTTCCTCCATCAGCTACAAGACGATGAAAACAACATCCCATAGCTGTGGGCTACAGTCCCTCAGCTTCTAAAGACTTCAGTGTATTGCATCCTGCTTTTTTTTATAAAAAAAAAAAAAAAAAAAAGGAAGATAACGTGTTTGGATATTTCACAGCTTTTAAAGCCTTCCTGGGCTTTCCTATTTTGGGCAGCATGGTTTATGGCTATTGCATCTGCAGCATGATCTTTTTGCTGTTTATTCTTTAAGGCTTTTTTTTTCCATCCCCCAGAGACAGGTTGTGTAACCGTCTCCCTACTCTACTCCCAACATTTACACAGCAATGCTTACACGCGATCAGTCCTTCAAGGGAGAGCAAACCATCGGGGTGTCATCCTTTTCTCACACCACAGTCTCGTTCCCTTTCCCAGGTTTCACCCAACCATCTGCTCTCTTCTCCCGTTTCACTTTCCCTGAGTTCACCAGTCTGTTCGAGCACTTCTGCCACGTGTGCAGAGTTTTGGCTGACCAGATCCACATACCTGATGTAATACCCACCAGGAGGGACATGAAAATTTTGAGCATCTCCACTGCCATATTGGAATCATCTGCCGAATAGCGGAAAACGGCCCAGTTGGAGATTTCGTAGAAATAACAAGCAATGACACACGTTGCCGGGACGGTGTACAGCACTGAAAAGACACCGATTTTGACCATCAGCCTTTCCAGTTTGTCAGTTTTAGTTCCATCTTTCTGGAGATTAGACCTGATTTTAAATAAGGCCACCAGTCCCGCTGCAATGAATAAAGTCCCAATGACCAGGTAGGTAAAAAGCGGAGCAACTACAAAGCCCGTCAGCGCATCTAGGTTCTGGTTCCCAACGTAGCACAGGCCAGTGAGCTCATCTGCATCTACCAGTCTCATAATCAAAATGACGATGGTCTTCACCGCGGGGATAGCCCAGGCTGCAATATGGAAATAAGAGCTGTGCATTTCTATAGCTTCGTGGCCCCACTTGAGTCCTGCAGCCAGAAACCAGGTCAATGTCAGAATAACCCACCAGATGGAGCTAGCCATCCCGAAAAAGTACATCAGCAAGAAAATTATAGCACATCCTGTGTTCTTAAGACCTTCTTGGATAAGAACAGGTTCTGCTGCCTCTTCAAAATCACAGGATATCCTTTCCCGGCCCACAGTTAGCCTCACAATATAAGCAATGCTATAAATATTGTAGCACATGCTCAAAAATATGATTGGGCGCTCCGGGTAGGAAAATCTGGATGAATCAATCAGGAAGGTCAGGACTGTGAAGGCAGTTGAGATGAAGCAAAGACTGGCCCACACGGCCATCCAGATATCTGTGAACTCCTTAGCTGACCTGCTGTAGAGACCAGCGTCATAGCCGCACTTGAGGACACAGTTCAAGCTTCTCTTCACCCAGATGTACTGATCCGAGTTAGATCCCATGCTGTGGCACTCTTCTCCAGGCTGCAAGGAGGTCTTGCTGTGAAGGGGAACCTCTTCGTCTCCCGGTCCCTCCATGCACATGTGGTTGTGATCATTCTGGGGTGGGAATTTGCTGCAGTTTAGGCTATCTGGCCAGGCAAACCCAAATTCTTTTAAAACGGGTTCGCATCTTCTTTTAACGGAGAGGCACATGCCACCACAGGGACCTATGGGGATGTTAATCTTCTCTGTGCACATTGGGACGTAGACCGAACAAAGGAAGAACTGGAAGTGAGAAACAGAAATCACAAGCGTGTTAGGGGAAAAAAATCACACAGGTCAAAATATAACAAATTTTCTCTTTGTGCCTCTTTAGCAGTAATATTTGGTCCTTTGCCTTACAAAACAGGAAGCAGCATAAAACAAATAAACCAAGAACAATAAAAACAAAGGAGAAAAAACCCAAACCCCCCTAATGTTGTCTTCTTTCAGTTCAAATGTGGTCCGAAGCCAAAGCCTGAACATTTTACTCCCTAGATTAGCTCCGTGTAACTTTGGCCCACCAGTTTCAATAAAGCCAGCGGGGTTTAGCCAGATCTAAACCCCAAGGGTACGATTTAGGAAAGCAAAGAACCAAATTAATGCAGTTTAAACAAATACAACTATATGTTCTAGGCACTGCCTGGATATTGCCGCTAACAAACAGAAGAAAAGGCGTTTATTGGATTACTGTGGCTCACGAACTTCCTAGAGGAGCTTCTCTTCCTTTTACCATAAGGTCACGTACGTATTTACAAGAGTAATAAAACCCCGTAACTTTCCCCGGCTTTTGAGGGATCGCGATTCTGCGACGCGGCAGCGTAAAGGGGGGGATGGCTGCTAAATTCGGGAGCTCTGCCCCACGGGCCGAGCTGGGTTTTGTCTGGCGGAGCCCATGCCCGTGGGGAGGACAAGGATCTTGCCCTTCGCCTGGGAAAGACACTCCTGCGGGGAAGCTCTCGGGGG
>JANZLQ010000027.1:18414051-18431071 GCA_026212715.1 Elanus axillaris | reverse complement strand
GCCTCCCCCCCGTGGGGGCTGGTCCCAGGGGCTCCCCATGGCACCCAAGCCCAGCTCCCCCAGGGAGAGGGTGGGCTGATCCCCCCACCCTCCCACGCGTGTTGGGGCCCACCGTGCCCCAGCCCTGCCCTCACCTCTGGCCTGTCTGTCCTCAGCCACGGGCGCTCAGCTTCTTCGCTGCCAGGCTAAAACTGTCCGGGTGGATTTCTAAACTGCTGCGTTTTCTTCCTAACGAGTTAAATCGCAGCGCTGGCCGATGGGCTACATCTGGGGTTGGGTGTTGGTTTTTCATTGGGGCCAAGAAACCTGGAGGGCACTGCTAGGGACCTTCTGGCATTTCTATAGATCGCCATAAAACCAGAAAGTGCGGATGAAGCATTCGTGGACTTGGAGGGGAAAGGCCTGGATGATTAAGCAGACCTTTAACTTGTCAGCAGGAGGAGGGATTAAGAGCGGAGAAATGAGGCTCGTGCTTAGATTCTCTCAGTATTATTTACACCTGTAATAAAATCCGGTTGAGCTGGTTGTGCCTTTAGCAAAAATATGTCATCTATTAATGAATTGTTCATAAAGCACTTTGAAAATGTTTGCAAAGCCCTGGTTAAGTGGCCTCTTACCTTGTGCCTATGGCGAGTGGCATGTGCGTGTACTCCTGAGCACGTCGGTCGTGAGCAGCTCTGCCTCCTCCCTACGCACCTCCGGGCCCCGCTTCTCCCCAGGGACTCCCGGCTGCATCACCGGGCTAAGACTAAGACCAAGACTAACAGACCAAGGCAGTGCTTAACAGTGGCTCCTGTCCAGGCACCAGGCTGTACGCCGCAGCAGAGCCCGCGCTGTGAAGTGCCCTGTGCTCTGTCACTGCAGGTTTTCCCGCTGCGGCTCCATCACCATTGGTGGTTTTTTCCACCCCTGAGATGCGGGAAGTGTGCGCGTGAGCTGTTCTGCGATGTTGCAGGGCTTTAAGCGTGCTTTCCTCTAGCAAGATGGATAGTGTTTTAATTGAGGTTTATTAGTCTAGATATTTACATAGCTCTCATCACCATAATACTTTACAGCTAGCTCCAATAAACAGTGCCTCTAACCCCACAAAGTCCTTGTGAGGCAGACAAGTAATATTATCTTAGCTTTTTAAACACACAGGCAGACAGCGCTACAGTCCCAAGGTCAGGTAAGGAGTTGACGATGGAGTCAGCCACTCGACCATATTTTGCAAGACCCATATTTACTCCCAAGCGTTGCCGTCCGTAACCGGCAGTGCTCAGCTGCTAATCTGGGTGGGTGATAATGCTGAGAACGCACACAGTGTGCTGCTACACGTGGCTGCCGAGCCGTTCCCAGCCCCACCGAGTTCACCGGCTGCATCAGCCAAGCGTGAGGAATGGGTGATGGGTGCTCTCCGTACAGACACTTGAAAGCTGGAGCCAGAGAAGTTTTTTGGTTTTTTTTTTGTCCAAATTATGTAGGAAGGAAGACTAGAGGGAGTATCATGGTGACCTTCAAAATGAGGAAATCTTTGTCTTAGTGTATGAAAACCCTTTTCATTTGCTCTGTCCTGCTGCAGTTAGGCACCGAAGCAGAGTTTGCTGCTACCAGAATAGGACCTTTGCATAATTCTCATGAAAAAACTCACGCGTATTCAGGAGTTATGCAGCAAAATCCTCTGCCCATGGATCTGGTCAGTGGACTCAGTAAAGGGGCAGGGGGGCATTTTAAAGCTACAGTGGACAAAAGTACCTTTTGCATGGAGGAACTCTCCCCCCCCCCCCCCAAACTCCCTACTGCTATTGCCTTTTCTTTGAAAACACAAAATAAATATTAGAAAGTGCTACACTGCTGTGTTTGCTTTGGAAAGTCTTTTAGATAATGGGAATTAGTTTTCAAAACAAGAGTGCTGGGAGAGGTGGTGGCAAATCACACGAGAAGTAAGAGTTGGAAAAAATGGTAACTACCCTGCTTTGAACCTTATGCATATATTAACAGTGACTAAATGTCACCATGATAAGCATGTACATAATAGTTTCCTTAAACAGATCAAAATAATAAACCTCCAGGATAGTGGGTTTATAGATTCTTAAGATTACTGGGCAGTGTGAGACGCTGGCCTGAATCTGGCACAGCACAAGCTATGCTCCTTCCTTGATTATTGCCTGACTTACAGCACATTTTTTTGAATAAATCTGATTTTGATTTTGAGGTTGCTTTCGTTAAAAGATCAGCAGCCACCCTGATAGTTATTGTTTATGGTGGCTGCCAATAATTATATTTGGTTTCTAGTCTGAGTTATCTTCAGCTTCCAGCCACTGACTTTTGTTCTATGTTTGCCGGCCAGATTGAGAAGTCATTACCGAGATTATCCCTGTAGGTAATGTCAGGCTGTGATTAAGTCACCCTTTGACCTTTTTGTAGTAAGCAAAATAGATTGAACTTCCTGGGTTTCTTACTGTAAGGCGTCTTTTCCAATTCTTTAATCAAACTTTTGATTTTAAAGGAGCAAGATTTGACCCTGCTGTTTGAAAAGCACTTTCAGCCCAAACCATCAGACATGGATCTGTCTGAATGAGTAGCCTAAACATCCCTGGTCTCTTTAGGATCAGCTAGGATGGGCAGACACTTGCAGAAGGCAACTCACATAATAGGAATTCCTATTGAATATAAAATCCTACTTGTAATTTATTATTATCTTGTTATTGCTATTTCCCTTTTAAGTTTGTATTTGGGTTTTTTGCATACTTATTAAAGCTATGGGCATATTTTTACATTACAAAAATTAATAATGCTTACCAGTATCTCTCAGAGTCTTCCGTCATCTTGCAGGTAACTGAGAAGGTTCAGCACTCTTCTCTGAACATTGATATCACCATCCCAGAGAGTTCTTTTAAAGATGTTGGATACAAGTTATCTAAATGTGCAGGGGTTTTAGAAGGTGTAACTTCTAGAGCTGTTTTGGGACACTGAAATTGTAAGAATGCATTAGTTACTATTAGTTATCTTTATCATGCAACCCGTATATATTTTCCCACATACAACAAAAATATCTGTTGGACACTTCTGTCGCCTGTTTTGTTTACTGACAATTCCAGAACTTCCATCGGGTGATGGACTAGTACCATAAGTGACTTTCTCTTCGTCTCAGTTTATATAAATGCCATTGTCTTTGACTGTCTGTCCAATAATTTTTTTGGTTTTGCTTATTTTATCACATTCTTGTCATTCCTTTTGGATTTATATTAATTCAAAGTAATGTCTCCTTTCTACTCTTTGACATTTATGTTTTTCTTAAACTTAATTAACTTTTAAATTTTTTATTTAATTTTTCTATCTATAAAGTTAGCTGAATTTTTTAATCAAGACAGATCACCTTCTTTATTCAGTAATGGCTTTTCAAGCACCTAGTGATATATTTAAAATGGATTCCTAATCACTATTCACATGCTTAATATAAATTCTCTCCACTACTTACTTCTGTACTTTGCGAGGCTGGCCCTTTTAAAGCAGGAAATATGTCTGTTCCTCGATTTGCATTTATCCTGCTGTATTTATCCATTATAATCAGCATTTCAATTGTCCAGTAACAATCAGAAAAGAAATGGTTTGTTTTGTCATGATACTTCAAGTGAACATGGACCTACTCAACCTCAGGAGAAAAAACAGCACAGTGAACTGCTTATGTATTTATGCACATATATACGCATATGCTAATACACACACACATTTTTATATATATAAAATATTCATCTATAATACCAGTGCACAAGGTAGCGCACAGAGTGGCACTCTGATTCATTGACGTTGAATCAATCAACGTTGATCTCAGTGGGGCAGAATGTGCCCCAGACCTTAAAATAAAGTATATAGTATGTGCAAATTTACCTGCCATGGTGCATCGTAGCATCCTCCTAGGCCTGACCCAGTGGGATTTGGTTCCTCATGCTCTCAGGATACTTTGCTTAGGCTTCTACCTTTGATGTCTCCATGTGAGCCAGCTCGCTCTGCAAAGGGAGACCAAGACAGTACCAGCAATGGAGTCTCGAGGGCAGGTCTTCTGATGTGCTGTTAATCTCTGTTTTCATGCAGACAAGACTGTAATTTAAAGTACTTTGGTGCAGCTAAGCTGGGACACACAGATCCCATATCTGGATTCACATGTGTAATTCCTCGCATGCCAACATGGGTCAATAGTTGCTCCATGACCCCTGAAAGTCAATATTTTGGTCTGCACAGAGACCTCAGAATTTGGTTTTGTAGCATTGTAAACAGGAAATTTCAGGGCTACTTAATATGCAACATTTTGAGAAATCCTTTGCATTTAGATAGCATCAACATGTTTGACAAATCAAGAAGATTTTTCAGATTATTTGAGCGGTTAGAAATCCAGCTGGCACAGATGTAGCACGCACAATGTTCAATCGGGCACTGAAAGCAAAGCTGGCCATAACTTTCATAAGATGAAAGGTGCCCATATAAAGGTCACTTCAACTATGTGTTAGTACTTTTTTTCACACAGGTATTTCTCTTTCTGAGCTTAAGAATAATTCTTTTTTTTTTTTTTTCCAAACAGTTTTCCCAAGGCCCCTTTCCTCAAATAATTCTGAGGTTGATACAACTCTCCAGCCAGATTAGCAGAACAGACACGAAGTTGCGAGGCAAAGTCACTGTCAGGATCCGGTGAGATAAAAACATCTGCACAATGGTTTTTTTTCAGAGTTTAGCTACATTTATAAAATGTTCTACTAAAATACAAACCCATACAAAACAACCAGCCCTCCTCCCTTGCCTGATTTTACCAGACTTCTCAGGAAAGCTCTGGTGTAAAGACCCAGTGTGCCAAATTTCAAGAAAATCTGTTCCTTTTGGGAAAATTAGTAGACTGTTTTGAAAATCAGACCACGGTGGTGGCAAAATTCAGCCTGAACTTTAGAGTCAGTGCTTCTGCCTCCCCAGATGACTTTCAGTTTGAACTGCTACTCATTGTTGCTTCTATAAAGTTCAGAGATTCACATTTTGGCTTGAAATTTCCCACACTTGACCTTAGCCCAAGGGATTTATTTTTTTTCTGGAAAATTATGAACAGTTTTCTTCTGAGAAAATTGTTCAGAGGCCCCTTTTTTTTTAATGCTTAGATAACTCCAAAACAGCTTGGTTTTATAACTTCAGATTTGTCATGTGCAGGGTGCAATCCTGATGGAGGAATGCACTTTTTGTCTCGTTTGAAGAAATTTCATTTCGCAATAGCAAATTAGCCTGAAAGTTTTGGAAATAATAGACCAATCATTCACAAGGCATGATTTAACCGTGGTAGAAAATGACAGGCTGAGTTCTCTCTCTCTGAGAGGTCACGAGTCTTGTTTTATAAATACGGCTTAGTTTCATTTTTGCAGAGTCATCTTTCCTTCTAAATCTTTCTGCGTCCTGTTTTGCTTTAACTCTGTGGCAGCATTGGAGGTTATTTCCCATATATTTGCTCTCCACAAGCAACGTTGTACTTGGCTTTCAGTGGCATTTTGCATATTCTGTAAAGCAAATTTCACTGGACATGATTTAAGAAGGACTCTTTCTGCCTTGCACTGCATGCTGAATTAAATTACTGCTCCTCACTCACCCAGGATACACCCAGTCCTGGTCCTCACATCCAGTTGTCACCCACATCACACAAACCTGCTTAGGGACATAGGGGATAGATTTTTTTGAAAGCATCCCATAATGCTTTCTCCTCAAATGTATTACCCAAGAAGTAAATACTAAGCTTTTAAACATTTAGATGAATTGGTTTGTTACCTAAGAAGTAAATACCAAGCTTTTAAACATGGGAATTAATTAATTAATTATTTTTTTAAACTTTGGAAATTAAGTTAGGCTGAGATATAAATCCTTCGGTGTAAGAATTGAGAAGGTGGATTTGCCGATACGCCTCAGCTGGTTTGCACTGCTCCAGCGATACCACGACAAGCTGGTTTAATCAATCAGTTATTGCAGGCTTAAGGTTGTTCTGTGCCATTGGAGCAGCACAGAGCTGTCAAGCGTGCTGATGAATCTGGCCACAAACCTTAAAATGTACTATTTTTCCCCATTAAAAAGCCCATGTGAGCTGATATGCTGTGTTTAATTACATAACAGCGAGTATTGACTTGCAGGGCATGGCTGGAAAAAAAACCCTTCTTTGTATTGTGTTAGGCAGGCGGTGGGTCATTCTCCTGGGAAAGAAATTCGACATCTGCCAGGAGGTGAAGTTTGCTGCATTCACACTGCTTTTGTAGCGTCTGTGAATACACAAAGGGGGACTGGATAGAACAGTGAAACCTGTCCCCTTGCTGATAGGGACTGTTGGCATGACTCTCACGAGGAGCCGCTTCACGCACCAGTAAAGTGGCTTTAAGTTATACACACAGCTGCCTTCAGATCCTTACAGAATCGCTGAGAAGTTTAAATAGGCAGCAATACTTGACTCTTCCAGTTCTAGTTGGACTGCCCGGTTTACAGTGGCACTATTCTTCACTTTGTGGGCCATTTAAAACATAGTCACTGAGTGCTAATTATTCCCAAATTCCAGTCTCCTCTGCAATTTTTCTGATTTTATTTATTTATTAATGGATGTTTTCTCTTTAAATTATCACAGTGTGCAGTCAGTTTGGGAGCTGGTATAATTATTTCATTTAAGGAGATGAGTTTTTGCTAATGTATTTATGCATATAGTATGGACATAATTGCAAAAGATGCCTGCTTTATTCTACTCCCTCTTCCAGTGTAGTTTCTTCCCCTTTCTCACACAGACAGAGCTACTTTTCCATAAACCATTTGTACGACATTCATAGTTTTCCTTTTTCGTTACCTATTCCTATATAGTTAAAGCAGTGCTACATTCATATGAAGACAAACACATCAACTTCATACCAGACAGTGAGAAGGACTGGTTTGGCAAGTCTTCAGCAAACAGGTTTCTTAATTTCTATCCAAGTTGGCAAATTAATCATATGGATTACTGTTACACAGACTAAAGGACTTTCAAAATTAGTCTGAGCATAAATAATGTCATTCACTCTTGTCCAGAAGGCTTTGCTGTCATTTTACCTTTACCTCGTGTTCCTTGCATGCATACAGGTGATTACATGGTGTGCAACCCACCTTACCCTATGTGCATACATGCTCTTCCTCTGACTCCCTAACAGGGTAGGTCCAGGTACTAATTGTCAGAAAACTAACAAAACAAAATAAATAGTCCTGTGATGATGAGGAGGGGTGGCATGACTGCAAAAGAAAACAGATCAGCTTAGATTGGCTTCAACTGTCAAGGAACCACACCCTTGTGCTTTTCTACCGTGCTGATCATGATGGTATTTTAGCACTGTACTGAGGTTTTGTTATCAATGGAACAAATGCAGAATTTTATTTTTATTATTGCTGGATCAAGCATTTGGGTACATACTGATCTTTTACTCTTGAGCAGTGTAATTTATATTTGGAGGCTGACAATTAATCTAGTTCCCCACAGACATATAGATGAACTTAGAAAATAAGGACAGTTTATGTGAATTCCATTTTTCTCAGGCATTTTTATTCCTCAGAGGGACTTCCATGGGGCCAAATTACCATGAATACTAGATTACCATGATATTTCAGTTCCTTATGGTAAAAGTTCACGTCATTCATTGCTGTTGACACTATACTCACATCCTTGGGGAACTATGAAAAATATAAAAGGAAAACTCCTAAAAATGTGCATAATAAACATAAGAAAGCTGCCATTTAACCCAAATATTCCCTGAGCAAAACTAAAGCCATTTCTTTCCCAAATAAAAAAAAAATCAGGCCACAGCTGGGCACAGGGCTGTATTGAGAGGTAAGGTTATTACTCAGCTTATCACAGAAAATCACTCCAGATATATGAAGTAATCAGTTGGAAGGAAGTTCAACACACAAACCCCTTTGCTCTGAATGCAAGGTGCAAAGCAGTGAAGGCTCAGGCTCCCAATTTAGACAAAAGCCACTGCGTCTGCTCTTCCAGTGCAGCCAGTTCCTGAGGCTAAGACCTAAACTAACCCCTCCTTTTTTTAATCGTGCAGGAAAGGCTCTCGAGGGTGCACTTTGCCACCACACCAAGACCACTGCAATGGAGGACAACCACTGGAAAGGCCAATGATGCTCCCTGTGCTGCCCCAAACCCTGCCTCTCCTTCCTGTGCATCTGATGTAGTGGTTGTGCAGCCAAGGGCGGCTTTTTGGATAGGTTTTGCCATTGCTAGGTTAGTCTGCCATCGAATCCTGTGTCGTCAAGGCAGACAGAGAAGGTACTCAAGAGTCCAGATCAGATCTAATGGCGCTGCACTGAAGATGCTCCACTCTCCCTTGACTGTCGAAGGAGCTTAGGATGTCTATCTCAGTTCCTCCAGCTGGTTGGGTAAAGTTATGAGGAACTAACATAGGCTCAAGTGTAATAAGAGGGTGAGGATTAAAAAAGAATTTATGCAAGAACCCTTGGGCAACAGTGTGTGACTGTAGGATAAATATTCTTGATTTCAACCCAACTAGAGGATGATTTTAACACCTTTATTGTAAGGCTAGCACATAAAGTGTAAGGCCATGCCACTCCAGCCTCTGAATTAGGAAAGGATGAACTGGGTCTCAAGCACATGATTTCAGTAACTAAAAAGCCAGCATTTCAGGAGATCATTTGTTAAGTAGACATATGGGAAAAGAGGATTTTCAAACTCCTTCTGGAAAGTGGTACTGGTAGGAGATGGCCCTGGAGTTTATTTTCTTCAGCCAAAACAAACTGAGATGCTGGTTGTTAAATGAAGTTTGTTTTGAGACAACGAGCTTCTGGTAAGCTGTACTGCAAACCTGTGTATCTCTTTTTTTGGGTCATCAATAATTATAACTCCTCTGTACAGTGGTAATAGGTGTATACTCTTTCAACTTGGGCTATATAGTTAACTTAAAATCTCGCTTTATCATCTGAAAATATGCTTTTCTGCACTATTTTTACATAAAATCTTTCTCCCTAAACAGAGATGGATGCAGTTCAGTGGGGGTGGGAGGGCCAGGAGGAGGTATAATTTCTTGCATACATTGTGACTTCCCATGTAAAGTTTACTAAAGTTCTGGTATGAGGGAACTTATTTGACATATATAATTTGGATTAATGTTGCTTCGTGGCATTGAGACATAAATTGCACAACTATGGGCATCAGGTCATTAACCATCCTTAGTGCCTTGGTGTTATGGGCAGTATACCATCCCAGCCAGGGCTGTATTGGTTCCCCCCCTTGGCTTTTGACCAAAGAGATCTGTATAAAACATTACCATTACACCTATTCTCCAAAAAAAAATCAAGAAAAATTCTTTTATTTTCTATCAATAGGATGTAGAAGGAAGGTGCTTTCTTGGTGTGGGAGGGGAATGTAAAATGATGCCATGTCTGACCAGTTACCTCATCTCTATGCACAGGCATATGTACATACATACCGAACTGTAGCCAACGCAGTAAGTTTCCTGCTCCCTATCTTCAAAATCTTCCAGTGCTAAAAAACACTGTAAAAATATCAAGAGAAGCCATCTGACATCAAGCTGCAAAATGACCTCTCCCAGGGAGTAGTGAAAGGCCTATCATTTATGTTATAAACAATAGTAATTCTTAACACATGATGTGCACAAAGCTGGACAAATATTAGATGATCTGCAAAACATGCCTTTGAGATGTTACTGCTACACAGAGGCATGGATGGGGTTTGGGGCTTAGGGCCCAAAGACCAAAGCTATTCCTATTAAAGAATTTACACTCAAGTTCATCTCTTCTAGCTGAGTACTCAGATACCAAGATAACCCCATGGCATTTACTTACAACTAAAAAAAACACTGGAGACTATTCTCTGGAAGACAATATTGGGAGGGCCAAAGAAATAACTTAATACTTTAAGAAGGGGATTTTTTTAGAGACAGAAAGTTAGGTGTTCAACCTGCACTGCAATCCAATGGGATCTGAGCATCTAACTCCCACAGGGTTCTCTGAAAATACTGACCTTAAAATGTTAGATTTTTCTCTTGGCCATGCCAGAGTTAGTATGAGGGAAGTCTCTGCAGGAGATGTCTGTAAATGAGATCAGAACTCAACCATAAAATGCTGATGAAATCATCTGGAGCACACAGAGCTGTGTTCAGTGATGAGTATACCATTTCATTATTTTTGTGTTTATTACATTTTTTTCCCCCAAGTGTTGGTTTTGGTTTATCTGCAGTTTTTATTTGATTTGTATTTTATTATAATTTACTTTCATTTGCTAGTTCTCAGTCTATTTACAGAGAACAAAAGAATGCACAATGTAGAACAGTAGAATAACAGTGTTTATTTTCACAAGTTTGGACCGATCAAGTAACTCACAAGTCCCAAAGTGGAACCATGCCTGAGGTAGGTTAGGTCATCTTGAGTCTGAGGAAACAAACAGAAATATCCCATTCTTCACTATTGTTTATTATATTTATGCCACTTGGGAGTTTTAACAATACCACATATATAAAACATTTGTTCTTGCTTTCTGCGCTATTCAGAGTTTTCTCAAGGCTCGTCAGTGCTTTTTTTTCCTAGGGACACAGCAATGTTGCTATGCTTTAGTGACTTTCTCAACTGATTTAGCAGAAATGTAAGAAACTGCCTCTAGGAATCAGCCAGGGGTGCTGAAAAGGAGGTTTTGTTCTTTGAATGCTTCTATGTTTAAAAACGGTTCTTTTGAGAGTTTTAACTAGTTTGCTTCAACTTCTTTCCTTGATTCTTTTTCATGTACATTCAAAGCTTAGTCCAGCAGAGAGAAACCAAAAGCAGCGTGTGTTGTTGCTATCAGTATCTTTGCAGTCCCATCAAATCCACAACTGGATCTTACACTGCCTTGAATTTTGACAGGAGGTCCAAAGGTGTATGCCTAAAGCCACCCCTGCCTGCCTAAACCCAGTATTTCAAAAGCTAATAGTAATCATGGGTGCACTGCTTCTTTCCTTTGCAATTTGAAGTGCTTTCAAGACACCTTGCAGCAAAGGGTGGCTGCTCAGCCACCCCACTGAAAATAAAGGCAAAGGGAGCAGCTTGCCTCGAAGAGCCTCCTCCAAGCCATTCACCCTGCTCACACCTTCGGATGCCCATAGTCCTGCTGAAGGATGATGTGGTTTATCAACCCAGCATTGCAGGGTAACCTAAAATCACTGCCAGCCTGCTTGAAAACACAAACCTGCAAAACACAGTGATTCAGCAGCTGCTCCTTAGGCTGTTGAATTCTACTGCTGTGATGTCCACGAGCTGGCAGCAGGAGTGATCAGAGTCCTGAGGCTATTTCAACATGAGCATTTGAAAATTAAGTTGCTGAAATTTACTGTTCATTATTCCTCTGGAAAAATTCAGTCTTAAATTGAAAGCCTTTTCAAAAGTGCTGACTTCCTAGAAACTATCAGTACTTTTCAAAGGAGCTGTTGGGTGCTCAGTTGCTTAGAATAACTACATTTCTATCTGTGGCCTTAGCACCCCAATTTGATGGACTGGCAGTTTTATTACAGAAACTTTAAGTACCCTAGGAACTTCAAAAATGGCTCCTTCTGAGTCTTTTCTTAAGTTCACGAAGCTATTCTTTGCTTTGACTTCGAAAAAATGCTTGTGTTTGAAGCATAAATTATGTTGCAGTAATGACCTTAAATAAGATGGAAATGGGTGGACTGGAGGGGCAAACAAAATTTTTTTACTTGAGAAATTAATCATTCATTCCTGCCTCCTTTTTCTCTCCTATTTCCTGAAAGATCGATGATGCTGAAGAATGGCCAACCATCAGCTGCTGCTCCTGCGGGCAAATGGTAATGACTAGCTTGTATCTACCCTACTTAGGGCCAGACCTCTCTATAGCATATTTATCTCAGATGTCATTCAAAAGGCCCCCAAAAGAGACAGACAGTGAATTAGCAATCAGGTGGCATAGACAATTGAGGTCCAGAGGTCTGCTTCACTTCTTGGACCTTTTCAGGAGTGGAGACCCAGCTGATGCTGCCTCCGAGCAGCGTGCAAGCCCAGCCTGCTCTTGTCCTTCCCACTCAAACTCATGGAAGGGTGAACATACCTGCACGTTTGAGGGCTGCTGCCCCCACCTGGTATGCAGGAATGAAGGACATGGAAGTTAAGTGGGACAGGTCTTTCCCGACTGCTGAATTTGATAAACATCGAGAAGGGAGGATGGCAGAGGAAGGACATGAGTTCCAGTGACAGCGCTGTGACTGTAGAGCATGGGCAGATGTACCTTTTGACAGCACGCAGTTTTTCCACCAGAAAAGACTTTATTCCATCTGGGTGGTGTAAAGGTGGGTTGTAAAGTTTCAGTCAAGTCAAAATAGGGAACTAGCCTTTACTATCTGGGCGAGGGAGTTTCGAGCATGGGAGTTGGCTGAGGTACCTGGATGATGCAAGATGTGATTTTGCATTCTTTCCAGGACTATGGAAAGCACTTTCCTGGAAAGCAGGAATGCAGCAGAGAAGCAGCAGGTTCATGGTTGCTGTTCTGGGCTGCTCTTGGGATGGTGTACACATGCACTGCCTCTTACTCCTTTTCTAGTGAACCGAGTGGCCCAATTTAGCCTTTAACAACCAATTCTGTCACCTGATTTAGAAACAAGAAATCACTGTCTCCAGGAACAGCAGCACCATGGGCTAAATAATACAGTTGAAATTCAATTCTACTGATGCCAGTAGCATGAATATGGCTCAGTATGTCATCTCCTGGTTTGGCCTGCCGAATCAGCGTGGTGAACACTATGATTTTGCTCTCTTGATGTAATCCTTGGTACCTCTGCAAGGAAGACTGCAACGTTTATGTTTGGAATGAATCCAGATTTGTATAAACTGGAGGATATTATTGTGTGTATTATAAAATGTTCACAGGGTATTATCCCACAGCCCATCCCATATTTGTTTTGGAAAAGATTACATCTGGAAAATGGGAGAACTTCCAGTTAATTCCTTTACCTTGAAATATCAGCAAACATAAGGGTATTTTGAGATTATCCCCTGCTAAAAAATGAACAAGTTGCATTCATGACTGTAAGCCAAAAGAGAATCTCTCTCCAAATAATGCAAAATGGGTTAAGTTTAAAGTGCAAGTAGTTTCAGAGACAAGGGTGAAATTAGTTCTTAAAGGGACCTTCTTTCCTTGGAGGAAAGTAAAACTGGCTCACTTAAAGGCCATTCATTCCCATTCAATACAGCCATTGCAAGCATTAAGGATACATTACCAGCTAGTGGTTTATTTCTACAAAACTAATTACATACCGGACTTACCATTTGTCCTGGATTTTGAAAAGGAATGGAGACTGGTGGAGCTGACTATCCTTAGATACATCACTGATGGCATGAAACTCCAGACCTCCTTTCTCAAAGGCCTTCAGCTCTCTTCTGAAATTTGCTCTTTTTTACAGATTTCCATATTCTGACAGCTCCCTGGAGAATAGACAGCATAGCAACATCTCCAAGGTTCTGTGCAGTTTACTGAAGGAAGCAGATGTCGGTGTGTACACATTACCTCCACTGACCTGAACAGAAGGATGAATTTAATCCCTAGTTTTTTAGCAGCAGAGTATTTTTCAGTCTGGATTTCATAAACTTTATGATGGAGGCATGAGACAATCACACAGATGGTGAGAACAAATCAAAGGAGAAAAACAATGAGAGTGGAAGAATGGGAAAAGAGGGAAAATAAGTGAGTGCAAAAAAACCCTTCTGTTGGAAAGAACAGTTCTTATCGGACAAGAGAAGCTACTTCCAGAAGCGAAGTTCAGGCTCCAAGAACTGCACGAGTAGTGCAGGGAAAAGTTGGATCACCTGTCCCAAGGGAGAAAACAAATACATGGCAAAAAAAAAAAAATAAAAGCACATAAGTTGGAAAGCAGCTTGAAGAGAGGGCAAAGCATTACATGTCTTCCAAGTTAAAACATTTCCAGATTGTTCTGATATTTAAAAATGTTTAGAAGGAAGATTTCTCAGATCCCAGTGCATTTGGAAGGCAAACCCTCCTGCAACGTGAAGTTCCCCATGTGGCTTCTTTCCTCAGTTTTTTTTTTCCTGTCTGATTTTGTTCCAATTAGTTAAATGCTGAGCGTTGCATTCCCAGCTAGACCACCCTGTAACACTGATACCTGCTCTCTGGGAAGGCAGGCGGTAGCCTTCACACCTCCAGCCACTCTCACAGGCTGAGATACGTAATCTACTTGCAGACACCAGATTTGTCAGACACTGAAGATAGTAGCAGAGAGTGTTTTCAGGCTGTGAGACCCACTCAAACCTGGAAAAACAGGTGCTACTGTTCTTCACTCAGCAATTGCCACCCAAGCCATCTGATTCCCTAATATAGTCAGTTATCATCAGTATAAGCAAACTGGAGGACTGCAGTGCTGTCCAGCAGTTAAGGTCTGTTGCTAAAGACTGAGTCTGGCCCTGGACTTGTGCTGAAAGCTATGTTTTGTTAACCCAGCTGCAAACAGGTACGTGGGCAACTGGAGCTGAGAGTCTAAATAGAGTAAGATGCTGACACATCGCTGCCTCCTGCGGCACAAGGCACCCAAATATTGCAGCTGTCCTAGTCTAAGGAGGCTCACAAGCGTATCTGACATTTTTGGCAGCCTAAATTTTTAATTCAAACACATTAGTATATCTGATACTGCCATATTAATGAGGACCAGGGAGTAAGCTGAGCACTCTCAACTCCCCCACCATTCATGCTGCTCGGCAATTAGCTCACTCCCTGGCTTTCTTTTTGGGACTACTCTGAGTAACTCTCTCCAAGGCACCTGGATATTACAAAGGAAGTCCTGAACAGCGTGTGCCACGTCACCTGGCTTTATGCCACGGGTTTCATCACTGACGTTTGTTTAAGTAACGTTATAGAGACGGCCTGCTATTCCCAGTACACAGCCTTGTTCATGTGGCAAGGAGAGCTCCTGAATGCCCCAGGTACTTACAGGGGCAAGAGTGAAGGCTGTCAATGCTTTTTTAATTCATGTAACTCCTTCCTTTTCCAAGACTATTTTGTCCCAGTTCCAGTCAAGGGTAAGTTTCTCCCAGGACAGAGTTGCCTGGGCTGGCATCTGATGCCAACTGGGCTATCGACGGTTTTCCCATGCTACTTTAGCCCTTGGGCTTCTTCCCAGAACAGAGTATTGCAACTCCGTGGAAAAGGGCCTGGAGCAAAGTCAGGGCTGTGCCACCTTCTATATTAGCCTCAGCTAATAAAGCCCGTTGGCTCAGTCTTCCTCGGCTGACGCCACAGGAGAGATGCAAAACCTCCAGCTCTGAGCAGGCAGCTCTTCAGTCAGATCAGGGTTGCGGTACAAATGAACAAGGTATCCTGTTGGGGGCTTCTTTATCAGTTTTCCTCAACTTGAGCAGGACAAGGCCTACAAAATTAGGACTGTTTGCAAAACCGTGTCTCAGAAGTGAAATTGTTAACTTGTGCAATTATTAATATTGTATGTGCCATAGTTCCCTGCCCACAAATACAAGGCAGCAAGCAAGCCTTAGGCCCAGAGTAGCAGCAAAGCCAAAACACACAAGCAAGAGAGACAGAATCCATATCTTAGGCAATAATTGCCTTTTCTGCCCACAGGCAGTTCTTTAACAGAGTAATGCAAAAACAGCAAGCAAGGCACTGGGTCCAAGCCAAAGTCCAGACCACGTTGCAGCAGGTTATCTTGCCAACGCTCCTTCCCTTCGAGGGTCAGCAGACGGCAATATTCACTCCCGTACTCAGCTGCACAGCCGCAGGGCAGTGGTACCTCAGCACTAAATCTGAATTTAAAGTTATCTCTAGGGTCTTCTACTGGATTCTGAACACAGGGTGCCACAGGCAGAGTTCTACCTAACAGAGGGTTGGTCGGTCAAGCACGCTTGACCGAAATAGCATAACGGAACTATTTAGGCCAAAAATCTCAAGCAGATTTGCTGGGAATCTGCAAACAGCCTCTCAGCAGCTCCGAGTTCTGTGAGCCGTCCAACTTACCCATCTACAGGCTGCTAAATTTGAAATGAAAGTATGCTTTTGCACCCATAGCAGGCTTCTTGGAAGGAACGGCAGAGGCTTTTGCAAAATTAATGACAACTTTGCTCTATCTTGTTGGGAGTGGTACAGCCTGGTCTCAGGTCTGATTGATGCGGACAACTCTGGAGGAGGAAGATTTGGAGGCAGGCTGTATGGGGGAGGCATTTTCCTGCTGTGGATCTGCTCCAAGTCTGTATTTGACTGCACGTTGCTTTGCTGAGGGGATCTATCTCCCATCTAGGTCTTGAAATAACCTCTCCTGACTTGACCACTGCACAGAGGGTACAGAGTGTACTTGCTCCATCAGGACTGAGCGTCTGCAAACTGCTGCTTAACAAAGACCTAAAAAAAATCCCCAGGTCCTGACACACCCAGCCCATTTAGTCCCCAAATAATCAAACTTTAGAGCTGGAACCAGATGCCAGTTTTGCAACTGAACTACAATCGTGCCCAGCTTTGTAAAACCCCATCGTGTCCCCAAACCAGGGAGCATCAGCCTCTCTCAGCCTTCTTTCTCCTCACAACGCCGTCGCTCCCGCTCCCTCGATGACTTCAGCAGCTCCCTGGGGAGATGCCGAGCACCAAACCGCGCACCGAGCCCCACACCAGCAACGGCGACCGCGCGCGCCGCCCGCCACCGGGCTCGCGCCACTCCCGCCCCCCCGCCGCTTCCCGCCCCCTCGGCGGCCGCGGATTGGCTGCGGGGCGGCGGTGACGTCAGCGCCCGGCCCGGTGCGGCGCCAGGCGCCTATAAAGGAGGCGGCGGCAGCGGAGCCGCCCCCCGCGCTCCCGGTGCCGCTCCTGCTCCTCATCCCGATCCCGATTCCCGATCCCGGTCCCGTTCCGGCCCGGCAGCACCATGAGGGAGATCGTCCACATCCAGGCGGGGCAATGCGGCAACCAGATCGGAGCCAAGGTAACGGCGGCCCCGCCCCGCCGCTGCGGAGACGAGCGGCGGACAAAGACACCGGCACC
>JANZLQ010000027.1:18383044-18403615 GCA_026212715.1 Elanus axillaris | reverse complement strand
AGTATTTCAAACCTGGATATTCCTTACCTGCAGAGAGCAAATCTGCTTGAGAAAGTGCCATTATCTAATATTTACTTTAAATGTCAGTGACAAGCATTTTGATTTACGTGATAGAGTTTTTATGGTATATTCGAGATATGATGGACAATGGTTACATTGGGTCTTTTATTCCCTTTGTAATTTCTTCCCTAGAGAGATGCGTGTATAGGGTGACATTTTGATTTGACAGTTTTGTAATTTTTTTTTAAATGGAAGATATACAGTATATAAGTAAATGAGAAATTAAAGCCATGTGCCTGCTATCTGGAATGGAAAATGGTGCAGTCAGTGATAGATCTTGGTATCTATGAAACTTTATTCCACAGTTACTGATTTTTTTTTTTTTTTTTATTTTTAAAAAGGAAAGGTAGTGCTGTACAGGGAAGGGAGGGTTGTCTTGGTTAAATGTAATTTCCATTGAAGGGTGGAGTTGTTAATGACAGTCTTTATCCCAGAGCACTGTGTAGTCCTTCTAAATGTCCTAAGGCCAGGTTGTTGGGTGCCTTGAAAATAAGAGATTTTAAGAGTGACTCAGTGTTTTACAGAAAGCCAGAGTAGGAAGTTGCAGCAGATCTGATGTCTTCTTAAGCTGCTGTTAGTCAAAGGAGATGCTGGAGCAGTCTTCACCTTGAGGTAGGTAAGGCTGCATTGCTGTGGTCTGCTAGGAGAAGTCATGAATAAGTGAAACCTGGGTCATAATCCACTGGCATTTGGTAGAGTCTGCTCTCCCTGGTTCCAGATATTTTTTTGGGCAGTCTTCTCCTTCCCATAAAGGGTAATAGGCAGGAGAAACATAATGGCTTCAGAAATGAAGTAGAGGGAGAGACAGTACTGGCAGTGTGTTGTGCTTTTCTCTCCCATGAAATCATGGTCTTAAAGTGGTGTGAGGAGTGCGTTGCTTATGCTCCTTGGATTTCAGCTAAACCTCTGGGTTAGGAGGTGAGGTGAGGCAGCACGGGCGCATAAGATTGAGGGGAGGCACCACTGTGTCTGGGTTTCATATAGCAAACACTTGTGGCATTATCTCACACAGCAGTGCTCCACTTATGTTGCGGACATGCTGAACTATCTTACTAAAGATGAAAATCTACAGTAATTTGTAAGCACTGGAGAATTTTATTTTCTAAAATTCTTGTCACTCCATCTCAAAAAGAGAAGAGTGAAACTAAGAAATTATGCAGAAGGGTGACAAGGATAGTGGGAGGTATGGAACTGTTTCTGGCCGTTCCTGGATACATTGTAGTCAACTATTTGGATCAGTGAACTGAATCAGAACTTCAGTCCTTCATTCTTGTAGTGAATAACACCCCAAACTAACTTTTACAGCTATCAACACTAAGGCCCTGATACACACCACTGAGGTGCCTAAATAAAGGTGTTCTAGGATTCGTATGCTCTTTTTATAGCTGGAGAGCTGAGACCATAATGTCAATGAGATGTTAATTTCTGTCTGTCTGACTCAACAGGGAGTCTTAGGTAACTTACAGACCTTCTGCTACATCTGTTAGCATCTTCATGAAGATTAATAGTTTGCCGAGGAAGTATCTACTGGATGTCCTGATGCCTTCTGCTGCTATCTGCTACTGATGTCCACTGCAAAGCCTCGAGGCGTGCATTTATTCTAAGAATTTGGCCTTCATCACAGAGTCCTCCAAGTTCACTTGAGTGAAGTGTATCCCAGTGGGGACCATGAACTGCTGCAGTCTGACATTTCATAATCTTTCTGTCTTGCCAACCTCAACTTTAGTAGTGCTTTTGTGAAGTGTGTGGAACTGAAAGGGAGAGCAAGGTGGTGTCCAGAATTCTCTCTGGTATTTTTTCCATGTAATCTTACCACTGGTGGTGGAGGAGAGCCTGCTCCATGGTCTGCTTTTGCCTGTTTTCAGCTGTATACAATATTTAGTTTAGTTGATGTCTGTAAAGAACTTTGAAAATGATAAACATTATTTGTTTTTGTGGTTTTGTTTGGTTTGGTAGGCATGCCTTAAGCTCCATTGCACTTACACATTGCGCTCATGCAGTTATTGTGAGCAACGTTTCTTTGGACTGGTTTGTGTGTTGTTGTTCCTGCTTCTTTTCTATTTTTCACTTGGGAGTGGTATAGTAAAGAGAAACGAAAGCAGAAATTTATGTTAGTCTAAAACTCATTGGAGAAGCTACAGAAATAAATTTTTGACTTTTATTTGACATTTATAAGATACCAATCTTTTCCTGTTGCACTTCTGACACTTTGGTCTGAGGAAGCAAGGCTTCACACTTCAGGTGTAAAGGTCTGTGTTCTTAAAAAAAAAATAAATATTATTTTGTTCCAATTGTTCATGACCTCTGTACAATACGCTAGAAATAGCTGAGGAGGTAGCAACTAGTGATCTGGCATTTAGACTACGTTAAGACTTATCTTAAAGAGAAAGATTATCTGGATTGCATTATTGCCTAATCCATTATGGTTTAAGCAGTCTTGACACTTAAGTATTGTGTAAATCTGTTTTCAGAAGTCTGTTCATGCATGTATTTCTCCTTCATCCTTAATTCAGGCTTCATTTCAGAAACAGATTTTGGCAGAACTTTCCTGTGGTTAGTTTTAGCAGAGTTCTCGTCCCATCTCTGCATCTAAAACATCTACTTGCTATTCCATATGAGTGGACAGTTTCAGAAGAAGAGATTCCTCTCCCATGTTTTTAAATTAAGGAACCGGGACTTTGAGAGGTGTTGCCAATACCTATTCAACAGGACATCTTTCATTGTTCTCATCAGCACCAGCAGTATGAAGCTTGCTCTGTTTGGAACTTCTCTAATTCTAAGCATTGACTGAAAACTTGTGCCAGATTTGAGACTCCCTGGGAGATCAGTGCAGATAAAGATGATAATGCTATTAAAAATTAAAAACAATAAAATCTGTTTTGTGGTGCACCCAAAGTATAATTTCATGGAGTCATAGGAGCACGCAGGTTGGAGGGACCTCGGGAGGCTGTGTGGTCCCAGCCTCCTGTTCAAAGCAGGGCTGGTTGGATGAGTTTCCTTGGGGCCTTTTCTAGTTGAGTTTTGAGGATCTGCAGTGATGGAGAGTCCACAATCACTTTGAGCAACCTGCTCCAATATTCAGCCACCCTCAAGTGAAATTTTTTCTTCCTTAGGTTTAATCTGAGTTTCTCATACTTGAATTTGTCTGTTGACTATTGTCTTACCCTGTTGACCTCTGAGAAGAGCCTGGTTCTGTATGCCTTCCCATTAGATAGTTGCAGAATTTCTGTGGACAAAAAAGAGTTTGAGGACCTTCAGTGTTTGAGTCATTAAGTAACTGTTCTTTATAGAACATGGGACATACGTTAAATTGACTAAAAAGAACATTTATTTTTTTGATCCAGACTGTTTTCTGCTATAGGCAGTTTTTTAGAGATAACATACCATTTCTATAAAATTTGTCAGGAATGTGTTGTTCTTCCAGCAGATGGTGAACATTTTTTGGAGGACTTGCAGTTGGTTAATTGAAGTAGAAAACCTTTATAAATACATCATCACTACATAGACACTGTGTAAAGCCTGTATTTCAATTACTTTTCTGACCTTAATTATGTGATAGTCTAATTGCCTGCAAGACAAAACTCAGTGTAAATTTATGACATCTTAAAAGTTCTGGTATTTGGCAGACAAAGTTGCTGGCTATTATGGCCAATGGTAACAAGGTAATAAAATTCCTCCTATACTTCCCATTTAGGATTGCTTGATGTATCTCCTGGTATAAATATTGTAACAACTGGAACAAGTTCAAAGGAAATCTTTGTGGTATTGTTCATAAACCCAGCAAATTTAAGAGGCTTTGATTTACTACTTAAATCGGCATGTCTTGTTTTCCTTTTCATTTTTCATTATAATGTGAAAAAAGGAGCTTAACTGAATTAAAGTTTGTCCCCTGCTTTTTTTTTTCCCCTTCCCTCCTCCCTCAGATTGCAGCTATTCTCAGGAAACGAAAACTTGACTATTATTTGCACAAACTGCTACCTGAGATCTTGCAATCAACTTCCTTTCTGACAGCAAATGGGACCTTGTATATTGCTTGCTTTTGCATTCTAAGGTTGGTATACTGTCCTAAAAATGAAATGTAATAGGAAAGCTATTTTAATGCAACTTTTCAATTTATATAATAATTTGTCTTTTTAATAATAGGATTGTTTGTAATGGGTCAGTAAGAAAAGCAATAGCTGTGCCATCATCTTGATTTCTAGTCTTAGCACTTGAATTTGAACTTTTGTGTGGTTTTTGTAATTTTTTAAATTGGTAAACAAGTCAATGTATTCACTTTGCTTCCTTTTCTCTGTTTTACTGATTCAAAATACATTGTTATGGGAAACTTAAATATACTCTAGAGGGGAACTGAGAAAGCCTAATCATTCTCTCCTAGAAAGAATTGATGTAATTTGATGTTGGTTTCTATTTCTTGATGTAAGGGCTGTGATGACTTTTAATTATGCTAAACTTTATCCAGCCATCCAAGTTTGTACTTCCCTTATTTATGGTCATAAATGAAGGAAGTCCCAACACAGCTTCTCAGGTTCTGTAAGACACAAGCTTGCTCTGAAAAATGAATACAAATAGCACTTCTGTATTCTGAGCTCTTTCCAGTGCATATTTCAAATAACTGTCAGGATATTTTAATTTTTAACTTTATGAATATGTCCTAGATGTAAATGCATTTATTGTAAGAGATGTTATACATGGACATGTAAAGCCTACAGTAGCTGTGAATTTCTGAAAGTTGTCTGACAGTGCACTCAACAGCTCCTCCAAAAGTTAATCAAACCCATTATGCCCTACTTCTAGATCTGTTTAGAGATGCCTCTAAATTTTGCTTCAAAGCTGGGGGAAAAGGCTAAGAAGAGGAGGAGCTGGCTGAGGAGCCATGGAACACTTTTAAAGTATATCATTTGCAAAGTTCAAAGTGAATCTTTAAGTAACGAGCTCTAAAGAATATGATTTTTTTCTAGCAATGTGAGTTGTGTTAATATTGCTTAATCTTTACCTCCTCTGAGCTATACAGTGGTCTTCCTTATCCTGCCATGTACTTGCCTGTAAATCTGCAGTGCCTTGCTTCAGTGCTGTAGTTAGATGTTACTCTCTAAATTAAACTGGTGTGGTTTTAAGTTTTATTGTTTTCAGCTGTTCCTCTAACGGAGGCTATTAGCCATCTAGCAGATCTATGATTATGCCTGTGCTAGTAAATGAAGCAGGTATGAGATTAATGTCTTACTCTGAAGCCAATTGGTATGACATCGCTTTCACCTATGTGAAGCATAGCTGTCTAAAGCTGTTTTGACCTCCAAAACAGCATGGCCAGATGCAGACTGGGTAATGGAAATGGTATGTAGTCTGTGTGCCTCCAAGTCCCCTTGAAGCATTATTTGGGTTGACCCAGGCCAAAACCATGCAAAGGATGATTCTAACAATTTAACATGAGAAGGGATACATGTAAATGCTTACCCTGCTTTTCTTACAGCTCTGCAGCAGAGTAAGCATCCAATAACTTGGGAGGTGTACATGCTTTTTCTGTTATAAAGAGATACCCATGAAGAGTTGTCATCTGCAGCAGAGTCTCTGCTGGTATGATCTCTGCAGACTGCCCACCACCTGCAATTGCAGGACTTGCAAATAAAAAATGTCAACGTGTTGGTTATGGTACTGACTGGTGCTGATGCACTGAAAGCACTACTAGAAGCAAAAGAAGGAAGTGTTTAGGCAGCCTTATGCATTGTGCCAGTTGAAGTACATGAATGTCCAATTATAAGGAGTATTTCACAGCTTTTCTGACCAGAATAAAATTTGGAGCCTCAGCAATTAAGTGAATAGGATGTAAGAGCTATTAAACGACATTTCAGAAAACAATGGCTAACATGATTATCAGAAAAGTCATACTTTCCAAATTTGCTAGTGTCCTTTGAAGCATAAATATATATATGATGATGATCCAGTTGGTGCATTATACATGAATTCCCAAACAACTTTGACAAGATTGCTTGCTAGGACTCTTCAGGAAGAAAGATCCTCTGTCTTCCAGGAATTAGTAAGTGATTAGCAAGTAGTTAATATATATGGAATAAAACAACGGCTAAATAATCTGCTGTCATAATATGAAGAGGTTGCCAGTGATGTTCCTGCTGTGTCTTTTGTTTTGGATATACCTAAAGAATCTGGAAAAGGGATGAAGAGTAGTGTAAGAGATTGTATGAGATTATTTAGGTTACAGAAATCTAAAACTGACTCATCCATTTCAGAAAGATCTGTTGATTAAAATCACTTATGAAATTTGATAGAGGAAAGTGCAAAGTAATTCATTGGGAGGAAAAAAGCAGTCCTATCCTTACACAGGGATGAGCTTTAAACTAGCTACTATTAATCAGGAAGGTGTTTGAGAGTCATCATGGACAGGTTCTTTGAACAGGTCAGTTTGGTACTTCAGTATGGTCAAGGAGTTGAGTAAGTGCTATTTGGAGAGAAGATGAGAACAAGCCAGAAAGCTGTATAAATACATAGCATCTTTACAAGTTGAATACTATATGCCTTTTTTTTTGTTTGTTTGTTTTTAAGAGCTTCTCCTAAGATCATAATGTTGACAAGTCCTTCACTTGGAATGTACTTAATATCAACATTCTCTTGCAGCTTGAGCCATATAAGCTTGCTTCTCTCATCTGCTGTTGGGTGGGTGACAGAGAATGGAAATGTGAGACTACACTTTTTTTTTCCCTTTTTTTAAAAGAAAAAACCCAACAATTTGTATGGGTGGTTTTCTATATATTTTTTTAATGTTTTGTTTGAACTTGTACGTTTCTTTGACTTTATTGCTGTGTGATACTGTGTACTTACTTCAGTAGCCCCTGAGAGCAAAAGAAATTGTAGTCATTTTCCAGCCCAGAGTGCGATTTGGTATTGTATGTTTTAATCCATCAAAGAAATATCAGTACGTCTATAGTGTTCTGCGTAACTGTGGTGTGAGTATTTCTGAACTTGATTTGCAACCACACAAAGAGATTGTCTATGACTGTGGAGACCTAGATGCTCTAGATCTGATTCTAGATAGTGGTGAGAGATTGGATGTGATAGATTTGTATAATAGGATGCACCCTGCAGTTTTTGTATCTTTTTTTGGTTCGAAAGTATATTACAGTGGGAGCAGCAGTAACTCAGAAGCAAAATTGTCCAGCAAGCCCCATGTGGTTGACTGATCTTACCGTCCTGGAGTTCTAGACCAAAGCAGCAGATTAAAGGGTTTGTAGCTGGACATGTTAACTCTTATTTACCTTCACAGTGCCTGATTTGAGAAGAGCTGCCTGTTTCCTTCTTTTGTAGCACCAAGTAGGAGATGTGTTGGCAGGCATATAGGGTGTTGTGGATAAAGTGACTACTTCATCTGTTCATACCTTTACTAAAGTCCCAGTGAATTTTCAGTCACTGTGTATACTGAAAATACATCTTAGTCATCCAGCAACAATTAAAAGACCTAAACATGAAATGTAATTGTCAGTGAGAAGTCTGGCTTATGGTAATAAGTCTTTTTGATGCTTTTGTTGTATTTGGTTCCTTTCAGCTAGGGAAAATCACCAAAATTGAAACTGCTGCATATTTTCAAGGATGTAAATCTTTAGGCAAGAAAGTGCAATTAAAAAAATTTCAGGCATTGTTTAATATTCTCACCATTTCATAGCAAGGCAAAATTTCAGACACCTGAATCCAGTATCAGCAATGACTTAGGCTGTGAATAGATGTTCTCATTCTAGAAGGGATTACCAGGCTAACTTGGCTGACTTTTTTTTTTTTTTTTTTTTTTTTCCCCCTCCTTTTTTTCTTGAAGTGAGTTAGGGCTTAAGTACAGATTGCTCTGCTGGCAGAGCAGTGGGGGTGATGATCTCCATTACGGATGTGTGACAGGCCAGCTGGGGGGCTGTAATCTCTTCCACTGGTGAGATCCAGAAGACTATGTCTGTCTGGGCTTCAGACGGAAGTGCTAGGCTCCAGTGTTGACAAGCATTACATCTGTTAAATGAAAGGTGTGATTTTTAGGTTTTCAGTTTTATTAAATACAAAACCTCATGAAGACATGGTTCTCTTAGTCTAGCAAGTACAGTAATTAAGTTTGTCCATGTATAGCGTTACTTTAGCTTGCTTCATGATATTCAAGCTTATGTATCAACCAGCCTCTGAGTTTTGGATACAGTTGTACACTGAGGAATTAGATGCATAACCTGAAAGAACTCATATTTCTCATTCCAATTTCTAGCCATAGACCATATGAAAATAACCATGCAAATAATAACAAAAACTTGGTTTCATTTACTTTAGCAGAAGTTTCAATGTTTCACTGATCAGACATTTTAATTTCCACTAAGTTTTATTATGTAAAATATGTTACTGTTGTTTCCAAAATCTTATCAAGCCAAATGTGTAAGCATTCGTAGAGGAATTCTAAACCATGCCAAAAGAACAAATTCCTGTTTCTTTCCCACAGAAAAGACATATGTTCTGTTACTTAACAGGTGTGTCTGGTAAGATGTGTTCATACTTATTAAGATGTTTAAAATGGCTTCTCTGAAACTTCATACAGTAATTGCTTTCCAAGAGAGTCCTAATAATGAACTCTAGCTCCTGCAGCATTTGGCATTGTCATCCTGAGAAATTATCCTTTTGCAGCTGTGGGAATGAACAGTGTGTGTAATTGCCATTACATCACTTGCTGCTGATACACTGGCTCTCTTTTCACTTATGAGCATAAGCTGGCATTGCTCATTGGTAATGTTATTTTTGCAGGAGAAGTATGAAACGAGGCTAATCATGCTTTTTACAGCAAGAATGAAAGTGGGCTAATCAGAGAGTATTGATTAATTATCTTTTTTCTCTTTTCTGTGTTGTCAACATGAAATTTTATCTAAGAAAGTTTCCTTTTCTACCCTGTATGTGTTTGCCATTTTGTTTGTTGTATTTTGTTCAGTGTGTTTTTGGAAGGGTAGACTCCATTGTAGCACTCTGTTTTCCTGAACTGATAGTGCTTATCAGCTGAGCAACACTGATGTAATTGAGGTATGTTTATTATCATGCTATCAAGTTTCATGACTGCCTGACTATTGTTTGCTTCTGTGATCAGCCTGAATTAGTTTGAAGGTGCAGGTGTCCTGAACAGACCAAATGTGGTTGGTGACATTGTGTCTGACATGCATTTTGGTTTTCCTCCTTTAACACTGACCAATTTATAGAAATATTTTCTTAGATGTTGTCTTTTGTGTAACTATTTTTTTCAACTGCTATTGTTGGAGGAATTTTGATAGTTGAAATTGTGTAGACTCTTTGAGTGAAATCCAGATCTTGTTGCAAAAAATGATAGCTTTCCCATCTTAATAGAACTGGGATGTCACTCTTGCTTCCAGTTTTAATGTGCAGATTGATTCCTTGGCTTACTGTAAATGAGTGGTTTACTCTTTTTAGCATGAGTTGACTTATCTCTTTGGAGTATGATTTATATTGCAATAATTTGGTTTGATTTCTGGCTTACTTGCATCCCTACATTCCACAAGGCACATCTTCCTGAACATGTACTTGGACAAGTAGCAGAGCGAGGAGCAACTATAAAATCTTTCAGAAGATTTTGCTGTACTTAGTATCTCCAACTTTTCAGAAACATGTCTTGAAAGCACCGCTTTCTTTGAAGCAAAGTAATCCTTTAAATGACATGGATATGTTAATGAAGTATTTAATTTAAAGTTTATGAACCACTTCAGGAACCTGTCTGAGGACTACTCAACTGTAAAAATATAATTTTTAGTATTTATTTGTAAGTGTTGATTAATGTAAAGGGACAAAATTAACCTTACTAAAGTGTGCATAATTTTATGATAAAGGTAAAATATGGTACATGAATTTTTCAGTAGCTTTGCATGTAATATGTGTACAAATTATATTTTCAGGAGGATACTTGGAAAATTCTACTTTTGGTCTCCTGGCTTTGGTGCTGCTTTACCTGCTTCTTACATGGCTATTCTCATCGAAAGGAAAAGCAGGTATGGTTTGTGTTTATGGATTTTCAGTTTTATATAATATTTGTTGTTTCGGTCATTTGATGATTGACATTTGACAGTTTGGTGATTCAGAATGCTGGAAATGAAGTTAATTTGAAATGGTGTCTTTTGCAAACTTAGATTTAAATCTAGAAAGCTACAGTGAAAAAGCACTTTACAAACATTCAGTTTCTTGTTTGTGGTTTCTTTTTCTTGTTTAATGTGTAATTGGGTTGCTTAGGATTGCCTGATGAAACTCCAAGGATAGCTGAAAGCTGCCACTTGTGTGGCCATGAAAAGTGGCGGAGAAATCCTGTGTTTTAAGGTTTTAAATGTTTTGCAATTCAACTTATTTTGGTAGCTTGTGTCAATAGGGAAAGTTATAAGTCTTAATTACTTTAATATGGACTGAGATGCTTTAGTCACCTAGTTAGGTTTTATTCACAGAAGATGACAAAAGGGTAATGTAAGGGATTGCTCTTTAAGATCAGGGGGGTTTAGTACTAGAGATGATGTGAACACACTTCTGGTTACTATGAATATGTGAACCTTCCTTAAGCAGTCATTTCAAAATAACTTCAAATACATATACATCATGTTGTTCACTGACTGTCAGGCCCCATTCCTGAACTTCAGTCATGGAGTAAGTAAAGCCCAAGCCAAATTTTAGGTAAGATTGTCAAAGTTCTGTCCTTTTAAAAGAATGCATTATCCATTGTTTTTGAAGATTGAGGATATGTAAGAAGTTCTGGAAAGGTGGGAGCACTTCTAAATCACTTTATTTAGTGTAACTATAGAGAAAACAGTTATAATAAATTTACTAAATAGGTTAATTATCTTTTAATGTCCTTTCTAGCTGACTGATTTCCATCCTATTGCACTGCAATTACTTTCTAAGATGGTGGGTAAATTTTGGTAGAACTTTGTCTAGTTACTTAGACTCCAGCACTGCCATTGGCATCTGTGTTTTGTTTTGTGGTGAGAGCAAATGCATTTTCTCTCTTTGATCAGTGACAGGACTAGCTCGACCTTTCCTACAGACCTGTTACAATGTGAGGATTTTGTATGTCGGACTTCTAATGTGTCTAGACAGCTTTAAAGGGGAAGAAGTCAGGCTGGTTGTCTATCTATGAGTTTCTTCTAGCTTTCAGAGTATTTGTGAGTTGAGTTGAAACTGCTTGTGAGCACAAACCTGTACAGGGTCTTTGTGTAACAGTGGAACAACTTTGGAAAAACTTGCAAAGCTAAGCTTAAGTGTAGCAAGAAGAGTAGGCAAACAAATTGTATGTCAAAAAGGGATTTCTAAAAGTCTTAGTGGCAATGTATGAAAGCTTTGACACGTTAGTGGGCTCTTATTTAGCATCTGAAATTTGAAAGAAATAGAAATTGAAAGAGGTGTGTGAAAATGACAGAAGTACATTGGTATAGCTTGTATGTAATGAATAATGCTGAAATACTTAATTCCTGGAAGGTTACTCTCCTTTCTGTCAGAATGCAAAATGTGTGACCTAAGGTATTTTACCTAAAAAGTTCACATTATATTGCATCAGATAAAATGTAAAAAGGCAACGTATTGCAATATAACACACACAGCTGAAAATGTGGAGTCATTGTAATTAATGGAAAAAAACGTGTTAAATGGCATCAAAAGGTAGTTGAAAGTTTAGGTTTTTGTTAAATACGAAGTTGTTTGGTATAAGATGCTAACTATGTATAATGTGCGAAATGATACTGCTGACAGATTTAGTGAAATATGACTTTCTGATTTCACATCTATTTGCTTGTTAGCTTCTGCTACAGGCAAAATCAAATTTTAATAGACTTGCCACTGGGTCTCCACATCAAACCTCTGTTTCCTAAGAGACATTTTCAGTCGTCTCCTGAGTAGCTTACAACAAATTGTATTGAAAAATTGGGGAGGTGGGAAAAAGTCCTGATTTAAGTTCATAAACATATCTCTAGCCCTTCAAGTTGCTACTAGCAGCTGGCAGCAACATCAAGCTTAATCACTTAATCTCTTCCCAAGTGGACACCCTATTTTAAGTACCTCACTGGCATTTGCTTGCACAGCATCCCGGTCAGTCCTGAACTTGGGAACAGCAGGCTTGTAAATCAGATTTTCTTCCAAGTGTTGCTGTTCATGTGTGCCAGCCTTGTATTTTTTATAATTCTTATGGAAGAATGGGAAAAAGAGATGGATGGCATGTCTAGGTGCGTTATAATGCTGAGGAGGAGCACGTTTTCTAATGTGTTACAAAACTAGTTTGATTATAGTTTGTATCTGTAATATGTAATTGCAAATTTGCTTAGCACTGGCAATGAGAAGGGGAGGTGACATTGCATAGAGACTTCAAACAAACTCAGGAAGTTATCTGCATTATGCTATGCCTCTACATTTCTATAAAGATATAAACTGCATGTTGTTGTGTCCATGTGTATTCTATTTGATGATTATAAAGTATGGTTATCTTGTCTATGAAGACTATTTTATTAGGATCTGTGGAAGGGGCCAAGGAATAAACACACTTGTAAACTTTATTGTATATGTACCTATAAATGTTCTGTGAGATTACTGCAAGAGAACTAGTCACATGATATGATTAGGTAATGTTTTGATAAAAAGTATTTCTTAGGTAATAATTGAATGTAGATACATAAACATGGAGATATGTGTTTGTAATGTGCAGATTTGTATTCTATGCCTCTAGTCCCTTACTCCTGTAAGAGTAACTCAGAATTTTTGTCTTTTTCTAGTACTCAAGCAGTGTGAGTTGCCTGTTAGGATTAGGAGGAAGCATCCTTACTGGCCAGTGCAGAGTTTATAAATGACGGTCTGACATCTGTTAGCTGCATAGCTGGTATATGTTTGGTGCTCTGAGAAGTGCTAAGAGGGCAGAGTTAAATTTCCATTGATTTTGACTGTACGTTGTCTCATACAGTACAGATCTTTTTAATAGTTGTTAGTGTTAGTCCTGCCATGCAAAGAAAATGTTCTTGCAAATAAGGAAAGCACTCCCTTTTCCTGGATGAATGTACACAATTCATTAGAATGTACATTTTTCTAATTCATTTTGATTATTTGGCCGTGACGTCAATGTTTTAATTAGTCTTTATGTATTTATTGTCATAATAACTATGATAATAAGTTAGCTTCTAACAGGTGTGCATGCACAAGTGTATTTAAAAGAATATAATTCTCTTTACAGTTTCACCTCTTTACGTCTTCTATTAAAGAAAAATGTACAATTCTTTTGTCACAGAATTTAGTTTTGTAGTGTTAGACATTAAAAGTTGTGTTAATGTCTCCTCAAAAGCAGAGATATGACTCAGTTACATTAATTTCATTAAGCTTCCTTAGGAAATAATTACATTTATTAGCATTTGTATGGAGTTGTTTTGCTGGTGTGCTCTTTGTTTACTCCTATAGGTGTTTCAAACTGCTGATAAGAAGCAATTTTATTTATTTGTAATTTTGAAAAATGAATATTTTGCTTTTGGCTCCTGTTTGTAATGCCAAGTTACAGTCTCCTGTCATGTTTTTCCAACATCTATTAAATCTTATCAACAGGAATTGAGCATATAGTAGAGGAGGAGGTATGTGGCTTAGACTGAAAGACATGGTACTACCTTGTTCTAGAAGCACAAAGACTGTTAGAAGGCAAGGAAGTAACTGAATGTACTTCTTACAATTGTTGTGAATGAAGCTGCTGAAATGTGATTTGAGGCTTGGCTGAAGCCTGGAAATCTCATTAGATCAGTTGTACCTAGTTGATTTCTATGACAAAGTAGTCTGATAGCTCAGTGAAGACCACTGTGATTACTCTCAAGGAAAAGAATGATATTCTCTTCAGTGTTTTGTAAATGTGCTGCTGATGTTTCAAAATAATTTGTGTTTTTCCAATAGCTAAATGTCAAACTTCAGTTTGTTGGACTCTTATTAAAAAAATAATGTATTAGTGAGTTTTAAGAGCTATAACTAAAGCTTTAAGAAGGGACACAGTTACAGTTTTAATGAAGCTAATTGTCTTACCTGGCTAACTTCTCCCCCCTGCCCTTTGTAAGTAATTAAGCCAAAGAAAGTTTTACTACAGCCACCTAAAAGTTCTGTGCCAGTTCTGAAGGGACCCTTCAGGGATTGCCCCCTGCTCTCCCCCCTTAGGCTGCATTAACATTTACATACTGGCTGTTAACATTATAGCGGCGCCTGTCTCGTCGCTACAGTTAAGACTGTGTCACTGATGGTCTTATAAAACTTGAGATTTAGGACTTTTATAATTTGGTTGTAAAATCTTGCTCTGGGCAACTATTGGCAACATGCTTTTAGTTGAAAACTTTGGGTGTTTTTAATCAGAAAAATTCAGTATACTGGACTCAGAAAAAATATTTAAAGCATGTGCATTTAAAAATTGATATAGTGCAACAGTGCATGTTATAGAGAACATCTATATATACACATATATTTAGTGTTCTTGGGAACAAAAGTATTACTATGTATTGCTTAGAGAAGTGGCAGAAACATTTGTGTAAGAACAATGTGGAATTTTTTAGACTGTATATTTGTTTTCCTGATGAAAGATTCAGTTGCTGTTACGGTTATTTGCTTGCCATAAATGCAATTAGCCTAAATAGATTTTAAAGGAAGAATATGGCAGCATAGTAATGGTGAAAAGTATATGCTGTAACTAAATACAGCATTTTTTGTAAGTTTGTCCATTTAAATACAAATTTTTTGGTATGTTTTTCTGTATAGTAGTATAGTATATTTAGACCTGAGGTGACAATTTCCTTTCTCAAAATGTTTTGCAGTTTTTGAGTTTGATGTTGTATTTTAGGGAAACCTATAAATCACCAGTATGGGGGAGTGGGTGATCAAAACAAGTAAACAAACTCTTAACACAGCAAGTGTTTTTGCAAGCTTTAGTCTTACTTGCTACAGGTAAGAAATTGAGAGAGGAAGCTACATTGAGGGAGGATTTTTTTTTGCATATTTTTTGTGATGTAGTGAAAAAAACCCTGAAGTTTGGATCACTCACATGAGTATTTTGTGGTGTAATCTGGTAAGGAGAGCTAGTAGTGAAACAACTTATTTTGGAGTTTTACTCCTCTAGAGTGATTATTACTGTGAAATACGGAGCCAAGCTGTAGAAGTTAATGGGAATGCTTTTTGTTTCTAACCCAAAATATGCTAAAATCCATTGTGCTTCAGCAACTGCCTTGGTGAGAGCCAGTGTTTGAGATCTGTGTTTTTATAGGAACAGCATATAAACATTTGAACATGTTTTGCTGCATGCCTTGAGGGCTGCTACTGGTATAGTTATAGAATACTATCACAGAATGACTTGGGTTGGAAGGGACCTTAAAGATCATCTAGTTCCAACCACCTGCCATGGGCAGGGACACCTTCCACTAGACCAGGTTGCTTTTAGTTACCAGAGGGAAGGAAAACACTGATCGTTCAAGGTTGCCTGGGAGTGCAGGAGTTAATCTGGAACATGCTGTGATTGTGGGAACTTTGTGAATGGCAGGTAGTTCAGGATGGGCATCTCTCCCGAGTGTTTTTCTTGGACAGTAACATCTCTTGCTCACTTCAGATCATAGTGGGAGCTCTTTCCCAGCACAGGGCTAAAGTATTTCTAATCAATGATTTACAGTAATTTGTCTTTCTGAGAAATGGGATCACCTGGGTTATGCAATGTTTGTCCTGACACACTCAGTCTCCAGTTTGGAAAAAAACCCCCAATATCCTGGTATTTTACACTAGAAAGATTCATGACCTCTGTAGGGTATATCCATGACAATCCTCTGTTCATATTTTCAAAGAGATTTCTATTTTTCACTTATTGTTGTAGCATTACATGTTAATTCTAGAAAAAGTTCCTCAAGTTGACTTAAATGTGTTCAGTTAAATCAGTATTATGAAGTTAGTCTTTAAGAGCCACCTTTTATAAGCACAGGAGCAGGCAAATTGCACTGTGTCCTAAGTCAAGCAAGTGGGGCAGAAGACCAGCTTTGCTGAACAGGGAACTCTTCATGGAGCTCAAGAGGAAAAAGAAATTGTATGACCTCTGGAAGCATGGTCAGGCTTCACAGGAAGAGTACAGAGCTGTGGTTTGCATATGCAGGGAGAAGACACAAAAGGACAAAAGCTCAATTAGAGTTGAAACTGGCCAGTGTTGTATCTGACAACAGGAAGGGCTTTATTAAGTACATCAATAGCAGAAGGAGGTCTAAAGAAAACATTGGACCAATACTTGTCATCTGACAAGTATTGAAGAAGTCATCTGACTAATAGGAATGAAAAAAAGCAGAGGCATTCAATGCTTTTTTCGCTTCAGTCTTTAAGAATACTGATAGACCTTGGGCTGCCTGTTCCCTGGAGTCAGAGGAGCACGTTTGTGGGAACAGTGACTTTCCGTTTGTGGATACTGAAATTGTAAGGGACCAGCTGTACCAGCTGAATGTTCACAAGTCCATTTATCCCAGAATACTGAAGGAGCTAGTGGATGTTATAGCAGGACTCCTCTCAATCATCTACCAAAGGTCTTGGGAGGTCCGTGCTGACTGGAAGCTAGCCAATGTTATTCCAATTTACAAGGGTGTGAGGGAGGACCCAGGGAACTACAGACCTGTTAGGCTAACCTCAGTTCCTGGAAAAATTATGAACAAGACTATGCTGTGTACTGTTGAAAGGCATTTAAAGAACAATGGAATCATCAGGCACAGTCAACATGGGATCACAAGGGGAAAGTCCTGTTTAACTAATTTGATATCCTTCTGTGACAAGGTCACCCACCTAGTGGATGAAGGGAAGGCTGTCATTTAAGTTGTAGCTGGATTGTGAAGCAGTCCTGTGTAAAGGAAAAGGATGTCCTCTGTAGGTCATAAAAAGATACCGTGTTACTAGCAAGATATAAACTATGTGCTTCATTTGTAAAAGTAGCTGCAGAGTTAAATTTGCTGCATTTAAATGAACTGTGGAAACCATTTTTTGTTATGCAGGAAAGATCCTCTCTCCCATACTGTGCTCTTAATTATTCCTACAATCAGTCTATGTTTCACCCCTGCCCTTTATTCCTCGTGATTCTGCGTATGCACATAAGATGTAGGTATAATACTTATATTTCTGCATGCCTTTTAAAAAGAAGTGGTTTCAGTCAACACTGACTTTTCTAACCATCTGAAATGTGTGTTTTTATTTCATACCAGTCAGCTCTTCCCAATCAGTTGAGTGAATCACCATTACATGTCTCAGTTAGAAAGACAGTCTAGATAACTGTCTTAAGCTAGATTTCATCCACTTCAGCTGGCAAAAGTTTGGCAAGATGAATCCTATAGTTGTGAACAGAGCAAGAAGGATCCTTGGGGATCAGTAATTCCAGCCCCATGCATTTATACTCAATCAGCCCAGGTTATAAACTAATCAGGCTTCTGAAAAACTATAACCATGTCTGCAGAAGTGTTCAGCAACCACGTTTCAAGACTTTTCAGCCTGCAGCATTCGAGTGTTGGAAAAGTTTGGTCCAGCTTGCTTGTGTGGTCCCTGAAGTCTTGCACAAGATGGAAGAGCAGGAGAGTAGCTACAGCTTTGTAGTTGATAATCCATTTTCTGGGATAACACGAGCAGACAGAGTAAAAATACTGGAAGAACCCACGTAAAATACATACTTGTGATTCTGGGGATGCTGGAGAATGTGTTGCAGACTGGGTTTATTTTCTCTTGGTGTTGTTACAGTCAGGGTTGAGCTGGATCATGCAGGACTATTTGGTTGTGTTTGCTCAATGGTCTCCAGTTCCCCGAGTTTCAGGAGGATTTACCAGTTTAGCCACAGCACAAGCCATGAGGTTACTTCATGAATAATAATGTAAAGACATCACAGGCAACACCCATTAAGCTCTGGACTATCTCTGTCAGTTCACATGGGACCAGCCTGTGTGGACAAAGGGCAGTACTAAAGTCAAGCTGCAAGCTCTTATAGATCCCAGGTGTGTCTGTGTATGTAGCTCTTCCTGTGCTGCTCCATGAGTAATCGAGACATGATTATAGTTAAATTTTTTTTTTAATCATTCTAAGGACCACTTTTGGCAAATCTGTTTTTGTAGGCTGAAAACTAAGTAAAAGCGATACAGTCATCTGCGTATTAGTATAATTTTGTATTCTGTTTTTCATCATTAACCCCCCCCAAAATCTTAGAAAACTTACAGCCCTGTTGAAATGCCTACAGATAAAATGTTAAAATTCAGACTGCTGCTGAAAACTCGACTATTCTGCAAGTCTGATGTCGATTCAAATGGTGCAAACACTGGTTTAATTACTCTGTTCTGTCTGCGCAGCAGTAGCATCCAGGAGACACTCATTTGGACTTCCTTGGCTTAAGCAAACACTTAATACCTCTTCTGTGTCTGAATGCTTGCATATAACATGCAGCTCCCAGAGGGGGAATAATAAATATTCTGCTAGTATAGAATAAACTTCAGATGCTGCCTAGGTGAGCTGGCTGTAGTGCTGGCTGATGTGGCAATAAAAAGTTTGACATTACCTGGCGAGGTAAAATCCGTGCCTACCATGCCTCTGGTACAATGACGGAAAGTATTTGAGGGGACTTTTCTGTGATACGTTCCTCCAGTCTGCTCTTAGGATATTGTTTTTAGATAGTACAGATGAGAGGAGCTTAAGTCTTTGTTTCTGTATGAGCCACACCTATAAACCTGCTGTAAATGAAGTGACTCTTTCCTGTAGACTTATTGCTCCTAAGGAATTAATGTTGTTAGCTCCTGCAGCAGGAAAAGTGTGGAGGTAGAAACCTAGAGTGGTAATGATTTGCTATATTTAACCATGCAAGGGTTTTCTGTGGTGAAGGTTACAGCAGTGTACTGTGGTTAAACATCTTGCTTCCCCTTCCTGTCCTCTCCCCTTCACATCCCAGGACAGAAAATGACACATTTTTATTTCCTTTAGTAAGCAGCAATTTCTGTGCCCTGTCTTGCTCTTCTTCCTAATTTTATTAACAGTTCTGTCCATTATGTCCTCTTTTTGCTATGAGACAGTAGTGTTTGCCAGCAGAATAGGTAGAAGCGATGACCTGCTGCTGCTAAAGATCCCCAAAGCAGTTTTGCTCAAAAAGAGGGTATTTGCCTTTGTGCCCTACTCGTGTACCTTCCAGACAGAACAACCAAGCAGCACATGTTGTATCCCAGCTGAGAAGGTGCCCATAAAAGAACTGAGTGTTTTCTTTTTGACTGACTGAGCCAGGTAAAAACAATTCTGTGTTACTATCAACAGTCCAAGGAAATTGTTGCTTGGGGCTTTACACTAGATAGGCCTTCTAAACCAAGAATGTTAATAATTTAAAAAAATCACTGGAAATCCTTCATTTCTTTTCCTGAGGTTTGATTAATTTGTTATTCTTCTGTTATCTACTAGTCAATCCTTTTATGAAACTAATAAGCTTTTTGGAATCTGATTTTTATCTCTTCATGGAATCTTGTGAGGTTAAATCACACTTTAATTAAGAGGTTTTTTTCCCGTCTGTAGGTCAGCCTTTGTTTTGACTGTTGGCTCTGTAGACACCATAGAGAAACTGGGAGATGAGGAAGAGGGAGGGAATGTTGAAAGAAAATATGTATAAAATAGAGTACAAACCAGTTAAAAAGTTAAACTGTAGATGTTATCTTGTGTTGCACTAGCTGAAAACTCTGTAAGAATTATTGGTACTAATTTAACTGGAATGTATTGCTGTAGATATATTTTCTTTTTGGCTTCTCTCCCTTTCCAGTTTTCTCATACCCTTTCTTTGGCATGTGTTCAAATCATAGAACATGTTGAGTTTATTTTCTTTCCTTTTAAGAACAACAAATTCTGAGTATTTGCAAGAAACTGTTTTACTTAACAAGTAATGCTCAAAGCAAGCATTACTCATTTGCAGTTCTGAGCAACTTCAACTTCTCCAACCTGTAGTGTCTGTTTCCTACAATAAACAACCCAAAATTTTGAAATAGAAAATTCCTTTAAAAAAAGGGGGGATTGTGGGTCCTTAAACTGTATATTTTTGACATGAAGTTATGTGCCTGAACATTATCTTCATGTGAAAAACTTGCTACTGGTATTTACTAAGCTCAAAAAGTAATCCTTTTCTTTTTTGAAAACTTATTGCTTAGGTCTGTTTTCATAATTTTTGGCATTATTTTGAAAGCTTATCTGTTCCTGCTGATTTTAAGTGAACTTTTGCACCAGCATTTCACTGCTGGCCTCCAGCTGTCAGTAGGAAATTGGTGGGTGTAAGAGATTAACGATACCCTAAACATAATCTGTAGTACTTGTGTTATTACAGGGATGCAATCACAACTCCACATCTATAGTTGCTTAGCTTGTGGTGTCAAGCTGCTGTAGAGCAGAAAAAAACCCGTCTTCATTTTGACCTTTTTCTTTTCAGGGGAAACCTGTGATTTGTGTGCTTGATTTAATTCTGCAGGTTATAAAGTGGTGTGTTTTACAGTGGGG
>JANZLQ010000027.1:18313496-18382944 GCA_026212715.1 Elanus axillaris | reverse complement strand
GGGTGTTTTACAGTGGGGGGGGGAGGGAAGCTGGGGGGGAGGAATTCTTCCTGTTTTTGCAGACCACAAATCCTGTCTGGGGAGCCATTATAAACTATTATGTTAGCTTCTTAGTTTATGTTCAGAAATTAAAGTCAGAGTTAACTCTTTCTTTTTTTAAAAAAAAAAAAGACAAATGTTCCCAAATTTTACTATAACAAGTCAGTATAGCATAAGTTATGTGCTCTTTACCTGTTTTTTTTTTTTTTTACATTCCATGCCACATATACCTTTGAATTCACCGATTGCTTTGAAAGTGGTTTTATTTGTGAATTCTTAGAATTGTAGAGAATCTAAAAAAGGATTAGTGGTTTAAAATAAGGTGATAACTGCCAGAATATGCAGCAGACTCAATGAATAGTGATATTTGTATAAAATTCAAACTTGAATTTGTAGGAAATTTAATAAAAATGTATATTTTCATAAATTCACTATGTTAAAGCCATGTGTAGTTCAGATCTTGTTGTATAGGTCACAAGAAAAGGCAAGTTTAATTTCATTCTAGTATGTATTTATTCTCTCGTCGGGTGTGTTGGTTTGACAACACTGAGAATTTTTGGAAAAGCAAATAGTAGGAACATGATGTTTTGGACAGGGGATGAAGTTAAAAAGCTTTATGGCAAAGCTAAACCAATTCTTTTCTTAGCAGTGAGTTGGATATTTTTATTTTGTGGCGTTCTGCCCCCCAACTGTTAAATTTACTATATAAATGGAGAAACATAACCTGTCACTGAGGCTGTTTAATCAGAGAACATATTCTCTTAACTGCATGCATAAAGCTTTTCAACATGCTGCTTTATCCATCTTTAGGCTTCTTCTAGCCATCTCTACTACTATCTGCTGCTGTATGCTGGGTTACAAGAGCTGTAGCAGGGTATGGGGCAAGGGTGTACTTGCCATAGTGTGGTACCTCACCCTGTGGTGTGAATTTACTGGCTTGCTGTTACAGCTCACACCTAGAGCTATTTTCACTGAAAGACGTGCGTGCCTGTTTAGTCAATTTATGAGAATTTTGTACGTAGTGGTATTCATCTTGTTGTAGTTATTTCCTGTTATTTCTGACTTGGTCACTTATTTCCCTGTTAGTTTTGAGCAAGGAAAAAAATGTGATCATAAAAACCACAAGACTGGTAAAAAAATGCAATTATATTTATATTAATAAATTGCAGTGAATACTTAGATTTCAGGATGTCTACATGGAAAGGTTTGTTGTTTAATTGGCACAAGGTAATAGAGTGAACAATGCTTTAAACTTCCTATCACCAGAAGAAGTTCTTGATAAGAAAAATGCAGGGACTGGAGTGCTGCGTATTAGACACATAAGATGGACAGGGCAAGGCAAAATGTATGAAAGAAATATTCAAATGGCAGATGAATATTGAGAGACAGGCGCCTACCTCTCTTCTGTGGCTGTTCAGAGAAAGGGAAGATACTTGCTTTCTTTTGGAAATTTTCTTTGAGTGCTACTGTGGTTGCATTAATTAATTTATGGTAAAATTGCCATGATCATAAGCATGTTCTAAGGATTCATCCCACCTTCAGGCAAGGATTTTTTTTTTGTTGTTTTTTTTTACCTTAGCAACTGCTCTATATTTAAGGAAAACCATAAATAAGGAGAGAGAACTAGCAGTGAGTTTCTTAGGAAAAACACATCTTGGTTGTATTTTAAAAACTGGTATTTTGTATGATTTATAAGGCAAAATGCTACTCATGCTACTTGTGAAAGTAAAGGTATTCTTTGAATTTTATAATGTGTCAAGCTAAGCAAGAAAACATTCTTTAGGAAACTGTTCCACAAACAATATATTGGCATGTAGATTTGGACGGTTGTCATTGCTTCTCTTGGCATGAATGGGATTTTTAACTCATGTAAGGTGAATTGGACTTTGACCTCAATCAAATAAGTTTTCTGGAATTTACAGCACTTATATGAAAATATAAATACCTCACAGGCAGATCCATTCACAGTCTGAGAGTGGCACTTAGTGATTTCTTTGGCTTTAAAATACTATTGATTAAACAAAGAACAGGAAATCTTAATCTGTTTTTTATTTCCTGTATTTTTATTTTAAGTCCTTGAAGATGAGTTCTGAAAATCTGGGACAGTTTCAGTAAAGAGCCATGAGTATGATTAAAATGTTCGGGAACATTGTCGAAAAAACCTGAAGGAGCTCAGTTTTTGTTCAAGAAATGGTATGTGGGTGACTTGGTTGGACTCTCTAGTGTTACAGTGGAGGTAAAGAAGTAACAGGTTTCATTGACCAGACAGATTCTTGTCTAAAGTAGTGTGCAAACTGTAAAGGTAAGTAGCATTAGAATAACTTATCAGTGGTTGTGGTGACTTCACTGGAAGTACTTAAAGACAAATTTGACCTTTTTAAAGAAGTGGCTGATTCATTAAAGAAAGTTTGTGTTTTATATTAGTTAGGAAACCAGATTATTTATCACTGTAATCTCTTCTGATTTTAATTTGTGGAGAAAATTATGTACGATATTTTGAAGTTGCTTTCCACCTTTTTTTCCATAGAAGGATAGAATTGTTCAGATGAGCCTTGGGAAGTCAGCTAGTGCAGTTTCCTGCTTGGAGGAGGACCAGCACCGAGTTCAGACCAGCTTGCTTAGGAATTTGTCCGGTCAGCCTTGCAAACCTCTGAGGACAGAGGTCTGACAACCCCTCTGGGTCCCTGTTCTAGTGCTTGGCTGTCTTGATGGAGAAAATGCTGTTTCCTCAGGTCAAGTCAAAGTCTCCTCGGCTGTACTTGTGGTCCTCCCTGGTGATTGATCAATGCCTGTTTTGTATTGGGGACCAAAACCAGGCACAGTACTCTGTGTGGTGTAGTAAAGTGCCAAGTAAAGGGGATTAATCATTTCCCTTGACCTCCTACCTACACTTCTGGTAATACAGCCCAGTACACTGCTAGGCTTACTTGCTATTTTTATCCTATAGCTTTCTGTTTTTTTAACTGTTACTTTAGACTCTTCCCTCTGGGCAGTGCAATCACAAAAATATGTGGTTCTCTGCTGAGGTTTATAGGCCATAGTTTAAGAGCTATTGCTGTTAGTATTTGGTCTGAACATTACCAAGTTGTCTGAAAAGCAAATTTTATCAAGTGAAACTTTTCTTTGAGGAGGGCATAAATGAACAAGAGAATTATCTTCTGGAAGACTGTGGTCTGTTGTAATTTAAACATTAAAAGTGGAATCCACAAGATTGGAATTGTTCAGTCAGAGATGACATGACCTGTGCTAAATAATTAAACTCTGAGACATTGCCTGCTCAATTCTCTAATAAACATACAAGAAAATTCATGTGAAAGTGTGAATGGGGGGGCTAAGGAGAAACAAAAGGAAAAGTATACTAAACGCTGCTGCTTTTTGGTACTTGAATTAAAGGGTAGTTAAAAACTGTGATTGCTTTCATGCAATCTTCCTTTTCAGGTAAAAGATACCAGTCTTGTTAAGACTTTTTCAGAACAGTTTTTCTTTAATTCTTTAATTTAACACAGCAGACTGGCAGGATGGACCAGGGTGTGCCAACCCATCTCTTGTCCCACACATGCAGTCCCTTGGATGCTGACTTACATCCCTGTCCTAGTTCAACCTTGGTTTGCTACTCATGAATTTTGCCCCTAGCTTGCATTTTTCCTTCCCAAATTAAAGATCTCATAAGTCGTCAGAAACAAAGCAGGCTATGGGAGATACTTTCAGTTGAAGAGGTGAGAGGGAGGCAGTGGGAAGCCAAAATGAAGATCTTGGTCAGAGCAGCCTCTGGAGGAAAATGGTCTGAGATGGAGACAATGGAGGAGGAAGGGGCAGTATGGATTTGTGTGCATCTGCTTGGACTTTCCCGTAGTGACCTTGCTGGACCATCACTGGTGTAACTGCCTGCTGGTGTTGGTGCTCCTGAGATTAAAGTTCATGGACTTTGGGGGTGAGATGTTGGCTGTTTATTAGTATATTTAAACCTCCCCAAAGCAGGTGGTTAAACATGGCTGACTAATTATTTTTGTTGTTTAATTATTTCCTGCTCTTGTAATACAATTTCCCAATTATGTTCTTGTCTTATTTACCAGCTGCAGTTTTAATACAGTCCTTGGATTGTGCCAGTGACCCTTTTACTTGGCCTACCTCCTTCTTTCTGTCCTGTTTTCCATCAGCTGTCATTTCTACAAAATAGTGCAACATTTTCTGAACTTCCACACACTTTAACAGTTGAGTTCAGGGTTGGGTTAGGCTTGCTGGATCACATTTGCACAGGGCCAGAAGAGTCTTTTTGTGTGTGTGTGTGTGTACTTTTGGTTTTTTTTGTTTCTTTGTTTGTTTTTTTTTTCTTTTTCTACTTGGTGTTAGCCAGGGCCTCATATAGCAGCAGACAGAGATGGGTTTGCCACAGGCACTTTCAGATGATGTCATCGAGCAACTTTCTGTATTTTCAGCTCCGGAAGTTACTTGCTTGTGCAAATTCGTTGTCTGCATGTTTTCCCTCCTCCCGACCACCTACTTCTCACATCAGTCTCACTGCAGCTGCACTGCAGCTTCTCATTTCTTTCCTTTCTCTTCTCTAGCCCCTTTTCCTTTCTTTGTCTTTGTGGTTGGTGAGCTGCATTTTACACTTAGCCAAAAGGGACCACAATAGAAGCTAAAACTTCATTAGATGAAACTCTTAGGTTTTTAGTACTTAAAAAAATAAAAAAAAAAATCAGTGGGAAGCTAAAAGACCCTGCCTGCATGTCATCCCTGCCTGTGTGACACAGAGACTGAAGGAGAGAATCCACCAAGTAAATTATGTGCATGTACAATAGTTGTGCTGTTTTGTGCTCACTTTGTATAATACAATTATGAGTGCACACACTATACTCTTAAAGCTGCATCTGTCACTCAGCAGCTGGTGGTAGCTTCTCACAGGTAAATGTGCTACTACAGGACACTATTGAAGTTCTGATGTTTTCAGAATACAAGAATGAATTAAAATAAAATTTACAGCACGCAGAACTGTATTGGCTGCCAGTTTGGTAATCAGGAGTGTCAGGACACCAATATTATTTTATCATCTGTGCTAATTGGCTGAAAGACTAGGTGATTGTTTATGGACCAGCTTGAGAGTTGAATTTGTCTATTACATGAGGTAAATTTTTACCCCTTCCTGGTCAGAAACATCATGCATTATTTTGATGCTCTCTTACAAGTTGTAGAGGTCTCTTTGCTTTAATGTTTACAGACCCTATTCCCTATCTGTTGTCTTTTTGTTTCTTGTGTGCCTCATCCTCACCAAATCTTTAGATTCAGGCTTTTCTTTCTTAGGTTTCCAAGCTAAAGTCTTGTTTCTAGTAGCTGGCACAGAGTCGTTACTAGGTGAAAAAGGTATACAAAAGAGCAGATTCATAGCTCTGCTTTAAAAAAACAAACCCAACAAACCAAAACCCAAACTGATTTTGCTAGTTAAAGTTTTGAACTTAAGACAAATTTGAATCTTCCCTGTGAATAGAGACCAACTTGCGGAACTCAGGATGGTGCATCATTGCTTTCCCCAAATTCAATGTGGTGTGAAAGCATTAAAGCTTTTAAGTGGAATAAATCTCTGTACCTTAGATACCTGCTGTGAAAAACCTTGATCTGGATGTATAACTTGGCAAAGTTGTAAACACCTAAACGTGGGGACAGAAAATACTGAATAAATTTTTTTCTGTTTGTTAAAGCCTGGGAACTATGTAATAGGAATTTCTTCATTTCCTGCTACCTGTGATTTTGTTTTGCTTGCTTCTTCAACTGATGTCATAGCAAGATATGTTCAGTTAACATACGATTCTCTTAAGTGCACCATGAATGTTTGAAAACTTAGTCTCATGATAAAATGTAACATACAAGCCTGGGCTGGACCTACTGTTATACATGTAGGAGCAGTATAAAAAAAATCCTGGATGATGTGAAGACAAAGATGAGATCAGGTTATAAATTCAGTTCCATGTTGAGAAACTTTAACAGTTGAACATGTGGTGCCTTCTATGTTATTTTCAAGTTTTGTGTGTAACAGCAGTAGGGACAATAAGAAAAATCCCAAATACTACAAAGCTGACAGTAAAATCAAGAAGTTAAGAACAGCGTTGCAATAAGGAATGCTGAAACTGAGTTTTCCAACCTTTAGTATCTAAGCCAATTTTTGCAGAAGAGGAGGAAGGAATGAGGACAAAGCAATTACGCAGTGATAGGGTTTTCCAGTTCTCAAGCCAATGGTGACTTGCAAATGATGTACATAAAAAACCTATTTTTTTTTTCATCTGAACCCTACAGTGACATCTAATACAGTCTGTTACTGAAGCAGCTTACATCTGCATAGTCAAGAGTTCAGTTTTGTTTTTGTGCTGCAATAGCATCAGCAAAAGTGTGAGAGTGTGAGCTCATGTTTATACTTTCCCTATCTAAATAGCAGTGTGAGCTATGGGCTGAGACATAGGGACAGATCTGAAAATAGAAGGGGGAGGGGGGGAAGAAAAAAAAAATTAGATGAAAGTTAGAAGAGAAAATGGTGGCAGCTGTGCCAGGGCATTGTTGACATTGTGACTGTCAACGAGAAAAGGCAGGGCATACTGGTTTAAGCCAAGATTTCTGCATCATCGCTCCCACTAGAAAACACTTTTCACAATAATGTAAGCAGAAGAGCTAAGGTGACTTGAGTCCCATAGCACTGATCACAAAACAGAAGCTTACACACAAGAATTTTTCTGTAAATTCACAATTTAACTTAGGCTTTGGCCATGGTTTGTATGCTTACATTACCAGTTCATGTAGGCTTTTATTTTAATGTAAGTGCTGTGTAATTCAAGGTGCCTTACCCCTTCATGAAGGCTTCAGGACTTGTGCAGTAGCAAGTTGCTATATATAACTCGGTTCATGTAATTCCTCACTGCTTTGGATACCATGCTATCAAGGTGCTATTTTTGGTTTCATACTTATTTTTCTATAGGGTGGTAATGATTCATCCTCCATCAATAATCTGTTTTTTAAACTCTCTTCTTTAGTAAAATATCCTCCATGCTTAAATTATTTTTCTTCAGTGTGCAAAAAATGTTTAATTAATTCACTGATTTTTATCATTTCTGTTTATAGGAGAGGTCTCCTCACAATTTACATGGCTAATCAAGTAAGTAGTCCTCTATTTCAAGAATAAAAATATGTAAGTTCCATTGGGAACGTGTCTTATTTAAAATTGATGCTGAGATTCATTGCCTTTTTAAAGCTTCCAGGATTTTTCTTTTTCTTTAAGGATTATGTGTTTATAAATAAATAAAATTATCTTCACTCAAATTGTGACTAAAGGTCTTCTGGAAGTAGCTGTAAAGCAGAGGCTGAAAAGTATTTCATTATCCTATATTGAAAATTTCTTGTATCATAGCCCCAGGAAAATGAGTAGTTTTATAGATCTCCATAGTAGAATAGCATCTGGTACTTTTCATGTTCATTATTTTGCATGTGAGTAATCCAACACCATATACTTTAGTTTTGTAATTATTTCTCAAACTGATATCAAATATTGCACATGCAAATATCTGTTACACGATCATACTCCTTTAGAACTGGTTTTATTATGCCAAAAGAATTATCTGAGGTTCTGAGGTTTTTATAAAGTTTGAGGTGTGTAAAGAGTCATGGAAACTACAAAAAAAGGTAACAACCTAAGAGTTGTTTTCCATACTACTGTAACAATTTGCTGGGGCCTCAGTAGAGTCACGCAAGTGTAGAACTCTTTGATGATGATGATGAAAAGATTAATGAGTGAAAGTGATGACACACAGGCAATGTATTGCAGTACAGACTAGGGTGATAAAATTGATACCTTCTCTTCCATCCTTGTAAAGTCATTGATGGTGACTCTTGTAATTCTGAAGATTTCTGGGAGGGAGGCTTTTGGAAGGAGACGACATCATATGTTCGTTGCAGGTAAATATCCTGGACACTCCCAATATGTGTTTGCCAAACCCATTACAGACTTCTCTTTCAAATTCTAGAGTTTAACAAGTTATTCTTTATTCATAGACTGCCTCCCATTACAGACTTAGTCGTGAGTGGAGCTTACAGACTTCAGAAGAGAAGAAATTAATTCTTGCTATTAATTTTATTATTGTCAAGGACCACTTTAATTTTTATAGTTGCTTGACTTGAGTGGCTCATACAATATCCTTTAGGATTTCTTTTCTTTGTAGAGTTTTATTCCGAATTTGTAGAAAGATGAAAAATCCTTTTTTTTTGAAATATAATTAATTAGATGTTCAGAACCTCAATAACGTGTGGGAACAAAGTTGGATTCCTACAAGCATATGTTAACCTTGAAAGGTTTGAAATTTTCCTTGAATTCAAAAGAGCAACTGTGTAGAAACTCCGTGTTCAGGAAACATGGGTTATAAGAATAGTGATAATTAGTTGGGCATGTCATCACTCATTTGGAATGGACTTTTAAGAGAAGAGTGAAAAAGGTGTGCTTAAATAGCAGTACCTCTGAGTATCCCAATTCTGAGAAAGCTATCATCATGTTCACTGCTTTTAAGCTGCGATGCCATGCAGTTCACATGATGTTGGATGGTATTAAGGGAAAAGTCAACTGATACAGTTACATTTTATTGATGCCATTCAATGCAACAGATGTTCTCTTCAGCATAATGGTTTATTTTAGTCACAAATCTTTGGTGAACTCAAGGCTACCAGGGTTTGCTTCATAAACTGCCTTTGGTCATGACATACTTATCTTGTTGGCAAGCTGTGCAATCATGGTAGATGTTCCCTAATTTTGTTGCTTGACTTTGGTTTAGAACTTTATATGCTTTGATAAGATTCACATAGAAATTTAGTAAGCCTTTAAAACATTTATTTCTCTCATCTTTAGAATGCAGCATGCCCCACTCTGAAAGCTGGCAAATTTTAATCATTAGTGATGGCAGCTAGATTGTGAAATTACACTGCATTTCTTGCATTCTGTAAAACTAGTGTCAGGACCTATTAAGATATTCATTGAACTAAATGTATTCCTTTGTTTTCTTTCACATTTTGCTGAACTATGTTTTGCAGCCTGAGCAATAATAATTGAGGCTTTCTGTGTGATTCTTCATGTGTACCTGTGCCTGGTTAGACAGGCAGAAAGTAATTGTAATTAGGTTTATTGGTTAAAATAAGCAATTATCATGGCTGTTGCTGCAGTGAATTTTTATAGCTGCATTAGGTCTTTTAAATCAGAAAATTTTACTTTTATTGTCATATTGGCATTACATGACAATTTGTCCTCAGAGATGAATTTACTTAGTGAAAAGGGGAAAGGTGGATTAAAGTCTTTATGCATGGCTGCCATTTCTCAGTTCAGTGAGTGAAATGCAGTAGAAAATGAAAGGCAGTGGGTCTAAGGACTCTTATTCTAAAGGTGATATTTTTATTGATTTCTAAGCTGGATCTACTAGAAACAGATGAATAAATGTCCTGGTTAATTTTAAATAAATCAGTGATTATAGATTCATGTGAACCTGAACTTCCCAGTTGCGTTTCCTTGCTACTTACACAATAAAATGACAGATTTAAAAAAAAATGTTTAGGTTATATATGTTCTGTGGAAAAATTGAATAAAATTGCTTGCTTAAACTAGCTTTCTGCTCAACTGAAGCTATACAGCAATGCACTTCATGGTTTGGATTTTCTTTTTTTTTTTTTTTTTACGATAACAACTAGAAATAAGTATAGGAGTGAAGGATCTGTAGTTTTAATTTTGATATTCAGAGTCTAAAATTAACTCCTGAGCTTCTCACTGGAAGTCAGTCTTTAGAAGTAAATCAATATGCCTGAGCCCTATAATTGTTGAACACGTGGGTTTGGAGATTTTTAACTAGTTACAGTCTGAGACCTGAAGTTTCTGTAATATCCCAGAGCAGAGTAGCAGTAGTCAGTGCTGTGGACCACACAGAAGCATGGAGCCTTTCAAGTTCTATTTTGGATTGTGCCTGTTAAAGTCAAGAAATTTCTAGAATTGTAAGAGATGCATTGGTAGTGAACATATAAGATGATCCTTCATGGATAATTTGAGATCAAAAGGAACCCCAAGATTCCAACAAAAGGTGGAAAGTGAAATGTAATCTCTTCAGTTATTTTTATCTGGAAAAGTAGATGATACTAATGACTACCCACAAGTAAGATGTATAGCTCTTATGTTTCAAAACAGTTATGGCATACTTCATTGTGAACAGCTCAACAGTTGAGTTGTAGCTTTTAAGTTGAAGAAACCATGTCTTTGGATTAGGAATTTTTTTTGGTGTTGCAAACAAAACTAAAAAAGGCTGCTTTCAGTATGCAAGATAGGAAGAGACTAATCGGGACTAGGGTGAATTTGATGTAAAACTTTTGAGAAACAAAAATTTAGGAAAATTACTATGTTGTCATTAAACTGCTACACTAAAGACGCAGTTATCCTAGCATATGCTGAACTACAAAATGCATTTTTTTTCCTTTATCAGAAAAAAAAAATGGAAGTTTCATTATGTACTGTCTGAAATTCAAACTATGCATCACTATATCAAAGGCTTTCTTAATTTTGAACTATGGCTTCTAGTGTATGGTGTTGTACTTACAAAATTGGAAACGTTAATATTAGAAGTTGGTCTTGAGGGACATTAAGTAATGTAAAGCTCAAGCATAAGGTAAGACTGCTGGATGCAAAAGGCAGAGTGATGCTGTTGAGAACTGGTTCTTGAGTGTGATGGGAGGAAGAGGTGTAGGAATCTGGCCTAGCCATAGAGAGAGCATTAGGGAGTGGAAAGGTGTAAATTTGAAAAATAAGATGAAAAAGATAGGAAGAAAAGGAGACAGACAAATACAATCTAAAGATGAGAAATGAGAATTTATTGTGGCCAGAGACATGAAGGTACTGGAGCTGGGCTGATGTAATGGGAATTGGTTTGTGGGAGTGTTGTAGGTGTAAAGAATGGAAGAAAGATGAGAAAATGTAGAGTGAACGGTGATAAACGATGACTGGTTTGTGAGGAAAGGAAAGGATGAATTTTGTTGCAGTTAACATGAAGAGAAATTTAGCAAGAGCCCAGAAAGAGAGGCAGAGAGTGAGGGTATTACTGAAGCCCTGGATATGGGAGTTGGAGAAATTGTTGTCAGCAATTGCATCTGGATAAAGTTTACACAGAAATATGAAGATCTCGTGTTTTATTTATCACTATGCTGATGTTAGTCATCAGTGCACATGCCATTTATGAAGTATTGTACGTACGTCCTCATATACAGAAGGGGAGATACTGTTTTCAAATAAGAAATATACAGCCATGCTTGTCATCAGTAGTATGAAAGTAAAGTATGGGAAGAAGGGTACATCTTTCCAGATGTAGTGCAACATGGCGATCATACATTAAAGACTGGTGATAATGAAGAGAAATGCTGAGAGGACAGTCAAGTGTAAAAACAGTGCAATATAAGGGAAGAACTTCAAAATTTTGTACATCCAAGCTTGTGACATTTTTTGGAAAACCTCAAAGAGCTGCTGTGACTGTTTCATTTAACAGCCTGCTAATGAAGCTGAGAGCCTGCTTACCTCCTTGCTGTTCCTTTCAGACATATGAACTCCTTCCCTGTGACTGCTATTTCAGAAATCATTTTTTCTTTAGTTTTTTCAAGTCCAGTTAAGAAATGGTTAAACCTGCTAAGAAATACTGTTCACATGAAACAAATACTGAACTGAACAAGTTGATCAAAGGCATTCCAGCGGGTGATGCTCTGCTGCTGTGTATGATAATGAACAAGTAATATAACAGAGCACAAAGTTTCTTGCAGTTTTAGTTTAGTCCAAGCAGTTTCACAGTTGAATTTTTTCAGTTGCATAAATAGACTAAATATGGGTTCATTTTGGCTGTATCTTTGTTTATTCCAGCTAGTCACTGTGAAGGCCGCATGTGAGTTGTGCTCTTAAAGCTTGAAATATTCAGTCTAGGAGCATGCAAAAATGCTGAAGCACAGACTTAAAAAGAAATCCCTCAGGATCTAATGGAGAAATGAGTATCCAGTGCTCTTCAATCAGGTCTAACTCCAGATATTTGTGTGGGTTTTTTTTTACAGGGTAGAAGTCATTGTGATTCAAAATATCACTGAATCTTCATGCTTTGCAATATTTTTAAAAAATCAAAGCCATGAGCCAAATTTAAGATATATGGCACATGCAGGCAGCAAAGTAGATACCAATCTTGACAGATATAGGGCACAATATAAAATATGGTTCAATTGTTTGAGGCCAAGGGCCCTCCAATATCACTTTCCATATACACTAAATTTGTTGTTACTGTTTCATGCTTTGTGGGGATGAAAGAAAGAGGAGTGAGACTTGCTATGGCAAGAGAAAAAGCAACAACAGATATCCACTTTTAAGCTGTGCTTTTGCTGATCCTGCAGTTTTAAGTTTTTGCTAAAGGCAAACTGGTAATATTGTAAAGGAAGGTACTTGTACATAAGAAGTGCTCTGACATTGAGCATTCCTCAGTGATTTTTCTCACCAGCTTATCAAATGCTTTCTGTACAAAATGGCCAATGTGTCTGAGTTGTTACAGATGTCTCAAGAAACACCTTGTGCCAGTTGCAATTAAATGCAGGAGGGTACTATAAATAATACAGGCTGAAGGTGGGTTTTTTTTTTTGAGCAATTTGCTGTTTGACTATAAAATCATGTTTATCATTTGCATAACTTACAACTCTGGGAAATTACCACCTAGTGCTGTTATATGCTATAAAACATTGTTTACCAATTCAGAAATATCCTTTAAAATAAAAAAAGTTCATGATCATTCTTCATTCATACTTCTTTGAAATAATAGGTATTTAACATGTCCCATTTGTTTTGGCAAACCATTGTGTTTGGTTACACAGTTTATTTATTGTAACACACAAAAAATGTTTTCTGTTTAAACTTACTAAACTGACATTTTTATAAACAAGGTACCAACCGGCTCCATTTCTTCTCCATTGGGAACAATTTGGTTTCAGTAAAAAGATGGAGGCAATCCAGAATGAAGAAGCACGGACGGATTTGCATTTACCCAATACATATTTTAAAATTTTTAGAAGCGCTGGGTTCTAGTAAAATGGATTTGACTCCTCCCTTTTCTTTTTAGATAATTAAAGTTTTGTTCTGTGCTTTCATGTGATTTTTAGCATTAACAGGGGAACTTAGCTATTTTTTTAGTGTATTAGCTGAGATAGGAATACCTGGAATTTTTTTTAGGTTTCTCCATTATCTCCATTTTAGGTTTCTCCATTCAGTAATCTCCATAACTGAAAGTGCATGATGTAAATGCTTGAGGCACTTTTCTTACAGGATGCTACCTGTCCTCCTGCCACCATCCCTTCCTTGCTTTGTCACTGTTACCTGCGCCCCTCTTCTGGGGTTATAGCAGCTTTGGTTACAGTAACAGCTGGAAAGGACCATGTATATTTATTCTCTAATGGCGTCCGGGGTAGATTTCCCTTTTGTTTCTTGTATTGTCATGTTTTGAGTCAATAGTGTGTCAGTCGAAGTAAAATCATTCCTTAGTTCTTTCTTGCAGGCAAAAAACCTTAAGTACCAAGCTAGCTTTGTTATTAGAATAGTAAATCATCTTATTTTCTTGGTTTTATAAGTTATTGTTAGAACAACACAAGTACATTGATATTTTGTTTAGATTGGATATCAGGAAAAATTTCTTCACCAAAAGGGTTGTCAGGGACTGGCACAGGCTGCCCAGGGAAGTGGTTGAGTCACCATCCCTGGATAAAAGATGTGTAGACATTGCGCTTAGGGACATGGTTTAGTGACAGACTTGGCAGTGTTAGGTTTATGGTTGGACTCGATCTTAAGAATCTTTTGCAACCTGAATGATTCTATGATTTTATGGTACTCTGCTTTTGTTCTCCTGGTCTGAGAGGAAACTGAGAGGAAAACATTCCTGTTTGAAATGTCACAGGGAAGCTCTTGGGTTTTCCTCATTGAAAACCACACTGAGCTGGAACTCAGGATCGTAAATTAATTCCTGCCTTGTGGAGGACGAAGCCCAGTGTTGGGACAGTGTTCCGAAGCAATATACCAATCTCTGTAGGGAAGCATCTGTCATGGCTGCCTGGGTAAGGCAGAAGCAAAAAGGACAGAATTTAGTACTGTCTAGAAAGAAGTCTCAAGTACTCGTTTAGAGCAAAATTTCTGCTGTTGCCTGGACTAACTGCCTCAGGTGATGACTTGCTGCTGGCTAAAGTTTATAATTTTTGACCTGCTGTCACAAGTTAAGCTTTTAATTTCAGTGTTAACAAGAAACAAGTCTTCTCTGGTATCAGTTTAGACATCGGTATCAACTCACTAGTATTTTTCCCCAGGCTGCGATTCCAATATGTGCTTCTTCCTTAACACATCTCAAGTCTGAAGCTCAGCTGAGAGTTCTGAATCCCTGTTTGTAATAGTGACATTTTTGCTACTATTTTGGTCCACGTTGTAGCCTGGGATTTTGTAAAGGGTTGTTTGCTTCTGCTTCTATCAGGTCATGCGATGTTCCTTGATAAGTCCTGCCTTTTGTTGCAGAATGGTATTTTTCTGCTATTTTGTCATCTGGATTTAGGAGGAGAGCCTCTTCTGTAGCTTCTGCTGCTTTACTGCCTGGATCTTAGTGGAAAAATGAGGTAGAAAACAAAGAGCTCACATCTTTTCCATTTCATAGAAGGCATACTCAGATGGAGCTCATCTGACATTTGTTCTATGGACTTCATGTCATTTACTCTGTCTCAAAGTTTAAAACCAGGCAGAGTCAGCCCCTTGTTCTCAGAATGATACATGTGGTGTGGCTGGTGTCACAGCATGGACAGTCAGGCATCACCAATGCACTTTTTGACAGTGACAGAGGACTTGTATGTTATGTGGTTTAACAAGCTCAGGAAGAAGAACCAAGATTGATGGATTTTTATCCTTTAGGTTTTAAAGAGGAACTCTCAAAGAAGAAAGCTAATCACATGTTAGTCTAGACTTGAAGACAATGTGCTTGAGTGAGAAATGTGGTTTGGGTTTTTTTATATAATTTCAATAGGCAATCTTTAATACTCTCTAATTAAGTGGTAATAAAATACAGCATTCTTAGGCGCTAATGGCACTTAGCTTATTTTGCAAAATAAAGCCCCAAAATAGGAACTTGTCTTTCAGGAACATCTCAAAGGAAGGAAAAAATCATAATGAAATTAAGGCTTACCGATTCAAAGATATGTGTAACTAGAATATACTCGTTACTTATTCAGGTCTCTTTTCTTTGGTTTGCACTCTGACAGGTAGAATTGATAATTGAGAACTAGCTTTTATTAATTTTAAGCTCTTTTAATACTTCTTATTTGATGTAATAACTAGGTATGTATATGCATGTGTTTGCAGAAATAATTAAAAAACTCCAGCTTAGCAGAAATAATTAACCTCCAGCTTAGAAATAATTAAAACTAACTAAACCCTGTTTTGAACAAGAATATGGAAAAGAAAGCTCATTTCTTCTTCTCAGAGGACTTGTAACTGTTCTTAACCTCCTCATATGTCTGCTTTTGTCTCATTCTCTTAGTATCCCCAGGGTACAGAACAGTTCGAGAAGAGATGCTGTTAATACCATGTACCAGTTGTATACTGGAGTGGTAAAGTGAAGGAAGTGTAAATGTCGTAGTAACAAAAAGCCAAAATGGTTTCTATTAAGATGTTAATAAAGTTAAGGTAGACTACTTGAAAAGGTGCAAATTTTTCTGAGTAGTTTGGAAAAGTATGGAATTTATTCAAAAGAAATGTGTGCTTTTTAACGCCTGACAGTAATGTTCAGGTACCTTCCACAGGTACCTAAGAAGAAGAAAAATTTTACCATTTCATGGAATTATTGAGTTTATTGTGGTGCAGGGAAGTGTATTGTATGATCAACATTTGCAAACTCCTTGCTTAGAAATTAAATGCAGATGTTTTTGAATAATCAAAGACTTGGACGTGTTTTATTCTAGTTGACAAATGCTCAAGAGACTTTCCAAAAATTTTAGTTTGGAATTCAGAATTAGATGCCATAAATGGGTAAGCTATATACTTTACGCATATCATGTTCTGTGGGATAGGCAGTTTGGCAACTGAAACAGGCAATATTGAAATAAATTGCTACTTTTAAATATAAACATTACATAAAACTCATATGAGGAGGGAAATAAGGTGAAGTTTTCTTTCTTTTGAATCAAGCATAATGTAGACTAATTTGATTAACAGAAAACTTTACATAATCAAATTATGGATAATTCATGGCATTCTGTGATGACTTTAAAAGGTTGAAACTTAAGGTCATTGTCACTACCTCCACCCTACATCTTTAAAAGGCAGGTTTTAAATTAGTAGTCATGTGAACTTAAACATTGCTGATGTCTTCACTTTTAAGTAATACAGTAATAAAGTTAGATCCTGGCAGCTGGCGTTCTTGTGGATTGACATGGCTAATTGGCTTTGGCATCTTAGCCTCAGGAAACCTCATCCATCACTCCAGAGCAGGACATTTGGCAAGAGACAGAGAAAACATTTAATACTTTGTCTCTTACTTTCTATGCAAAGCTGCTTCTCATTTTTGAACTTTCCAGTGTATCTCTTCAGTAGCTCGGTGTAACACTTGTCTATATGCTCCTTTAACATGGTCTTTTATAATGAATAACTACCCATTTGACTTTCTAGAATTAGCAAAAGTGTCAGTGTTGCAAATCAGTTTTGAGGCTTACCTCTCAGCTAAAGCTTATAGCTTATGCAGAATTTCATATCAGAAATATACTAAGTGCTAAAGAAAGCTAGTTGACTTTTATAGTTAACTCTTTGGTAGTTTGTAATTGAGATGAAAGTAATGCGTAACTTCAGCTTCTGAAGAGCTCTCAGACACCCATCTTTAGAGCACATAGCATTTCTGATTATGAGAGTTGCTGTGGACAGTGATTTGATAGATCAGAAAGGTAGGTCGAGAGAATTCAAGGCTTCCTAGCAGTTGAAAACCCAGTAGTGTTTCAAGAAAGTTGAGGGTTTTCCTGGTGGAAGGAAACTGTTTCAGAGGTCCTCTGGGGGAAGCTTGTGAGAGCGAGAGTCTCCCACTCTTCCTGCTTCCCAACAATCTGAGCAGTCATCTTCCCTTCTCACAGATCTTTACATTGTCAGGCAGTCATATTTTCCTCCTCAAACCTTCAAGAAACACAGGTATTATCCCTCTTTCTCAGCAGCAGTCCCTGTTACTTGGCAGTTTCTGCTGCCCTCTCGTGCTTCTGCGTTTGTGAGGTTTGGGAAGAAGGGGAAATGGCTCTGGTCTGGGAGAAGTGGGGGGAAAATGCAGTCCAAGGGCTGAAGAAGTTGAGGTGGACCTTAAGTGAAAGTAATGCTTTCTCTTTATGTGACAATGTAGGTGTAGAAATCGAAACTTCTTTGGAAAGGGGGGATTTTTTCTATTTGCAGCAATATTTGCTGTTTGCATCTTCGTCTCTGCTTCAGAACAACGCTCAAGGTCCAGGTGCTGCTGGCAGGAGGGAAACGCCCTTGGTCTTCAGCGAAGAGGGTAAAATGCTGCTGCAGGCACATCGCTGCTTCCCTCACGCCAAACCCTGAAGTCCTCTGCTGAAATTTCCAAATCAGAGTGAATGTCCTACTGTCTGTGAGAGTGGTGCATAACAAGACAGTATTTGAGGCAGTGGGCTATTAATGTATCCACTTTATCAAATGGCGAGCTGAGGTGTAAAAAATGAAGGAAAGGTGTTCTTGAGCTGGGTTGACTGCAGCTCTTGATGTTTTGGGGAACGGTTGTATGACTTATTGTCAGATAGCAGATCTACCAGAAACAAACAAAATTTAATTGGCTTGCTCTTGTTGGAGCACAAGGGAAATGGGCAAAGGCGTTTCTGTGTAGTCAGAGATACAGAGGTCAGTGGATCAGCAGAACTGCTAACTGAGTGCATTGGCTAAGATCTGTAAATACCCACTTTAACTATGTCTCTCTACTGCCTTTTAACCAAACTGGGAAATTTTTATGTATAGAATTTTGAAAACTCTATTTTTTTTTGAGGTTTTGGCAGTCCTACTTAAAATCTTCCAGTTACTGTGTTGATGATAGTTGTTGTCAAGCTGTTCCATTACAGTTTCCGGGATTGATAAAGTATTATGAAAACTAGTCTTGGAATGAGTACTGATTTCATTTTATAGAATAAGAAACCTCAATTCCGTGTTCAAAATATGCAGAATGAAAGCATTTCTAAGAATACAGTTTACAAAGTGTAAGTTCATCCTGCTGGTTTGTGATTTGATTTTTTTTTTTAATTTTTTTTTTTTATTACACACTGTTAATCTTGCCACAGAACTGGCTGGTGGAATGAGCATGCATTGTTTCTGATTAATTATATATTACATTTAGTTATTATTTTCTGTGCTCCAAATGTTTCAGTTGAAATGAAATCCTTCATGCTTTTAATTACCTATATCCACTCCTAGTATACTAGTGCCAGTTCTAGTCTGATATTGCTCCTGATGTCTTTTACAGGATAATGATAATTAAACAGAGCAGCAATTTCAGCCCAGAAATAATTCTGCTCCTTTTAAAACTCTAAGCTGTCAAAATAAAAGTCAATAATGTGTTTGCAGTGCTTAAATACTGATTCCACAGAAAGTTTTGGAGCAAAAAAAGTTGGGTCTAGAAATTATAAACAGCTTTTTTCTGTACAAAAGTGAGTTGTTTTGGAAAATACTAGTTAGCTTCTACTTTTTCACAGTTCTGTGATGCAAAACAAAAACTATACCTTTGCACATACAGTCTGAAATAATTGTTTCACTTCTACATTTCGAAGAAGTATTTTCTATGTTAAAAAGTGTGTCTCATGGCTATATATATAAAGGTCTTATTGTAAATAAGTAAATATTTTTACTTATGTTTATAATCAGATTTAGTGGATGTGTAGCTATAACCTTCTGTAAACTGTTAAATGTTAACACGTGGCTGTTGAAGTTCTTTACATGATGCTGTTACAGGATACGTAGATTTTTAAACAGTGCTGAGACTAAGTTTTTTAATTGTGTAAATAGTCACTGGTTTGGCATTCAGGGGGAGGTGGTTCATTTAAAATCTTGTCTCTGTGATATGCTCCTTATGCCTCTAATAAGGTTAGAAAAGCGGAGGAGGAGAACTTCTAGCACAGCTTGTAAATGTCAGTCTGGATGGAAGACAGGTCAGCTTGAAAAAAACACTAGTGTTGGAAAAGTGAAAGGAAAAAAATGATTTCCCAAAGCTGAGCTCTAACAAGGAAACTTTATTTAACAAAATGTAGAATTATGATAATTTTTGGTAAAGCAGAAGGAAGTAATTCTGAGGTATCAAACTACATCTAGTAAATGTGGGGAAAGTTGAAGACAGAGTAAGATTTATTTTAGCTACATCTAAAGCTGACTGATTTTCCTAAGGCAGTTTTTTATGTTGGTTTGAGCCCTGTTCACATGTGGAACTTTCCAATTAGTGTCCTGTCTTTAAGACTGTTGTGTCTTTAGAAGACAAACTGACTTTAAGAGCATTTTTTACAGGAAAATTGAGAGAAGAGTGTGACAGTAGGAATTTTTCTGAATCTCCTCTTCTATCTTTTCTACCCTTTGCACACAGCAGAGCAGTGATCAGCAAATCAGACCGTTAGCCACTGTGGAACTTTCAACAGTGCATCAGTTATCCTATCTTACTATAATATTCTGTTAAATAGGGTTGTTTCAGAGGAGCTGCGTTGCTTGAGGTTGGTCTCATATGGTCAATTCCATGCAAATCTTTAATGTTTTTGTAACGCAAATGGTGTGATTCTTTGAGGACTTTCTTTATGGTTTGGTAATCTTTCTCTGTCTCCTCAGAAGCAATGGGGTATTTCAATAGCTGCTGCTTTTCTCAGGTCTTGAGGATTGCAGATTTTTGCAGACTTTGTTAAAATAAGTCTGGCAATGCAAGTTCCACATTCAGTATTTCTAGGGAGAAGAATGATACAAAGTGGGAATCGGGAAGCGGAGCTGAATGCCGTCTATTTAAAAACATATGTTTCTTGACCTTAATACCTGGTTTGTGTTGACAGAATGTGCTTTGTCAATGAATTGGCACATACACGATGTTTCTGAATTTTGTTAAGGATATCCACCATAGCTTGGGTTGCAAAAAATAGGCGCATTGGTTTCAGTAAGATGTGTTAGAGTGACTTTCCATGAATTTTAAATAACTTCATTAAAAACATCCCGAATTTGTTTAACCCTCCTCAAAAATCAGGCTTAATAAATTGTCACCTTTGAATATTTTAAAATGTTAATGATCATACTCTTTTTCAATTGCAGATCTCTTAATCTTGAGAAGTTATGCTTTCATTTATGTAAAATCATTTGTGTCGGTAATGTCAGGTGAAATAACTGGTGTTTGCAGCATTTCATATATGTAACTTTCTGTGTTCTTTTGCAGATCAGTATGTTGATAAAAATGTCTTTAAATATCTGTCACATTGCAAAAATTTTTCAAAGAATGCTTGTACAGTTGAATTTGGAAATATATACTCTGTGTATGTGTAAGCTCACACCCCACTAGCTGCTTACAAATAGTTTATAAATAATTGTATTTGCTTTGAATATTTGAAAATTGTAAATATTTTAGGTGTTTGAATAGGACTTTTTTTTGCTTAAGAAGAACAAACCCCCTTCCCTGCTTCCTGACACACACACGTGCACATGCATGCACATACTGTCTTTGTCTCTATTTTTCTCTCTCTTTCTGTCTTTAGGGATGCTTTTATTAACCAGCAGGAGCTTTACAAATTATGGTCATTCTCCCATATAAAAATATGCAGTTGTCTGGTGACAACAGTTCTTTTAACACTCTGAAGTTCTCTGCTGTCCAAGAAATGACTGCTTGAATAACCCTTTTGCTTTACATTTAAACCTTGATGTTCACCATGTCTCTTATTCTTAGCCTAATTAAGACTGCTGGGAAATGAACCAGGTTCCTGAGCATGTTAAGCTGTGCAAACTGGCCCCTTGAGTCCTGAGCCACGACTCTGGTATACAATATCAACCATTTTGTGTTGAAATGGATACACTGAACTTGAATATGGGCATTGTTTGCTAATGCTTGCAAATCATAGTAAGTTAGTGGCCTTAGGCAAAGCAAGAGGTGATGGGAATTCAGTGATGTAAATAACCTTGCTGGAGAACTTTGCCATGGTCATAAATAACAAAGCTCTTGGACACTTCCCCCCTCGCCCCAAAAGAGAATCTCTGTGGGATTTTTACTGAATTGCATGACTGCCTGTTTATACTCCATTTATGAACTTAAATATACCAGAGGTTGAAGATATTTCTATTTTGATAAATTTTGGAGTAAGGCCTCTCACTGATTTGTTAAGAAAGTCTTACTAATGGGCAATAATCTGTAATTTTTTACTCTGAATTCTAGTCTGTATGTAGTGTAAGCTGTATATTGTGCGTGTAGAGACTCAAAGAATGTCAGACTAGAAACATTACTTTTGGAATTGGAGTTACTACAATCTGTAGTTTGAGCAGCAACTTAAAGTCAAACTGATTTGTGTTAACCAGTATCCTCTCATGTGGAAGGGGGGTTGGAAGGAAGCCTCAAACACAAGTGCAGGGTGTGGAAAACCTTCAACCTATGCAGTGAAAGTTTTCCAAAATAGCTGTGAACTGAAAATAGAAAGGTGTTATAAGCAGTATTAGGAAACTACAGCTACAGGAATTTTGCTACTGGGTTAAGAAGAAAGGACAGCACAGCAGTCTGTCAGTGAGGATCATGACCTTTAGCAAAAATAGATAATGAGTTACTTGAGATTTACTGAAATCATCAGATCAAAGAAACTGTTAGGCACTAAAATGAAGAGAGCGAGTCAGTCAGGGTTTTGCAGTCCCCTAAGAAACAAAAACTGTAGTTTATGTTAATTTTTGCATTTTAAACATAATTTTTTCAGTTCTTGGGTCATCTTGTGTGCAAAATCGTCATCAGGCTGTACATGTGGGTCCCACACTATGGGCATATCTAAATTAAGCCATAGAACCATGTATTTTGGGGGGGCTGTAGTATAGGCATGCTTCTTTTCACTGCCTTCAACCTGCCAAGTCTAATTTACTGGCTTCAATGCACTGCAATAAATATTTGCAAACTTAATAATTCTACACTGCTCTGTGGTGACTGTTGTACTCAGTTGCATACTATTTATCTTCAGCAGTGTTCAAAGCATTGCTTTAAATTTTGACTTGTAATTTTAAATTCAGAGCGTTCATTAATCTGTTACTTCACTGATATTTACCTGTTGATTAGAAAAATAAAGAGTTTTTTTTTAAAACAGGAAGTCTCCCTGGTTAGAGATCTTTTTTGTTAATGAAAACAAGTTTGCAGAGTGTATTTGTGTTAAACTTTAATGGGTCAACATTATAATAAAGAAGAAAAGTGTTTGTTTATATTGCTTGCTTTTAAGGAAAATGGGTGGGAGCAAATGGAGCAGGAGTTTACAGGTAGTTTGAACAGGTGATTTGAATAAAAATACTTAACAGGTTTGGTAATAGTGCTAATACTGAATTTTGAAGACAAAAAACCCATTGAGAGCTCTTGGAATATTTTAAAATAATCACTAATGTCTATTAGATTGATACATTTCCTCTAGTTATTCTTTTTATCTCAATAAAACACAGTAACTCTGACAGCCTCTGCTATTTTTTTTTTTCGGTGTCTGATGAAATACTTTTAGAGTGGCTATTGAGATTATATAGACAAATATTTGGGTAGGCACATATGATGATCCTCAAGGTCCATGTTCAAGTCTTAAATAGGAGTTTTATTGGGTAAACCCACCTGTGACTCCCAGAAAGATGCAACTTGGTGCAAATGTAGTCGTAGTCTGAGATTGTGGATACTGCTGGAAGTGGTAAGGCTACATACAAGTAGTGAAGTTGTACCACTGTTTTGTACGAGTTGTCACTGAGCAAAGTTCGTAGTTGCCCCCTGTTTGTCATTGGATTGGTAAGCAATGGAGTAGGTGACAGAGCAAAAATGAATAGAAAGGCAAGCTTACGAATTTTCCGATGTGTTACGTGATGGCTGAGGAAGAAAATGGAAGGTGAGAATAAGGAAAAAGGGTGAAGCATACTGTACTTTCTGTGCTCATCTCAAAAACTTGTGTTTTTTTTTTTTTAAAAAAAAACCCCTGTTTTTTCTTTTTTTTTTTCCCATTTAAAACCCAGCATTTAGGATTTTAAATATTGATAGATTTTCCTTTTATATAGTAATCTGAAAAGCTTAAAGACTTGTAAGATGTGTCTTTGGAAGAAAAATGGAAAAATAGATTGGTCAGAAAAAGGGGAATAATTGTTCATGAAGAGAATACCAAGATTGATTGATTGAAGAATTGATAAAATATTTGTGTTCTGCAGATAAAAAACAAATACAGAGAAGTTGTGTACATACCTTAATGCTGAACTTAGAAGCACAGAACCTGATTTTTTTTTTTTTCTTTCTTCGTATTGCTAGGTTTCATGCAACCACTAACTCCATTTTTATTCTTTAAATTCAGCCACAGAATTTCAGGTTGGCACTGCAAAAATGAGGATCACACAACTCTGGCAAAGAACTAGGTAATGGGGAAGAGCATTGATTGTCCTTGTCATAAATGCTCTGGAAAAGAGGAAACTGAGAAGACAAAGTTTTACTATTTATAATTTGTCTAGGATTGTGAAAATGAGAGCTGGTTCTGGAGACTTGCAGAAGACTCTCATGATACTGTTCTGTTAATGAAGTGGCAGTAATGCAGTGCATGTGGGGAGAAAAATACTTTTATATATACACAATGTTGGAATAGGAGTTGTTACACAGAGGGACAGGAAGTTGGAATTATGAGGAAAATGTCAGTTCAACACTTTGTAGCTATTAAATACCCCCACTCCCTCATCCCCTTCAATTTAGTATTAAGGATCATTGGGAAAGCGATAGAGGATAGAACAGAAAAATCATTATCATGCCACTATATAAATCATGGGTGTGCTGACAGGTTTACTACTGTCTGCAGTTCTGCTCCTCTTTAAAGTGTAATAGAAGTAGAGAAAGTACCTTGTGGAAAAATAAAGATGCAAAGGTGTTGAAGAATGGGTGTAAGCTGAGGAGCTAAAGTAAGTAAACTTAGCCTGGGGGCAGATGACTAAGGAAGAGTAGGAAACAAGTATGTAAAATCGTGTTTGTGTGGAGCAGGGGAATAGTGATGAACTGTTTACTTGTAATACAAGAACGAAGGGATGCCAAAGAAAATTGTTAGCTGTTCAAAACAAACTGCTGCACACACATACAAAGCTACACTGAGGAGCTCATTGACGCAGGACATTGTGGGTGCCAAAAGCTTTCTTGTGGGCACATTAGAAGTCATGGGAAAAAATAATTCATTAGGGCAATCAAATCTGAAGATCTGTACCTTGTTCTGGCAGCTCTGCCCTGCAGTTTGCTGAAGTATATAGCGAGGAAGGTATTTTTCAGGCATTTGTGACTTCTGGTTGTTAGAGGCAAAGAATTGAGCTAGGTGGGTCATGGACCTCTTCTGGTATGGCCATTTTTGTGCTCTTGGGTTTAATACAGGTATTTTGCCTTCTGCTTTTGGAGCAAGAGTTCAAAGACTTTATATGTCTATATCTGGGGAGACGAGTCTTCTACCTCAGGCCAGTTCAACTCCAGCAGCAGGAAAGCATTTTGCGGTGTTTCTCAACTTCCACGTGATTCCCGCAGTTAGCCGGTTGACCCATGCGGACCCCAAGCAGTCCGGTGGAGAGCTTGCTAAAGCACATCACTTCCCACTGTCTCTTGGTGTGCAGCCTCTTACCTGTGTATTTGTTTTGCGTTGTCCTAGCTGTCCATGCAATAATTGATCTAACATACATAAGCAGGATTTTCTCTATGCTTAATTCTTTTTACCCTGCGTAAAATGACCAGGCCTCTTGTGGCAAGCAGTAAGAGAAAACGCAGGGACGCCACACAACATCTGGTATTTTGGAGCATGTTTGGTGGCATCTCTGGACATACAGTGCATGTTTGTTGCTAGCACCCAGTTACACAGAGATAGTGCATGCCTGGGAGGGATGTAGCTTACCTTACTAAATCATTTGTTAGTGTATACAGAGGGTGGAATGTACTCTCTTCAGCTGAGGTTATTTGTCTCTGACAAATGTGGAAGTTTCTGTTCCAGCAGATGGAGATGGGAGAGCTTTTCAGCAATGTGATTAGTAAGACCTTCGTGACACTGATACTGTAGTTTTGCTTTACCTTGTTGTCAGACAAAGCAGATCTCTTTCTCTTCCCTCTCACTAGTTTAAAAGCACTTGACCTGTTAATTGTCATAGAAAATACAGGCAGAAATAATTTTCTTTAAAGAAATATAAAGAAATACTGGACAGTTATAAAGAACCATAAATGCCATTAGCAATTCTGCCTCTAACTCTGTTTATTCTCTGATATCTAGTTAGAACCACATCTTCAGAAGAGGTATTTCTTTTTTAGGCTGTAAGGATGAAAAGGACAATGACTGAAGAAAGGAGGATATGGCTTCTTTTTAAAGTGCTTTTGAGTCTTGCCAGTTTCTTCTGTGTACTTTTAAGTGGGAAGATAAATATACTGTATATGGAATCTTTGATGTAAATATCTGAAAGGGTAGAACATTTTTTAATCATAACAACATGTATTTCCTAAATAATTATAACAAGAAAGGAAATAATTTGGGCAATTATGACTGTTACATCATTCAAAGGGTTAAATGGTGTTTCTGCTAGAGACTTTTATTTAAAACAGATTACATTAACCTTTCCCTGAAGCAACAGATATGTACTCCCATTACGTATCTAATTCTTTTGGTAATACTATTAAAAATTGCCTAATTTAAATTGAGAATGGTCAAAATGTTAGTCTTTATAAACTACGCTGAGTAAGAAGTTAGAAATAAGGGAGTTCTTTTGATTTTGATGGGTTTAAGCATCTTTTCCATATGGATTCAATTCACATTTTAATCGGAATGTGGAAGTCATTACTCTGACATCTGAAACTGAGGTAGCAATAAAAAAAATTATCACAAACAAGACAGCAGACGCAAATTATTTTGTGTTTATTACTGGGTGGCCCTTTCGAAACTTTCCCAAAGTTAATTGGTTCCAGATATTTGAGAATTGAAATTGTACTATGACAAATTTATTTCTGGTCATATTTAACTCGAGTCTCCTTAGTAAGGCTGGCTTAAACAAACAGAAAAGTTGTCAACCCACTCATGTCTGTCTCCAGTTTTTGTTGTAGTAGCTTTAAGCCTAGTGGTTTGGTTTAATAAAGACCACTGAGAAAACAAACACTGGTAGTGACTGCACTGCTCTTGTAAATTATTTATCATATCTCTAAGGTTTTACTGTGGCCTAAGTGCTGCTGTGTTAGCTTAAATTGTTCACAAAGATGTCATGCTGGATTAAATGCCTGCGTAGAGTTTATATATGCCTGTGAGCAACACCTCCTGCTGCCTGTGATGGGACCGTGTGTGCATGTGAGGCTGTGGACATGCAGATGTGCCCTGCTCTTGTGGCGAGTGGGTGGCCAGGGCAGGCTCCAACAGAAAACCTGGAGTTTCATCCTCTACTTCCAACACAACGGATAGCTGCCTTACACAGGACAGTCAGGTCAGGAAGATCTTGGGTACGGGTTGGTGATGGGGTTGTTTATGTTGTCCACCTTTGGTTATGTGTGCTGGGAGCCCAGGGCTTTGTACGAGGGAGGCAGGTGAGCCTGGGGCAGGGCACGCAGTGCTTCAGGTTGTTCTCCTTATCAATTGGTATGATGTATTTTCTGTGGAAAGTATAGCAAATTTTAAAATATTTGCCAATAGGAGAGAAGTATGGCTAAATAGCATATTAAGTGCATATTACATGCATTGTCATGTATATCTTCCTATATTGTTCTGTAGTCTACTGCTATTGCTATATTTAATGAATATTTATTCAATATATTCATATGCCGCTATTGTATAACAGTAGCCTTATTTTTCCCTTTTAAAAGTAAACTCAGGCATGAAAAACGTTACAAAACCAAAGTTACTTTAGCATTTACCTTACCCATCTATCAATATGTACCTCACATCTTTCTTGATCCTGTAAGAAACAAGCCCCTTTTCAAATTTCCTGAACTTTTATTAAGGGTGTCAAGTTTTACTCTTTAAAGACTTTTAACAGCTAGAATTAGAAATAGCTAAAGGTGTTTCTAACAAGCAAATTAAGTAATGAAAGTCTTGCAGTGGTAAAGTCAAACGTGGAAATTGCTAAGAATTAATTAAGTTTCTCTTAATGAAAGGATCTAATTTGTAGCTCGGTATGCCAAATCCTTGGAAGAGAGTCTTCTTCCTGTCAAAGATTGTGTATTATCAGCTGTGGCACGCTGGTAATAAGATACACATGCAAAAAATACACATTTATGTGTATATTTAAACTTTAAAAACACACCTGGTGGAAGAGAAAGCCTTTGTCCATCTATAAGTTTTCCAGAATTAGCAGTAAGTAAAAACGTTAAAGGAAATGTTAGATTTGTGTAGGCATGGCTTTAATTAATACAAGTCTATGTTCTGTAAGTGTTGTGTTTGTAAAATTTATGAAAGAGCATTAAACTGCATTAGGGTAATTTATGGACCAAATAAATGTCAGTTGCTAAGGTAAACTAGTGTAGGAAACAGTGTAACTAAGATAAAAAAGTGAAGAACTAGAGTAAATTGTAAACATTGTAAGAACAGTGATACAATTGTTTCTTTATATCCATGCAGGCAAGTATAAGTTCGTTTACAATATATTTATTAACAGTCTCAGGCTAATAAAACAACACTCACAGAGCAATTTTGGACACTTTCCAGCTCTCTGTTTTGTGTAGTGACAAGTTAGGCCAGTCCTTTTTATTTTTTTTTCTCCTTTTTTTTTTTCCTTTAATAAGAAAAAAGAAAAAAAAGAATCTGTATTCCTGGCTCCTTTATAAGGTTGTTAAATTTGCTGTTTGGCATTTCAGAGCAGTGTTTTGCATTGTGCTCAATTAGTGCAGACGAAGCAATTGAAGCACCAGTTTCAGAAATGTACCTAATTACTATAAAACACTAAGAGATCCATTCATTCTGCGTTTCTGGCTCTGTGGGTGCCAGCCACAGAGACTCCAGCAACTTCTGAAGCCTAATCCTGATTCACGTCTCCATGTTTCTGTGGCACTTGCATTTTGGAAGCTGTAATGGGGTCTGGCTGTTTACAATCATGTATTGCTATGCTTCCCATCTGCAGTATATTGTGGAAATGAAAGCTTGGTGCATAGGAAGAAACTGAGAAAGACAAAGACCCACTGTGGTATGAGTTAGAATAATTAAAAATAAAACATAAAATGCCATCTCCTTTTTTGGGATGGGGGGAAGGGCTGAAGGGTCTCTTTCAGTTATCAGGGCTCTGGATCAATTTTTGCAATAGGATTTACTTGCAGCTTGTACTAGTCATTATAATTTAATGGCTAGTTTGATGATGGACCTCTCCCAGCTTGATGACAAACCTTTCCCATTAGCCTTTTATTGAGACTTCTGGTTGATAACTTATTTTTTAAACAGCTACTGGGCCTTTAAACAAAGACTTAACACAGATGAGCTGCTGCTGCTTTTTTTGATAAGACCTGTGTTTGAAATAACAAAAACACACCTCACTACTCTAGTTGAAGCTGTTTTATCTGGAGGCTTTTGTAAAATGGTAATTCCTTACCTCTTTCCCCACTGTATGAAGGAGCTGACTGCTGTCAGAAAGTATTCCCATATAGATACCCGTGTTAGTGTAAAGCCTGTAACGTAGCTGCATCTGGGGAGCATCTTACTGTTGACAGTTCATGCTAATAATTTTTCTGATGTTTTGATTATGCAACTCCTTTAAATACCAACAAGCCCTTCAGTTTTAGCAGCTTCAGCACTAGTTGTTTTTTTCCCCCCCCCCCTGCATATTATGTCAATGAGGAGGTGAGACTTAACATCTGATAGATGAGAGGGAAAAGCTTGTAGTGAAGACCTGGCCTGATACACGATAGTTTAACCTGTTGTTAGCTACTCTTCATGTCTGCAAAACATGCATCATTTCTTCAGCCATGTTTTGAAAGCTTTTTAAAGTTTGAGCCCAGATTAGACATTAAACAGTGATTTATGAGCCCATTTGATGTTTCTGCACTTATCAGGATTAATTTGCTCATTTGCTGGGGAATACAGCATGTTTTAGGCTCAGTTGATTGTCTGCCATGGTCTCTAAATTGTTTTTAGTATTTTTACATTCTTTATACAGTTCCTTCTTCTGTAAGTGTGATTTATGTAGTTTTTCCCCAAGAGGTATGAGCTGCTATTTGGCTGTGCTAATGTACAGGCTGTTCAAATGAACATGCTTATCCATGCAATCCAGTGCAGTTTATAGAACAGATCTACTACATGTATTTAGTGCCTTTAAACCTTGCCAGGAGTAACTGTACTTCTTGTTCCAGGTCAAAAATCCTCGTCCTTGTTATTTTGTACTTGGTTAAAGTGATTGTTGTGAATCTTAAAATCCATATAGTTCTTTTTAGCTTCCTTATGTGTTTGACATAAAGAGAATGGGTAAATGTAGGGAGTATAAAGTGGTCTGGTGAAGGGATTCTGTGGTTTGTCTGCCCCTGAGTTGGGCAGCAAGAACTTGAGCTTAAATTTCAGTTAACATTTAAGCCGTCTCCTTATTGCCTTCTCTGCTTTCCCAATGTTGTGATACAGCTCTATATCACTTGGAGTAGCTTAGGACCATGCTGCAGTTTCTGGATTTGGTCAATATAGCAGGTGGTTTACTGGTGATGCTTCCTGTGTTATCCTAAGAAATGTGCAAATTCAACTGCAGACTTCAAGACTTCTTGCTTTGTCTTTGCTCTGTGTGAATGTCATATTGTGCATTGGGACATGCAAATTTCATGTTTTCATGAGCATTACATTTCATGAACAGAGCAGACTATTATGACAGATTATACAGACCTACATTTAATGTACCACCAGACATTCACCTGCTACTTCTTCTAACAATTCAATTAGTTCTGGTCTTGTACTGCAGAAATGAAATGTGCATGCAAAGTTTTCCAAATAAGTCTTTCAAGTTTTTTCTTTAAATGAGAATTTAATGGTGGTGTCCTTGTGTACAGGAATCATGTGTTGTGTATTGGACAGTGTAACAAATTTAGATTAATAGTTCAAATCCATCATGAATAAAGTACTAATTCTGGACAAGCATTTATTCTAGAATAATTTGGTTAGTATGATATGTATGAAAAGTTTTAAAGTGCCATGTTTTGGACTAACATTTCTTCTATTCAAATAAGTTGTAAAATTTCTGTTAACTTTAATATGCAAAAAGCTTGTTTCTTAAGCAAGCTTTTGTTTGGTGGTTTGGTTTTTTTTGGTGCATTTTGCTTTTTGGATTTATTGTCTTTTACTGAAAGAAACTGAATCTTTGATATCATTGTCACTGAAAATAAGAAGGAAATTTAAGATTAAAGTCACTCTAATGACTGCATTTGTAGTGGTTCTTATTTGAAAGTTGGCACTGGTGGAGATCTGTGTTGAACACAGTTTTTCTGTATTTTAAGTAGATTGTATTTCTTTTAAGTTTAGTTTTAAAATTTTTTTTAGATTTCTAAAGCTGGGTTCAGAGATAATTATTCTTACAGATTTCATGTTTTTGTTACTAACATGATGCTTCAGCCTTAAGGTTATATATCTTTCAGTATAATAAAAATTGAGAATAATACACTTCTGAATAACAATACTTAATAGTAAAGATCTCCATGTCATTGTGAGAGGAATTAAAGTTGGAGGGCAAAATATTATGATACAGTTATATGGCTCATTTGTATCTGTGGAAAGGTTATTTTTAAAAACAGGCCAGAGAGATTGTTTTCACTCCAAAGTGACCATCACATTTTTTTCTAAATTATATTAAAGTTTAAACTCTGCTTACAGAATATCTATATGATATGAATCCTATGGAGATAAATTATTGCATTAATGAGGTGCTAGTTTAACTTCTATCTGCACAAGTGCATAAAAATGGTCTTTAACTGTGCAATCACATAATGTCTTTTCCTCAGGAACCATGTTCGTTCGCAGTAAATGATTGAAGATGTCTTCTGGATTAGCCGTGGCTCAACATTTTGTTTTAACTATAAGCATTTGTGTGTGTTCAAAACTTCCTTAAAATAAAGTTTATCAGTTCCTCCATGAGCTTTTCTCTGATGCTTATCAGCTGAAGTCTGTAAATACTTCACAGACTGTTAAAATTTATCCTCATCAGTCATCTGTAAAGTGGCAAGTATGGTAACCATTTTAGGCATGAGAATTAGTTGCCCAGAATTATTTATTCTGATGGTGTTCAAAAAGTATTCCATAACTTGATGTTGTTCAATGTTAGAAAGGTGAGATATTTGCCCCTCACTCTTTCCAAATTTGTCAGCTTGTGGGTTTGTTTTTTTTAGGATGTTGGAATTTTAGTTGGTCTGTACATTCTCAAGGCAGTGGATGGAAATAACTAATTCAGTATTCTTTATGACTTCAGGAGGTAAGTGAAAAGTATTATTCCTCTTTTGGAGGAGGAATTGTAGTACCATCAGGAGTAGATTTTTAGGATGTCTTAATTTCTCACCCTTGGGAAAGAAGATCACAAGTTTGCCTACTTACAGAAAATTCCTCTGTATTTTGGTTGTCTTGCCTGATATCAGATAAGAACAAAAGCTAGAATCCAGCTTTTCTGTGTGAACTTTAGTTGTTTTACCAATAATCTCATTGTGTTTCTTTCTGCTTTGCTTGTGATTTACCTTCCAAATTTTAGAGAAAGTGAAGCAGGGGTTTTACAGACCTGGTGTTAATTTCCATGTAGCTGTATTTCCTTCTTTTACCATTGTGTATAGCAACCTTCCAAATTTTGATGAAAGGCTAATATCCCGTGAGACCACTGATATGTGATAGTAGAAATCTTCTCCTATTTTTTGCATTAGAGTAGGCTAAACTTTTTTCCCTACAGTAAAACATGGCCAGTTATTGTTAGATTACAGAGCTTGTTGGCAATAATTACCAGGTCATTATACACTAGGCAAGGATTTTTCATAGCGTTGAAGTCAATTCACAACAGTAATTTTGGTGACTGTGATATTGTCGAGCAGACCTGACTGAAAGCTTTTTTGGATCTGATGTGTTTCAGGACATGGAGATGGGAGCCAACTTAATCTCAGGGGGTTTGACTCTGAGTCTGGCTGATGCCTTGATTTTTAAGGGCATTTTACTAATTTAGCTTGCTAGAGGTACTTTCTTCTGCTTTGATATTTGGTATTTGTTTTCCAGTCCTGCTACTGGGCCGGCTACAGTAATTCATTGGTTGGCAGGGTCAGTCCAGTTAAGTTCCCTTTGTGGAAAACGATTTAGGAGCAGGAGGAGGAGTATCCAGCTCCTGGCATGACAGGGAGACAGAAGTGAAGTAGTTTAAACTTAGTATACATGGGTAGATTCTGTATTTTTGGAAATTCAGGATTCTTTAGCCCTCAAATTAGAGGTGGTGAGTTGTCATAATTCTTGTTTGAGCAGATTTGACAAACTACTACTTTTCTCTGTTCTATGTTGGCATAACGTTTTAATTATTATGGGTAGGTGTTACGTCAAAACCTTGATTCTTACAAAGCAGGGCTTCTGAAGTACAATTGCACTGCGGCTTCTGTCAACAGCCTTAATGTTCAGAATAGACATGGCCTTACTGATAGTGTATGTAAAGGAGAAGTGTGGCTTCCTTCTGAGATTGGTCTTATGATAAAAGCTTCCTGCCTTTCTTGAAAAGAGAAAACAGTGTGCCAGTGTGCTTTGCTATGGGCCCCGCACTACTTGGCAGAGAAGGCTATTCTTGGACCCTGGAGGTACTGTTGGCCTGTCAGTTTTGGAGAAGGGTGCTTGGGAAGAAGAAATCTTTCTCATTCAGTTTATCTGAAGTGGCTTCACTTGCAAACTCTGTTGAGCATTATGCAGCCTGTAAGTGAAGATTTCTATTAGTTACTCTTGGGCAAAATTAGAATAGCTTTCTCAAGAACAGGAAGAGATTGACCAATGCTTCTGCCAGCTCTCAAAATATTGTTCTAAGCCCTGAAATTTTTAGCTCTCCTTAAAAGAAAAAGTTGATTTTAAAAAAAATAATTCAGAATGCTACATAATGTTGGTAGTTAATTACTATTCCCCATATAAGAAGTGACTTTTTGATGCTTCTTGCTGATTATTTTGTATTAAGTGATTTTAATCACTTAGAATCAGCATTTTATTTTATTTTTTTTTCTTCCGGAAAACAGCATGTGATAAAATCACACCAAATAATTTTTTGTTAGGTCATCTCCAGAATATGCATATCCTTCATGAAAAACAATTTAGCAGTTGTCCAACATCAGTGAAACTTCTGGACAGAGGAGGGAGGCATTTTCTATAAGCTGCACCAAAAATGAAATAGCATTAACCTGTGTGTTCTGTTTCTAATTAGTACAGAAAGATTGTGTGACATATGTGTGTTTAAACAATAAGGTTGGGAAGTGAGTTGAGTGTCTCATCCAAAGTAAATGTAGTCTATAATACTTACTGTTTACAGCATGGTGATGATAAATCACTAGTTTGAAAACGTTTTTTAGATTAGGTTTGTATCATTTTAACTCAAAACTCCATGGGTAAATTACAATACATGGAAACAAACCAATTGAGACAAAGAAATTTTTATTCCATTTGCAAATACTGAGAGCTACTACTTAAAATTGTTACCAGTGGGAAACATAAAAGATGAGGTAATCTCCTAAAGAAAAAGGACCATGGTTGTGAAACACATTAAAAATAAATCTTGTAAAGCTTGTAGAGAATGCACTGAATTGAACCTGCTCAGAGTTCATGCTAACAAGAAATTCTGGTCAATGAAAGCAGATAAAGGAATTGTAAATGACTGTATTTAAATTAGTCTGGAATTCCAGAACACATGCTTGGATAATATGAAATAAAGCTGTCTAAATATGCAGCTCTCATTAATTTAGTGGTCATAGTGAAACTTAAAAATGTCTGTTACAAGACCTGAGGCTGCTGGAATAGCTTACCAGTGTCATTGAGTGTTTAAATCTCTGCCGCTTTCCAGGTGTTAGAGTAGAGAATAGGGATCGGGGGTCTTTGGATTTTGATCTCAGTTGTCCCAATAACTCGCTGAGGAACTGTGAGTGGACCATGAAAGCTTACCTCAGTCTGCTTTTACTTGTATTCCAGAAGTTTGGCTTCACTTGTTTATGATAGCTTGGGAGTGAATTCTACAGGAACATCCTGGTGCTCGTTGCCATGTCACACAGCCTTCCTTCACATCTATCGACTTTATTGTGTGATGATGTTCACCAGGGCTCTTCAGACCAGCAGGGCCAGCTGCTACAAAGTCACAGCAAAGGGTCAGAATGGATGGACAGACAGAGATGTAGTTAAGTGTAGGAAGATCAACAAGGCGAAGTGGAAGGTCCTGCACCTGGGTCGGGGCAATCCCAAGCACAAATACAGGCTGGGCGATGAGTGGATTGAGAGCTGCCCTGTGGAGAAGGACTGGGGGGTGTTGGTTGTCAGGAAGCTCAACGTGACCCGACAATGTGCGCTTGCAGCCCAGAAAGCCAGCCGTGTCCTGGGCTGCATCAAAAGAAATGTGACCAGCAGGTTGAGGGAGGGGATTCTGCCCCTCTGCTCCGCTCTGGTGACACCCCACCTGCAGTACTGCCTCCAGCTCTAGAGCCCTCAGCACAGGAGAGACATGGACCTGTTGGAGCGAGTCCATAGGAGGGCCATGAAGACAAATTAGAGGGCTGGATCACCTCTCCAATGAGGAGAGGCTGAGAGAATTGGGGTTGTTCAGCCTGGAGAAGAGAAGGCTCCAGGGAGAGCTTATTGTGACCTTTCAGTACTTTAATGGGGGCTTGTGAGAAAGATCGGGAATGAGTTTTTACCAGGGTCTGTGGTGACAGGACAAGAGTCAATGTTTTTAAACTGAAGGAGGGTAGATTTAGATTGGACATAAGTAAGAAATATTTTATGATGAGGGTGGTGAGACACTGGCACAGGTTGCCCAGAGAGGCTGTGGATGCCCCATCCCTGGCAGTGTTCCAAGCCAGGTTGGATGGGCAACCCGGTTTAGTGGACGGTGTCCCTGCCCATGGCAGGGGGGCTGGGACTAGATGATATTTAAGGTCCCTCCCAACCCAAGTCATTCTATAGTGCTGAAGTTCAGTATAGCTGTGGGCTCAGGGCAGCGTTGCTCTGTTATCCACACTTGGTGGATGCATCAAGCCCGGGCGGACCTCTTGTTCCTGTGCATTGCTGTTCCAGTGGCCCTGGCCAGGCAGCAGAAACGTCTCCTGTGGATCAATTCCAAATGGGATGGAGGGAGGTGGGAAGTCTTCCCACTGCAGGGATGGTACAGGTTGGATGGATGGGTGTGTGTACTCGCCATTTTGGAACTGGAAATCTGAAGCGTTTGCTGCACCTGAGTCATGGGGGAGCACTGACTACATGCAAGTGTGCTCATATATTCCTGGGCTAGCCAGAGTGGTCTTTCGGCTCTTATCTTTTATTCTGTCTAGCAGCATTGCTAATCAAAACCATTTTTGACAGTTGTCATGTGCTTTCTGCAGGCTGGCTTGCAGCTGTTTTCTGTCCTTCTGCTGTGTGATTGGAAAGGAGGGAGGTTTTTGCTAGCTGCAGTGGATCGTCTCTCGGATGCAGAGAAACCTCAGCTCAGTGCTGGTGGCGAGGCAGCCTCACTTGGACCTCCTTTCTCTGGCGTTTCTGTCAAGGCAGAGGAGATTAAATGGCCTATTTCTCCAGTTTCCTATGCTGGCTGCTGGCCTAGTTTGTGGGTAATTCAGTTCATGAGCATTATACTGCTGGATTTTATTTTTTTTTTCCTGGCTTCCTGATATTTAGTTAATTGCAGCATTGAGCTGTTCAATCCCTTTTGCAGAGAAAACTAGAAAAAGGTGAAAGTCAGTTACAGGCTTGGACCAGGAATCCTAATTAAATACCAAGCATTTTTTGGGAGGGGGGTGGGAGGAAGGGAAGGGAGAAGAACAGGTAGAGAAGAAGCCAGAAGAAAAAAAATTATCATAACCTTAGAAAACGTTACAAATACCACAACTGCAGAATACTGGGTTCAGATTAAGATAAATAAATACTATTGCTTTTATTTCATCCTCTTGGCAGTGCACAGTGCTTGATTATTTTTGTGCTTAGTTCACGAGTGTGTGTTCTGCAGCTGTAAGTTTTAAAGCTCTTTTAAGCAGAGGCTGAGGTTCGTTAGACAGTCTGCAGCAAGGGGGTGTTCTTGCAGCAGAGACATGGTGAAGGCTAAATGCAAAGTCTGTCATAATGGTGTATATTATCTTTTGGGTGTTACGAAGATCAGGGTAGTTTAGTTAGGTAATAGGGTAGAGGTAAATTAATTTATCAGAGAGTTCCTTAACCCTGAGAGTGCAGATTTAGTTCAGTGAGCAAATGGAATTTGTTAGTGTAATAGAAATTACACTGAACTTATCAAATATTTGTGTGTAAACTTGAACTTATGTTTACACAACAAATCTGCAAATACTGTAAGGAAGGAGCAAGACATAACTCAGAGCTACCCGTGGTATTAATCTTGTTACTTTTAATGCTGGTTTATTCATGCTGTACCAGTGATGAGTTTTACAGAACCCCAAATATCTAGTTAGGGAATCAACATACATTTATTATTTGAGAAAGGAAAACCATTTTCCGTTAGTACTTTTGCTGTGTAAGATATCTGGCCAGGTGTGTACTTTATTTGCTTTCTACCCTCTAATCTTCAAGCTGGTGTTCCCTCCTCCCCCATAAATTAGAGCAGATCTAGCCATTCTCTTGTGCGTCCACAGCTTCCATGAGATAGTCCCGCAACCTGATAATTGATGGGGTTTGTGAATGCTGTAGATATGTGTCCTTCCGTTCCTTATGTGCATCTTCATTATCATTTGGGGCAGGCAGTAAAAAGTGATTTATATAATAGAATTGTATTATTCTTCTAATAAAGGTGCACGTATGTTGTGTAAAGTAACCAGAGGAAAGGGGAATTAAATAATCAGTTTTCCAGAAAATAAGAATTTAAATATATCTCTTTAAAATCATCAGTTCATCTTCACTGTTGTATTTTAAGATGCTTAAAATACAGTTTAAATTCAGAAAATATATAGAATGGCAGTAAATTCTATATTGGTATTGTATTAATTTCATCAAAAGCTGTAACAATGAAAAAGCTCATCTGTTAAATTAGATCTGTCATCTGGAGTAAGGTTTAGATGGAGAGGGTTGCATTACACTTGAAAATTCGTGGACAGAAATTAGGAAAAATACTGATTTCAGAAACTTCTTGTACATGTTCCTATTCATTATTGCTTCTGAATCTTACTGAATCTCTTTTCTTATCGTGCGTGTGCTTGTTTTCAAAAGTTGTGTAATGGTTAGCTAATAAGGGCTATAAGAATAGTTCATTTGCAGCATGTAATCAAGTTGAAAAATGGTAGTGATGATTTCAGATAGATTGTCAAGAACCATTTTTTAATGTAATTTGCTTTTTGTGAAGAAGCATACATTTTACAGGCCAGAGCTGTCAGCCAGCTATTGTAGCCAAGATAGCAAACCTAACAGGAATGAAAAAAAAGTTGTCTGTGGTATTCCACCATTTATATTCTTATAACAAATTAATTAAAACTGCAAATTGCTGTGAATGATTTCCAAAGATCTGAGCCTTTGAGGACATATATTTAAACAGAATTATTATTATTATTATCATCATCATCATCATCATCATCATTATTTTAAATGTGTGTTTAGTTGTAGCTGCCAAAATTTGTCAGGTGACTAAAAAGCATGCATTTCTAAATTAATTAATTTGTATTAGTAATCCCCTCTACTACTTGCATTTACAATTTTAACTTTTGTAAAACAGTAACTATTTTGATGAAGTATTACAAGACCTTTTTATTTTTGTGAATACATAGAAAATTCAAAACATCTGGAATCTAGAGTAATGTTTTTCTTGCTGTTTTTCTACAATTTCTATCAATAATGAACAATTTATTTTCCACTTTATTTTTGGTTCGTACAAGTGGTTTCTGTTTTGTTTTTTTTTTTTTTACCCACTTGCAAGGAATTTGAACAGAAGTGACTGCTTGCTTGGAGGGGGAACAGTTGGTCATCTTTGTCTGGAGATGACATTAGAGCTTGCACAACATTACAGAGTGGTAAGATACATTAGGCTGCCATTTCACCTCACATAAAATGTAACACAGTACACTTTCCTTGCAGTGAAGAACAATTTTAGGATTCAGTAACTATCAGCTTGGCAACACATTTATTTCACACTGAGATCACTAAAACCATCTGTTGATAATTTGCTCTCTTATGGACCTCTGACTCCCATCTCTGAACAGAAGTGTCTGAAGTCATTGCCTAAGCCTGTAATGATTCTTATTTAAGGCTTATTCACAGTGAATTGAATGCAAATAAATCTTAAATTTTTACAGCTTCATCAAAATCTGATTATAATGAAATATTTAATGCTAACACAGGCAAAAGCAGTTTAAAATGACCTAAATTCCTAGTCAGTTTTTTCTTTGGGAATGCTATTATTATTTTGTAAATGGGCAGTTTTGCCTTTTTAATCAGTTATCCTGACATGATGATAAATAATTCCAGTCAGCTGTATTTCATAGTCACAGTTACACATCCTAACACAAAATACAAGATTATTTTAATGTTTTCAGCATTTAAAAATTGACAGAATTTATGCTGTATTTTTAAATTAGGAACCACTAAATGTAATGCATGTAAAACCTTGGCATTCAGTGGACAAATACCTAATATAAGCATATGCAAGAATTTTAGAAGATATTTTAATGATTGAAAAGGGCTGACATTACAACCAGGTAATTAAACTTACTTGAAATGGCATGTAACTGTGGGTCTCTTTGCTCAAGGATACTGTGAATTATGAACCAAAAGAGCTGGAAAAACTGTTCTGTGGGGCAGAAGGGTAGTTTTGACCTAATGCCTAAAAGTTTGCTAAACTTTCCCAATGGAGATCTACTGCAGAAGAAGTCAAAGAAATTATTTTACTAGGTAGCCTGTGTTGAAAGATAGATTAATTTGTGACAGGGCAGTACTCTGCATGTTTTTATCAGATTTCATCCAATTAAATAAACAAAATTACCATTTCAGTATACTTAATACTTTTTAAAAATTATTTAAAATAACTTTGGTAGACTTGAAATTAAAGACCAAGAATATACTAGGCAAGATGTGTTCAATAAACTGGATTTTTAATCAAAGTAGATTTGATGTCTTGTAGGAATCCTTTTACTATCAGCAAGATATCACATACAGAATTTCAGAAAGTGTATGAGCTGTGTCAGCATAGTGTTCTTTTTTCATTACTGTTGTGGGATATTCTTCATTCATGCAGCTTTTTTTCCCCCCTGTTCTTTATGGAGCATTAAGTATGATGGAGTTTAACATTTCAAAAAAAATAGAACTTTTGGTACATTTGTATTTTATGCCTCCCCTTGCCGCCTGCTTATTCCTCCATATCCAACCTGTACAGCTTGAGTGCCAGCAGGATGCTCTGTTTCAGGATTTCAGTTTGGCTTGGGTTGTCACAGCTAGAAACCACAGAAGGAAGGATGACCTTCCACTTGGCTGGTGCGAAGCATTGCCACCACTTACAGAGAATTTGGGGAACTGGGCTGTGCTTCTTTGGGAAGCACAGGGAATTTACAGGTCATCTGTACGTTGCATTTTTTCAAGGACTTGCCATTGAAAATGTTGTTGTGAAATCCTGGAACAGGTTGATCAAAGCAGTTGTGGGACCTCCATCCTTAGAGATGCCTGAACAAGCCCTGGGCAACCTGCTCCAAGTGCCCCTGAGTAGCAGCAGATGACTGTGGTGGTCTTTGCCAAACGATTCTGCTTTTGCCTGCATTTGCAGGGCAGAAGGGGAAAAGATGGAAATTGAAGATGGTGTGGAAGTTTGTCCGAACCAGAAGCGTTACAGATAAATTTGGGTTTTAAGACTGGCCAAATTTTCCTAACCTGATCGCTTTTATCATTAGTCTGTGTGATGTTGTAGTTTTATGAAGGTGTTAAAGAAATTTCTGTTTCATCTCGTTCTTCCATGTAAGACATTGCCTTACTCCAGTCTCAACACATTCACACTTTGTTTCCTTTGTTGAAAGGATACAAACTTGAAATGTTTTCTTCTAATGCCCGGTTCCTTCACCTTAAACATTATGCCAACAGTAAGCTTGGGTCCGATTACTCTTTTGAAAGATGAGCTTCTTTAAGCATCCTCTTGGATTTTGCATACCTAAAACTGCAATAGCTCTTTCTCCAGCCTTGTCATTGTCAGTGCATGAATGGCTGTAGGTGGCCTCATCCCCCCATGCTGTTTGGGTAGGAATCTGTGATTGTAGGGCTAATCTTCTTAGTGGTACTCTGCACATGAAGAGTGGTGCCCACAGGAGGACATCTATGGTGCTGGATTTGCTGTTGCTGTGATTTTTTTCTTGTTTCTGAATGACATCTGGCATTAACGATGTGAGTAGGAGTGTATTAAGAGAGATCTTTTACTAGTAGATGTGAAAAGAAAGTCACACACACCAGTGGTTTTCAAAAGAAACAAAAGCAGCTTAGCTGTATTGACAGAATGCTCAATTTGGTTGAAACATCCTTAAAAATCTTGGTGAAAGAAACCATTTTTGGGAAATACAAAAGGTTGTATGAGGTTCACTTCACCCCTCAAAAAAGAGGAGTTTGAGAACAAGAATTGCACTTGAGCATTGCCCTGCATCGTCACGTCTGTAAATGAAGTAATACATTTTGCAGTCCAATGTCCTGGAGCTCACACATTCGTTTACAGATGGGTAGGGGGTAATATAAGGTAATTAAAAGCTCTTTTATAAAATTCTTTTTTTGCAGGCAATTATTTAGGAAAAGGTAAACCCCACTTAATCTGTGTCTAGGAAGACTGAGGAATTAATCTCAAGAGATGTCTTTGATATTTTGTTTGTTGAGATATGGCTGTCTTAAGGTAGTATAGCATAAACCTAGCAAGTCTCGCAATCATGTAAACATTGAGCTGCTTATTTTTTAAATGACTATTTAGAAAGATAATCAGCTACTGCACACTACTTTTATTTACAAACTTTCTAAACGTTTTTTTCAAACAGCCTGCTAATTACTTTTGAACATGGATCCTTAAATGTTAGACTATTTTTTTTATTAGAACCAGATATTAAAACCATGTTTCGTTACAGTTGAAAATGAAACCGATTTCACTACTTGCTATGGAAACAAGTCTTTAAAACAAATCTGTTCTTGTGTACGCTGATGTGCCAATCTGTGATTTTATGTAACCAGTGAATTTTTTTAAGCCTTTTTGCAATCAGCTTGTAGAAAGACATGTGATACAGAACCTATGCTTTTTTTGTATTATAGCCTGCATTAAAGGTCAGTAATCTATGTATATGTTAGAAGTATGTGGTAATTGTCCCACTGGATTGAAGAAGGGACAGGGCAACTAACACAGAAAGGTATGCAACCTAACTAAAGATTAATCTAATTAAAGAATTCCCCAAAGTTGTGTTCCCTGTCATTTGCACATGACAATGTTGTGTTTTGTAATGCCACCGTTATTAAGAGGGGCTCAGGTGCTTTTAGGAAGAGTTGCACCATACTGTTGTTTTTTGATACTTGTTTGTTACTTTATATAATACAATAATAAATGGAAGTTTTAAAAATTAATTAGTTTCAGGAGTTGTAAAATACCATATAGCTATTATTTTCCCGGTAGTGTCCTACTTTTACCTGACAACCTGTGGAAGACCATTATATGGGGCTGAGCATCTCTGACCTGTATGAAAAGTCTTGTGTAACTGCTGCATGTGACAGGAGAGACTGCGCACTGTTGAGGAGGTTATTTATGCTGAGACCAAAATCCTCAGTAGACCTCTCAGCTTGCAATAAACCTTTGCCTAACCTGTGCAGACTGTTCTAAATAACTTACTAAAGTGATTTGGTTGCAAAATGGGTGCTAAAGGTAGCTGACACTTTAAAAAAAAGTTAATAAAAGTTGAAAAAAAAATCTTCATGAGCTGGATTGTCTGTTTTTTAAATAACTAATTTGTGTGTGTGTGTGTTTGTTGGTGCAGGCCACAGAAACATTGTTCCGAATGGCAGTAGCAAGAGGAGCGATTACACCTTTAAGACATGGAGAAGTAAGGCCAAATATATCTATATATTTATGTTTTGGTTTTTTGTTTTTTTTTTGCACATGTATTATAATAGTTTATTAATGTAATGCTTTATAAATTCCTGGGAGACATACCGTCTTCAGGTAAGTGAAGAGGGCTGGACTATATATAACTTGCATACCTATGTTATAGGGTTTTTTTAAAGGAGAACAAGAATTTAAATCCTGTCCAGTGGGAGATGAGCTATTCTTCAAAAAACACTGTATTTTTCTCTTTGCCTGAATCATAATTTAGCCTTATAATAGAAGTGTCTCACAAGAATGTCCTTTTAGCCAGGTAGTTTTTCACTGATTTTTCTCTGTCAAAAATTGTAGAATCTAGAGAAATTCATGAGGTTGATCTTTGTTATTGGGTAGCTGTGGAGAGATCACTTCATCCTTTCTCTGTTCCTTTCAAGAAATAGTAATGTCAGGTAGTATATAAAATATTAATACATTAATTACTCTAAAGGGGATAAAGATTTTTTAATATTATGTTGCTCATACATACTTCTGTTGATGGTAAACATCTGTTTCCTTTGTTGTGTGATTTTGTATCAGGTAAACATTGTTCTGAACATTTCTGATTAAAAGTCTCCAATATTAGGTGCTGCAATTCATGCTTAGGTTGAGTTCCATTTTAAAAAAATAATACTACACTCAGTTGTGACATTGGAAATGAGAACTGATCTGGGCATTGACACAGCTGGATGCTACAGTGTATAGGGTTTTAAATGTAGAAACCTCAGTGTTTTTTCATGGTAATCTGATTTTGATCAAATTCTTAGCTAACTTTGTGAAAAATTCATATAGTAGACACAGCATTCAATCTGTAATCTAGACCTAGACCTATGTGGGAATCTCAGCTGTGCTGTAAAAGGTTCCTTATGCTGATGAAGTTGCCTTAATGTCTCTTTTGAAAGAAAGTAATATATCTTTGCATCAGCGTCTGAAGATGTACCTTATATTTCCTGTCCTCCAATGTCCATAGTTTTAGCTTTTTTTAATATATGGATCCTTTATACTTTTTATGTACTGCTCTTTCTTTTCTATGGAAGAGTGTAATGAAATTTCCAGAAGTGTTAGTTATGGAATATGTGCAATGCTTCCAATTTCTCTCTGTTTAGTTTTTTTCAGTGAAGGGTACTTAATTTTCTGTGTTTTAATGACCACATTGCCCAGATTGTTTGTGGAATCTCCATCCTTGTAGTTAGCCAGTGAATGGTGTGAATTGTGGAAAAATCAAATGATTTTTTTTTTCCCAAGTGTAACTAATTATACCATGCAATACAAAATACTGGGATGGTTACAGGCATAATGATCTCTTTTTGTGAACAGTATTAGTAATTTCTGTATCTGATACATCTTATGTTGAGCCAGTTCAGCTCACTGATGTGGTAGAAAAAGTTTTATTTTTTTCTTCAGATATTCCCTCTGATCTTTTATCAATTAAACCGCCTGAAGGGCTAGAGAAAACCAGATGAGAAACAGCAAGATAAGTGGTGAGAGGACATAGCCATGGTTAGTAAGAAAGGAACTGGGTGAAAGTGCATCTATTTGATGATGGTAAACTTTATGTTGGCGTACTGTGTCCTGTGACACTGTTTCCGAGCTATTCCTTGGGCTTCAGTGGAAACGCAGTTAATGCAAAGCTAGATAATTTATAGATAAAACATGTAAGAATTGTACAGAGTTGGCTTTTTGTGTAAGAAGGCAGTGGGAGAAATAACAAGACCTTTTTTCTCTCTTACATTTTCATCAGGCTATAGTAGGAGGAAGAAATGTTTTCACTCAAGGAAGATCTTTTCATTAAATTCCTTTGTGAATTATAATTTATTTAGTCTGAAAATGAGGAATGACATTAATCAAATGTAATTAATTTTTCCAGAAGAAACATATAATTATCAAGAGCGATATTAAAATTTGTTTAGCTCTTCCAAGAAATTGCTGAACATTTGCACAGTGCGTAAGTAGGAAGGGAGCCAGAAAAAAGTTGAATATGAACTAAAGTTGACTGTATTCTGTTTGAAAAGTGTGAACTTGGCAGTGAAAGTCAAAGCAGAGCAAGTTGTTTATTGGAAATTCCAAACTATGGAGGAAGCAGTCCAAATGTGCAAAAGTGCTGTTCAGCTTTCATAGCAGTACTTAAAAATGTAACCCCATGTAACATTTAAGAGGGGGTAAAACTCTTCAATATCAAAAGGCAAAATCATACTTGTTTGTTTTACATTCATAAATAAAAAAGACAGTATTCTGTCTGCACCGCTGAACAGATTAATGTGCAAACATTTCTTCTCTACAGGCAAAACAGGGTGCATGAAAAACTATCCATTATAATCCAGTTGTCACCAGGTGGAATTATAACTTAAGATACTGAATGTCTATGGGAAATCCCGTTTCTACTCCTTCCAACATTTCCTCATTCATTGGGACTCATCAAGCTTTCATGTATATAGAATTTTTCAATTTTTCCTTTGTTATCCTTGAAGAAACGAAAAAATGAGGTTGTACTGTTTTTTGACTTTCGCATGTGGTTTGTAAAATTACTGTTGAGAGTTTAGAAAACTGTACTGCCGAAAGTCATTATCAAATGGGGTACATAGTGCTAAAAATTATTTAACTGTGGCATATAGATCACAAAAATTCCTGAAGAATCTTCTCCCCTGTTCCCTTGATCCTGATTGCATGGAAGTGTAGTAGCATCCATGGGAGGTAATCAAAACCAGAAGCATAATTTATTTTCAGGATTCAATATGTTGTTTTTCAGGTTAATTAGTTATTTCTGTCAGTTGCTTTATTTTCAGAATGCAATATGTTGTTTTTCAGGTTAATTAGTTATTTCTGTCAGTTGCTTTATTTTGGGGTAGAGCATGAGGCAGAGCCTCGTAGAGTTTATTTGTTTCTGTCAGCAGTTCTAGCTCATTCCCAAATGATCCAAAAACTGTATGAGCGGATGTGATCACAGGAAACCTGCGGCTGCGCTTCTGTGCGGCAGCCTTAGGTACATTTCACTAATGTCACAGGGTTCAGAGTCGGTAGTAGGCATAGCTGAGAGCTGAGCGTTCAGGGTGCCTGGACCCGATACCACCTAGAGAGCTTCTCCGGCTGTTTCTGGTCTTCATGCAGCAGGCTAAGATCTGCTGCCATCTGTTCCTCATGCCGCCCAGCCTCTTCCAGACAGAGCTGCTCTCTTCATGGGTGCTGGCTGGTGTGGCAGCAGTGACAGACCTGGGGAAAGAAGAGCAGCCGCAGCCTGGCTACTGAAGAGAGTGAGAAGAATAGGAGGAGGCTAGCGCTTCAGAGTTGACTTTTCATGCTTCCCAGATCTGCATGCCTGGAGCTTCTGCTGTCGTGTGCTCAACCCCCAGGGGAGAGCCAGGAGGAGGGGTAAGGGTTGGCAGAAGTGGCCGTGAGAAGTCACTGGATGCATGGTAGGAAGGTGGAATACATCTGACTAGGCCCAGCTGAAGTTTGGTGACTATACAGAGAGAGAGAAAACTTCCCTTATTTTAACTGGGAATGACCAATTTTATTCACACTGAGCAAGTGATGTACAAATCTTAGGTGACACACTGGTTTTGGTATATCATGGAGCTACTGAACAAGAAGGAGAGGTCTGATAGGACAATTAGCTTGCAGGACTGATGTTCTCAGTCCCTGTAGAGGAGGGAAACAAAAGCACACAACCCATCCAGAGACAGGAGCAGGAGGATAAACAGAAAGGGTGGAACCCTTAATGGGGAGAAACCCCACTTTGAAGTACGTAGGCTGACATGGACAACAGAGATACAGTGGTAGAGGCATGATTGCCAGAGAGCTGGAACTGATACAAACCATGCATGAACTTTGTGGGTGTTAACTCATTTCTTATAACATCTTTATGAATTTGTAAACTGTCTTAATCTTTTTTCATCTGAAAAACGCTGGGACTTCTGGGTGGAAGAAGTCAGGCATGTATCTTTAGAATTCATTAAGTCTATGCGGAAGAAGCCCATTGCTGCCTCAGAACTGAAGAGGAGAAGGGCTGTGCCCCATGGATTGTGTTCTTCTGTCTGAAGTGTTAAGGCATATGGGGAACCTTCAGTATGGTGGAACTTTCAAAATCTTTATGTAATGTTTTTTGATGGCAAAGACAGGATGAAAATAATTTTGCAGAAGAGAAAGACCTGTGTAAGAGAGTCAGAGCAAAAAAAGAGCTTAGGCTGTATGATAGGCTCCATTTTATAATGCCTGCAACAGCTGAAATGTTTTGAAGAAAAAAACAGTCTTCAGTCTGTAGCATTACAATAGAATGCCATTAATTTAGGGTATTTGGTGGTCCCCTTCCATAATATAAAAGCCTTTGTTCGTGAAATGCCACGGGAAACAAAGTATAATAAAATGGGATTTGCTGGCTGTGTAAGTTTCTGAGAGGTTCAGTTCACAATAGCACTTGGGTTTAGCTGGGGTGCCTGATGAGATATCTATCCAAAGCTGTCTAAGACTCTGATGGATATTATACTGAATGAAACAAGCAGAGGCTGAATGACAGTCCTGTCTCTCCTTCTCAACCCATTTAGTTCATTTCCAGGTGAGTTAATGACCAACCTCCAACTGGAGTTTATGCTGATTTGCTGGTGCAGACTCCTGGTTCCTCTCAGAATTACCAGTTATATTGTCCATATGGAAGAATGAGTGAAGTTCAGTGATTGCCCACACATGTATGTGTGTCTTCTGTCTTGGAGATACAGTAGCAGTGCAGCTTAAAAGGGAATTGTCAAACCAGTGCCCTCATAGATAATGAGGCCGGAGCATTCTTAACTATAAAAATACCATTCTCAACCAAATTTGAAGTAAAAATAGATATAAAAATAAAAGTAATTATATAAGTACTTTCCAGCTTAAAATGGCATATAGCCTTACAGTGTAATACATGTGATGATACGCATTGCTATGGCAGTAGATACCCATGCTTGAAGGTGTATTTTGTTGAAAGAGGACATGTCTTTGCTTGTGTTTAAAGCTATGTTTAATAGATTTAGGAATTAAATTTTCATTCTGTGTGTTTTCTGTAAGGTAAATAACGTGAAGTGCAAAGCTTTATGATTTAGCCTGATATCTGTAAGAAGTAATTTCTGTGGATTTTGTATTCATAGTAAATACCAATGATACACTTGTGATAAAATTTTTAGCTAGAAGTTAAAAAAGGGGATTAGTAAGAATCTTTAAAATGTAATTTCTTTTATATTTTTGCAAGTAAACACGTAATAGTGGAAACAGCAATATGAAATAATTCCTTGTGCAGCAGTTCCACAGACTTTATCCTCTGTTTTACAGTTTGCAGTTGTGACAGATGTAAGATGACATGGTCCAAGTGCCACCTGTGTGACTTGGGTTCAAGTTTAAAACAAGCACTGGAACAGCTCTCAAGATAACATCAGTTTGTTTTGGTCTGAATAGGAAGGAGCTTAGTAACAGCAATGCAATTGTTTCCAAATGAGCAATTCATGTATTTGTGGTAAAATGCTTGTTTTGATACTACTGGTTAAACAGAGTATTGTTTCTTCAGAAATCAAAACCACAGGCTACTTTGTTTATGGGCATATATATATATTAGAATAATGCTATTAAAGTAAATAATAAATTTTAAAGTGTTATTAAAAGCTGAAGAAACTGTGAAAGCATTCATTTCTGGCATTTGTGGGTTGCACTAAATGATAAATAGTAGATCACAAAATTCAGTAGTTATTGAAGTTGCATTTCTAGAACAATTTTGTCTCTTTAGACTATATGTATGCATACATGTGTGGATGCGTATATGTATCTGTAGGTTCTTTTTAACTGTAAAATTTTATCCTGTGTTGATTTTAAGAAAGAATTTCAACCTAGGAAAGGAGGGGACAATGTTAAAGTGACATTACTGCTAGGTTACATTACAAGGTTCTTTGCCCTCTTTCTTCTTCCCCATTTACCATGTCATAGCAGAATGCAGTGTAGAGGCCTGGAAACTCAGCTGTGGAATTAGGTCATGTAGACAAGAACCTTTTTTATTAATAGCAATAACTATAATAATTTTTTTCATGGCAAGGGACTTTCTAATTTTACTTGCCATTGGAGCAATTTGAAAGAGATCTTAGGACACCTCAGTCGTTATATTTAGCCGTCACCTGTAAAGATGACATGAAACAGTGTTCATTTAAATGCAGAACTTTTCCATATAAAGGGATTTATTCTAGAAATTATCAAATTCTACATGTGATTTTTAAATTTTGGGTTTTGTCACAATGATGTTTCTGTTTGTATTTTTGGCCAGCTTCATTTGTAATACATGAAATGCAGGAAGACTTCATAAACGATAACATTTTAGGTTCTGAAGAAGTACTGTGAATCACTTGAGATTAATTTTCATTTAAATAAAATTACTTTGGGCATACAGTTTCCTGTGATTTCAGCTTGGGGCCGTGCCAGGCCTAATCACTAACAGGCACATTAGAAACCGAATGGCAATGGGATAGTGGACATCTGATCCCCTCACCCTTGTACCTTCCTATCACAAAGATGTCTTTATTATCCGGGGTTCAAAAGTTCTCTTGCAGACTACCCCAACGTCTCTGGTTTCCATGCTTTTGTCTTGAATACTTTGTTACTGTCATGTTAATATGTGAGGAAAGATGTTTTCTCAGATTTACATAAATCTTACAGCAGTAGAGACACTGTAGTTATGGTCCTGAAGGCTCTCGACTTCTTAAGCCTTCTGTCTTTAGCCAAGGACATGTTTAAAAAGCAGCACTGTTGGTCAAAATAAGCCTCGCTTGTCCTCGCTGAAATTATAAAGCTTCCTAGCAAACTGTGTTTGACATTACAAAAGAAGTCTGGTTTGGTACAATGAAACTTAAATTTTTGTAAGGTCATGTCATAACATTCACATGTTTTTTCTGCCTTCAAAGTAGGATTGTCAGTCTCTTGGATGTTATCCTGTGTTTTTTTCCCTCCTGGTTAAGGGTTGCTAGTACACAGAAAAATGTGTATTTTTTTAATTTAATATCTTGCAAAACACCATCAATTTAACTTAACCAAACCATATTTTCTGATATGTAGTATGAGATCCAAAGTGCTGGTAGGTTTCAATATTAATTTCTCTTATCATTACACTCTTATATTTGAAAAGTATTTGCAAAACTAAAAGGATTTGCTTAGAGGCAGGTCTGAGTCCCTTTTCCTCTAAAGGGAGGTATTTTATCTCACTGTCCCAAGAGAATAATCTATACTTTGATTTTTAGCTTTTTTCAGAAGAAATGTGGGGGGTTTTTTTGTTTGTTTTTTGTTTTTTTAAGAACTGTCCTAGGTCAGTGTTCTGAAACATCAATTAAAAAGCCCCTTTACATTATTGGCACACATAGTTACAACTTTCTCTCCATAAAATCTTTCTTGGAAGTAGTATTGAGCCTGTCTTTATACCTTCTTGTAAAAGAGCTGCAAATGGTTAAAACATATCCGTAAGGATAGAACAGTTTTATAGTCTACCTGCTTAAGGTTTTGGTTTGGGGGATATGTGTCAGAAGTATTGGAAAATAGTACTGGTATCTGGAAAATCCTTCTGGCAGGTCACAATGGGTAACAGTTCAAAGGTAATTTAATTGCTGATGACTGGCATACCTTATCTATATTATCTGGAAGTAAGTCAAAAGTAAATAATTCTTCTGATTTAATGCAGTGAAAACTAAAGCTTGGCGGGGGGTGGGGGAGAGAGTATACCACTGAACCCTGGGGAGGAAGACCACCAGATTGCCTCTGAGGTATTCCAGTGTACAGTGTTTGAGTGATGTTTTTGCCACATATCCAGTTGTGTGAAGGTGTTATTTGTCTAGCTTGCCCTGGATTATCCATTTTATGTGGTCTATAAGTTTTTAATTAATTTTTAATCATGAAGAGGAAAGTAAATTTGTCTCAAAACCTGAGCTGAATATGAAGAACTTTTCTGGTCTTTTTAATATGCAGTTTGCCTGAGGATATTCTGTTTCTTACTAAAAATCATCATGAGCCTTGAAAAAATATTGACCTGCTACAAATGATTTTAAAGTGAAGTGGTCAAATTCATTCGTTAGGGAATGGGAGAAATGAATATGTTGTAGGAATTGTCTGGTGTAAATTTAAGGTAGAAATATATGAAAATAGGATAGTGGCTCTATGTTCCAAAATACGGAGAGTTACCACTGAAGAAAGGTAACACACAAGTTTGGAAACTTACTGAACTTATGATTTCACTTCTGTTTTGAAATTTATCTAGGTGATTCAGGCTTTGTATTTTTCTTTTAAATGTATGGATGGTACATTTAAAAACACATAGTGTGTCTGTTTTTCATGGAGTGGAATGATGGGGTTTAGTACTTAAGTGTTTGACATATCATGCTATGCATTATTTCTGTTATGAAGTATATATATTTTTTTAATGGAGGCTGACAGTATATATTTAACTTGCGATAATCATAACTGTCCCTATGTAAAGTGAAATACAGGGCTGAAAAGTAATTGAATTATGCTCGGAACTATTTGCCAGGTATCTTCCACCAAGATGTTTTTGACAAGGAGTAAAGTAAGGAGGGAATTCCCTATTTTAAAGTTTTCTTTCTTTCTTAAAGTTTTCTGATACCTTGCCTGTATAGTCCAGATTTCTTATTCTTTTTCATCAGCAATTGAGCAAGTGCATGGCAAATGCAGACAGTATGAAATTGTGGCATCAAAAACCAGAGGGAAGGAAATACATTTACTTTCCAATCTAGTTTTTGTTTTAACATGACTTCTGGCCATCAAGAAATATGGTACTGGGAAGTATATGAGATTTTTTTAAGATAATTGTTCTTAATTTTTTCTCATTACAAAATGTAATTAGAAATTGTTATTTCAAACAGACATTTCTTTACTGTAATGTTGACAGCATTTGTTTAATAACTATTGAAATTGTGGTCTTGTATGTCATGGCCTTGGGATGAAACTGTTATCTTGCTTTATACTTAAAACCTGCCCTAAACACCAGGTATGGCAAATCCATTGTTCTGCCAGAGCAATAATAATCTGTAGGGAGAATTTTACTTCTATACATGAAGAAAGGTACAATAGGTGTGGTCGGTCATGAGTTATGCTTCTTTCTCACTTCAGTGTTGTTGATGTTAATGTTATCTTAAAGCATTCATATAGTTGAAGAAATAGGCAACTGTAAAAATCTATTTAAACTGATAAAGCTAAGAATTTGTTCACATTCCTTTATGCATTTAAGAATGTTAAATACTTGCTAAAGGTGTAATTAAAGCATACACTCAACTGATCTTCAGTTTCTGTGCAAGTTGTTTGACTCAAGTTGTTGGAATAATAGTCTTGCCAATGTATGAATGCATTGTCATTTTCTCTAACACTTTATGGTAAAAATACATGCATGCCAACTAACTCGTTCCTTATACTCTATGTAGAGACATTTTGAAGAAGGGATAGTTTAACTTTAGTGCAAATGTAATTTCAGTGATTTCCAACAACTGAAATTTAATACTCCTTTAGAAAAACAATGCAAATGTAAAAATCATGTTAAAGGGATTGTCAGTGTTTCCTGCTTGCTCTTTAGAATTATTGTTGAATTCAATTATTTAAATAACATCCTCTTATTTCTATGGCAGATGTAGGAGTGGCTCATGACCATTCTTGAAAGCCCACTTGATGGGATAAATCAGTTTGACAAGAAACAAATATCAAGATAGTTTCCAATCACTGAGGAGTTGACATCAGTTTTAGACTTTGCATCATAGGCTTTTTCCTTTGGTCAGGTGACTGGGGATAAAAGAAAAATCACTGTATGTTGGCTTGTCCAGTCATTTTTAATGTCCTCATTCATTCTGCTCTTCCAATCCTGAGTTATTTTATGCTCCTTATCCATATGTTAAACTTGTTAAACTATCTTTGATCATGCACAAACAAAAAATGTCGTTATCTTTAGTAACTTCTAGTTGTCCTGCATATAAACAGAAAGCATAAGCCTAAATGCAATTTGAAATGCATTTTTGTTTTTTTTTTTAAGAGGACATATGTGCTACAGGCAGTGAGAAAGCTTTTTCTATTTCCTGTTTGATATTCAAAGTTTGGTGAAAATCATAGAAATAATAGTTTATCTTTCCTTATTAATGAGTAATTCTAGATTGTAGGTGACCTGATAAGAAGTGAAAATTATGAGAAGTAAGAGAGAGGGGAACAGAATGAATGCAGCAAGTAGTAATATTTCTCTTTTGACACCGTCTCCCATAAGATGCTTGTAGACGAGCAGTTGAAATATGGGCTGGATGAGCAGACAGTGAGATGGGTTGAACGCTGGCTGAACAGCGAGGCCCAAAAGGTGTTGATCAGTGGCACAAAGTTTAGTTGGAATCCAGTAACTAGCAGTGTACCCCAGGGGTCAGTAACATCTTCATTAGTGATCTGGGTGATGGGGCAGAGTATACTGTCTGCAGGTTTGCTCATGACACCAGGCTGGGTGGGGTGGCTGATACACCAGAGAGTTGTGCTGTCATCCAGAGGGACCTTGAGAGGCTGGAGAAATGGGTTGATGGGAACCTCATGAAGTTCAACAAGGAGAAGTGCAAAGTCCTGCACCTGGGGAGGAAGAATCCCAGGCAGCAGTACATGGTGGGGCAACCCAGCTGAAAAGGACTTGGGCATCCTGGTGGACACCAGGTTGGACATGAGCCAGTGATGGGCCCTTGCTACGAAGATGGCTGGTGGTATCCTGGGCTGCATTAGAAAAAGCCTTGCCAGCAGGCTGAGGAAGGTGATCCTTCCCTTCTATTCAGAACTGGTGAGTCCACACCTGGAGTACTGTGTCCAGTTCTGGGCTCCTCAGTACAAGGGAGACATGGACATCCTGGAGGGAGTCCAACAAAGGGCTACAAAGATAGTGAATGGACTGGAGCATCTAACCTATGAAGAGAGGCTGAGAGAGCTGGGAGTGTTCCGCTGGGAGAAGAGAAAGCTCAAGGGGGATCCTGTCCACCTGCAGGGAGCATGCAAAGAGGACAGAGCCAGGCTCTTTTCAGTGGTGCCCAGTGCCAGGACCGGAGGCCACTGGCACAAACTGAAACACAGGAGGTGGTGTCTGAATGCAAGGAAACACTTTTTTCCTGTGAGGGTGACCAAGCACTGGCACAGGTTGCCCAGGTAGGTTGTGTAGTCTTCATCCTCCGAGATACTCCAAAGCCATCTGGATGCATTCCTGGACTACTGGCTCTAGGTGGCCCTGCTTGAGCAGAGGGGTTGGACCAGATGACCTCCAGGGGTCCCTGCCAACCTCAGCCATTCTGTTGTGATTCTGTGACTTCTGTTTGTGTTTAAAGAGCCAAATCTTCAAACTTTGCAGTGAATTTTCCTATATGTATAAAACTAGGATAATGACACTTTTATTGGGTATATATTTCATTAATGTTATACAAAATTCAAAATTTAAACCTTCCATAAAGCTGTAGAAAAATAAAAAAGACAGTACCTAAGGTAAGCAATTCCAGCTCATAAAGGCTAAGGGTTTTAGTATTCTTTCTGTAAAGTGAAGGTACGTGAAAATGCTGCTGTTCTTTTCAAATTTAGATGGAGGTTGATTACTAGAGTTGGGAGCTGCTACTGAAAATAGGGTGTAGTATCTCTGGTGTAATATTATTTCATGGCAGGTGGGAAGAGACTCTGGAGCACATCTGCATTGTATGACAAATTGTGATCCTCATTGGGTGAGAATAGCTGGCTTTTATGGACAACATAAGTTTCGTACCACACTCCAGTGATCTGAAATCAGTTCATACTTAAAAATCTTTGATCTTCTTCCTTTTTTAAAAGAAATTCTATGAGTTTGCTCTGGGAGGCCAACCCTGTACCTAGATAACAGCCTGTTTAGGAGGACAGGCTAGCCTCAGACATGCAAGTACCTCTACAAATGTAAAGCAAGTCTTTGTTATGGAAAAGGTCAAATGCCTTTGCTCAGTGCTCAAGTGTGAGCATTGTGGGTACTTTGAGAATCAGTAATATTGGGTGTTAATTGAACTTTATATTGTTAAAGGTCTGTAGTTACTGCCTGCATTCAATTATTGTAATAATTTATTGTAGCATTTTTACAATATTAAATCTCTGTCCTCTCAGAAAGAATTACATTGTTTTTCTTGACTAGTATCTTAGCGTGAGATGGCTAGGATAGGAGAAGATCTGATCTGCCAGCAGCAGGAATGTTAGCGTGTGTGAACTGTTGGAACAGTTCTCCCACTCTGAACCATGAAACCAATCTGTTCCTGTCGGTTACAATTTTATGGAAACTAATTCTTTGTTGATGGAATCAGGTGAAAAATATGTGGTTCTGATTAGCAAACAGTATGCAGAGTTTCTTAAGGTCATGGAGAACATTCCTCTGGACATGTGCATGTGTTCAGATGTGTGTGTGTGTGACTATACATATATATATGAATATATGCATCTTCCTATATTAAAAATGATTAGCAGCTTAGTTTTTTCTTTTTATATACACTTGTTTTAAAATATTTATACTACAGTTGATAAAATTATAACATTAATTATTAAATATGTTTATTTTAATAGAATAAATATCCAGTTTTGTTGTTTCTAAACTTGTGTTTTTAAATTCAGCAACCCTCAAAATAATATTTAATATAACTGTGTAACATAAACTCAAATAATGAGCCTTTTTTTGAAGTAGCACTGTTTTCTGTAGGAAATACGTATTATACAAGTGACTGCCTGGATAAAATAATGACCTTTCATTTTTAAGTATCCTGCAGAGCTGCAAAAAATAAACTGGTATCTGCAGTCTGCCTAATGGACTGCTCAGCACATCACCACATGCAATTAAGCATAAGTGATTTTTCTGCTCAAGACAGGCTCAAGACTGACTTAGCAATGAAACTTAATTACTTCTAGCCCTTAGAGAAAATGGCCCAACAAGGTTGAGGTTGTTGGCAGGGCAATGTGGGAAAACTATTGCTGAAACTCCCTTCCCGATTTCTGATTTTCTGTTAGCAGTACTTAGCGGTGTTAACTTTCAGTTAAGCAAATATATCCACAAAAATTGTGCATTGTTATTTCTTTCTTTGTTACAGGTTAAAGAGAAAGATAATGAAACTTTGCAGCTTCTTAAAAACAAGTGGTTTGATCAGATCCAACGGCTTCACTGTGTGGGTGAAGTTCTTCTGTGCTAATGGAAATTAAAACTTAGAAATTAGTTCTCAAATACCTGTGTAAGTGTAAGGTCAGCATTCTGGCCATAGAAATCTCAGGCCAAAAGCTAAAGCTAAATGTACGTGTGCTTCTTGACAATTTAGTATGTCATAGGTAAATTGTTTCTTTATTTTGTACTCATGTTATAGGAAAAAATGGTGAAGGATCTGAATATTAAGAAAAAATAATACTGAAAAACTACTTCATACTCAAAATTGCTTTGTTTGAATTTTTAGGAATGTGTTATTTAAAGGAAACAGGAACTTCAATTCTGTTACTCCAAGGAATACATCTGGAATAACAATTCAGAAGGACATATGGCATCAATTGGCTTATATTTTCCTATATGGGGGTTCTGATTGCAGTAAAAGGGAAAACTCTTCATTAATTATGCAGTATTAAAAATACAAATACTGTGCTGTTGATTTATATATGCTGTTCAAGTACAGTGAGTTCTGAAAAAAATAATGGAACTTGAGCAAACAAAATGGACTTTCCTGTTTATTAGCTGTGACAATAATTTACTTTTGTAGTATATTTTTCTCCTTAAAGGTTTCGACTCCCTTACTCTTATGTCTTCATATAAATCTCTCATTCATCTCTTTTATTTTTTTTCACTTACAAAGAGAAGTAATATTGCTGTTGTAATTTGTTCAATGTAATTGCCTTTTCACTAGTGCTCAAAGTCTTGTTCCTGCTAACAGCTATGGATGTGTTTGTCAATGGAAATATTCATGGTAACGAAACTAAACATATGCCTAAATATTTGCAAGAGTGTGCAGCATGAGACACTAATTCCCAAAGGCACGTTTAGCACATGCTCTAGTGCTTTACTCAGTAGGGAGTGAATTTAAGTATGTGTATAGGTCCCCTTGATTTCAACAGTATTAACCAAATAAGTGACTTAAACTATTTGCTAGACAGGAATTAATATTTTAAGCATGTACTTGAATTACATTTTTTTCTTTTTTAAATCAGAGCATTGAAAGGTTCACTGTAATGAGCACTGTCTTAGCCTTGTATTTATAGTCCCCAGGATATTTACCAATCCTGGCTTATATTTACCATCCTTGGTGTATCTGGGGTATTTCTCATTATAATGAAGAGGAGTAGGGTTTTTTGGGTAGTAAACAGCCATTTTTAAAATGATGCTGAGATTTCTCCTTAAGTGCATGAATACAGCTTTCAACAATCTATTTTGTAGATGGGCTTGTAGCCCTGTCAGTCAGTAGAACTTACCAGTCTGTCCCTTTCTATGCCTATTTTCAATCGCACATATTTTTACTTTGAACCGCTCAGGCTGAAGTTTTCTAAAGCAAGTGGGGATGGTGCCCCTCATGTAAGTGTTCTTCACTATGCGGTCTTGATTCACCTCCTTTCATGAAGGAGGCCAAGGTCTTCTGCAAAACCCACCACGTGACAACGTAATAAAAGACACATGCACTCAGAGACCTGAATTACAATTGCACCAGCAGCATGTGTCAAGAACCACATGAACTTAAGGGATGATTCCTGCTCTGAACAGTTAACTACCTAAATCAACTTGGAAAAAGGCTGGAAAAAAAGTGTAGTTTAACATCTCCACACGAGGCTTGGATAGATAAACGACTAACTTGGAGTCATGCAAGGAAAAGGGAAAAGTAAACTTCTTACCTCTTCAACTGTAAGGGCAAAATGCCACTGGTTATTTTGCAATCGGTCATGCAATAGCTGTACTTAATTCCTATCATAAACTAATTAATGTGGTTACCTGCAGTGAAGGAACACTGGTCTTGATAACCCAAGTGGTCTCCTGCAGTTTTGGGTTCTAGTGGAGTTGGGTGCCAGTGGCTTAGCAATCTTTGTTCTTTGCAATCATCCAGTGAAAAGGTAATGCTCAGGCCACCCTGTAAACCTCATGCTACAAATTTAGTGACTAATAATGTTGTTGGGTTGTAAGATGAAGCATACTGCCGTGCCTACTTCTTTAATTTCAGTGAAGTTTGGAAGCTAAGGTTCACTCCTTAGAAGAAAAGGCAGGTGTTTTATTGGGATAACATTAACAGCAGTGCTGCCTCCTTTTGTATATTACTGAAGTGTTTGCGATATAGGTAGAGATGAACTGTGTTCTTGACAAAGTTCCTCTCTGGTTTTATAATTTTCTAAGACAGGTACTTTGACTCCCATGCATGTGTAGGATTATAAATCTCTGATAACTTGTTGGTAAGAAGAGTTCAACAGTCATTTTTCATTTACTTCTCTGAATTTTCTGCGCTCTGAGCTGTGTCATTTTATGGTCTGTGCAGGACGGAACCGAACAGAGGCAGATGTGGAAATACTTCTTTTCAGTAACCGTGTTTTGTACACAATGTACTCCTCTCCTGTGGCATTCATTACAGTTCATTGAACTTTGTGTAGATTTGGGAGAAGAACGTAGACAAAATTTTCGTCTGTCATCTGCATGTCCTTGAACTCAGTTTTACTTTGCAAGCACTGTGTGCAAGAGACTGTAAGTGGGTAGAGTTTTCCAGTTATGAGAAAAGTGGTTGGAATTCCAGACATTTGGAAGTTTGCACATATGTTTGATAACACTTTTTTGTTTTTAAAAAAAAAGCACTTTTAAAGTCCTGAAACTCAGAACTTTTATGTAATCAAATCTGACCCTGGAATTGTTTTATCGGACTTAAAGAAAGTGTCCTTCACTTAATTTTTATTTGAAAGGTAGTGATGATCTATAAAGGAAAGATTGTTTGCTATCTGTTTCCATGTTCTTGGTAGCCACTGAAGATCTTAAAGTTCATTCTCTTGTTTCACCTCTAATGGAGAAGAGCCATTTAAAAGCAGCAGCTGATAAATGATATGGCCCGGTAGAGGCAGTGGTTATCAAGAAATAATTTCAGTGTGAGACATTAAATGTCTGTTTTGTAAAGCATGTCCTTACAACAATTAACTGTACTTGTGAAACTGCCTTAAATTAGTATTTTTTCAAAACTTAATCTCCCAATATAAATTATTTCAGTTCAAGTATATGCAATTTCTAGAAATAGCATTTAGCATTGTTTCACAAAATATTTCAGTTATTTTAATGTGACAGTAATACAGGAAATATTTTATAAGTAGTGGAACTGTGTACACAAAAGACAGAAATACACCATTATGGTAAATTGTATTCATCAGCTTGGTGAAGCTGTATTAAATGCAGTCTCGTTTGATATTAACTACATGGTACTGTAAAATACTACTCATTAGTACTTTACTAACTTGCACAGATGGTTTATATGGCAATTTATCAGTTAATGCAGGAAAAAAAAGGTAATTGATCCTAAAATACACTATAGAGAGATTTATTTTTATTGACTCTAATAAATGCTTTGGGATAAGTTTTGCCCTTGCATATATTAAAATATCAGTACAGGATTTTACTGCAACAGCTATTAAAGTGCTGCTCAACAATGGACATAGTGACAAATAACTGGGTAAAAAAGGTTCCTCCCCCCAGTCACTTATCTCGAGGCATTTTTACGCAAACAAAATTATAACTTGAGGTTATGTTACTTATACTGGAATGGCAAGCGGCCACCGTTTAATATTTCAAATGCTGTGCTTATGTGTGAAGCAGAAAGAACAGTTTGTGCACTTGAACATTACAGAGGATTTTAGAGGAGCTGGACGAAAGGGCGCAGGACTGATCAGCTCCCCCCCGATTGCTCCTGGCTTGGCCGGACGTGCCTGTGAGACATGCGGTGTGACGACCAGGCGTGACGGTGCCGTGGCGCTGCCCTTCTCCCCGCTCTGCTCCCCAAGGGGTGATCGCGTTTGGAGAGCCTGCTCCTCCGCGCTGCCAGGGCACGGAGGATTCTGCAGCTAGCCCTGTGCGTGCTGCCCAACGCTTGGTGTAGTCCCTGCTTTGGTATAGTTATAACAAGTCTTAATATCTCCTTAGCCCAAGTGCTCACTCTGCTCGTGCCCTGCCGGCCCTTGTCACTTCAGAGATGCCATGGTGCTGCCCTTCCTTTCATTATGGGCCATATAAGGCCTATAAAATAAGTGGTGTGCTTTAATCCCAGCCAGCAGCTAAGCACCACACAGCCATTCACTCGATTCCCTCCCCACCCAGTAGGATGGGGGAGAGAATATGGGGGGGGGGGGAAGTAAAACTTGTGGGTTGAGACAAGAACTGTTTAATAGAACAGAAAGGAAGAAACTAATAATGATAATGGTAACACTAATAAAATGACAGTAGTAATAATAAAAGGATTGGAATATACAAAATAAGTGACGTGCAATGCAGTTGCTCCCCACTCGCCAACCAACGCCCAGTTAGTTCCCAAGCAGCGATCCTCCCTGGCCAGCTCTCCCCAGTTTATGTACTAGGCATGACGTCCTATGGTATGGAATACCTCGTTGGCCAGTTTGGGTCAGCTGCCCTGGCTGTGTCCCCTCCCAACTTCTTGTGCCCCTCCAGCCTTCTTGCTGGCTGGGCATGAGAAACTGGAAAATCCTTGACTTTGTGTAAGTGCTACTTAGCAGCAACTGAAAACATCAGTGTATTATCACCATTCTTCTCATACTGAATCCAAGACATAACACTGTACCAGCTACGAGGAAGAAGATTAACTCTATCCCAGCCAAAACCAGGACAGTAAGGCATTCCTAAGTTTTGCCTTGGGATGTTTTTTGTTCTTCCATGTGGTTGTGCAAAGACATGTGCTTGTACCCTTAGTGAGAAGAAGTCCTGCTGTGTCTCTGTTAAGTGGCCAGGCAGAGACTTGTAACCATGCAATCCCCGTCCCTCGCTCACAGAAACTCAGTGCACGTTGCCCCAGGGACCTGGGTCTCTTTGCTTCTTCTCCCCTTCCCATTTTTGGTTCCTCTGGTATTTCAACAGTTGTGGGTTGGGTTTTTTTCAGGTGCTATCAAAACAAAGTCTTTTCTTATAATGGGTAGAAACAGCCCACCAGATTTGTGCTTCTATAGCTTTATCCCCAAAGTGAGAGCTTGTACAGAGAGATGTGGTTAAAGAGTTCAAGCCTTGCTCGAGTGGTACTGGGAAGACTGGGCCAGCCTGTTGAAGAGGGAGGACTCTTTGGACCAATCTAACCATCTGATCAGGAGAAGACGAAGGGAAAGGTTGTCTGTAAGTTACAACATAATTTCTGTGCTGTCTGCTATTAAGATGTCTCAAGTCCCACAGCGCTGTATGTGAAAGTTTCCCTAAGTAGGGATTTTAGGAGAGCTAAAAATAGACAAAACTGCTGTTATTGCTGGAATACCCAATTCAGTCATTTTCCCAGTATAGATGAGAATTCAAATTTGTCTCTATTAGTTCCCTCAGGGTATCTTAAGGAATTTTATTTAAGACCTCTTAAAAAAAAGATGGGGTTTCTATTTGTGACGGTCTTATCTGGCATTATATTAAACATTTGAAAATATAAGTATTAAACATTTGAAGATACACTAGTGAACCAGGGTTGCTTGAATTCTTCTTTGACCTATTCCTGTATTCTAGGCAGATTATAACATCAAAATACTGTAGTAAATCATATCATAATTAAATTCTTTGTTGGTATCTCAGGGTTTGAAATTCCTTTGGGTTTTCTCACTACCACCTTTGAAGATAAGACCTGATTTGTCATGTTTTCAACGATTCTAAAGTAGTTTCTGCTCAGGTGACCTAGCAAGCAGATAAAAATTGTGCTATATTTAGGGGAGAGAAAATATTTAGGAGTTTTGTTTTATGTACCCATTTATCCTTTTTTTCTATAGAATTTGGAAAGTTGCAGCCTGTCAGAATATCCAGGAGTTTTATATCCAGTTGTGTAAGGCTGTCTTTTTATTGATCTAGTGCAAACATGTTTTTAATTGGAAGGAAAAAATCTTTACTAGAGATTCAATGCTTATTATAGGTAAGACCTGAGAAGGCTCCTAATTTTTATATTGAAGCTTTCCAATAGAAGACACATTTTCAAAACAAACCAGAAGATAACAGAATTAAATTCTGAAGTATTTCTTTTTTATTTTTTAATTGCTTAATCTTTGCTATTTTGTGTCTTGGATTTATTTCTGCTTAAAAGGATAGGGACCTCGGGTCAGATTCATATAGGCTTCTTATACTAAATCTGTTAGTATTAAGTCCTCATTCTGTTATATTGTGGTATGTCTGTGTTGTGAGTTTGGCTTTTGTTTTAAGAAAGCAAATGGTAGTAATGGTCTGTGACTTTTTCCCCCAAACCAATATTTTTATATGTACTTCTCCCTTGATAATATGCCACAATATTGGTCAGTGTTTGAAGAAGCATTTCATTGCCCCAGTAGTGAAGAAGGTGTTCTTCAAATAGTATGAAACGCTGCCAGAAGTTCTGGAAGCAATCTGAGAATTGCTTTGATGTTACGATATTTGTACATGGATACCAAGTTAAGGACCTTGTACAAGGCTCACTTTAGTTTCTTATTTTTGCAATTTAAACTAAAGCTCTTTAATACAAAGGAAGCAACAGAAAACCCCTAACACATGTTATTTTTTTTTTGACAAAAGCAAGGCAGCTTGTAATTAGGGTTGAAAAGGACTTTTAATGGTGTACTAATTTATTCCTCTTCCTTGTCCTGACAGGTTTAATTATTCCTAAGTATCAGTGAGTAGACTGATGACTAGCCCAGAATTGACCACTTCCACTGATGATGGGGCAGTAGTAAAACTGTTCTTGCCATTTTGTTTCATTTTTTGTAAGTTGTAATAGTGAATTAATCTTCCTCAGGTAACCGGTGTTTTACTTAATTGTAAATAAGCCATTCCGATGTTTCCTTTGAATCTAATGGGTCTTTTTTAAGTTCCTCTGTGATCATCCTGGCTGCAGTTTAGAGCGTTTAAATCAGTTTTACTGGGTGCAATATTTCCCCTTTAAAGTTGTACTCTAACTTTCTAACACATTTTTTAAAATTAAACAAAAATTACCTCCCTCTTGTAATATTTTTTCTTTCCTGGATTTCTGGCATTTTTTATTAACTCAAAATAATTCAACACGTTGAACTTCTCCATATTGCCTCCATCAACGTCTTTGTTGTTATCTCCTTTTCCCTTTTGCTTCAGGAAATGCATCTTTCATGTCACTCTCAGGCTAGGGAGTAGCCAATTTATACAAAGACCAAACCCTACCAAAACCACCCTCTTTTATAATTTCCAGAAGAATTGAACTCATTTTCTGCCTTCCTGTCAACCTTTTGCTGTTGCCTCTTTCCGTGTTTTATATGTTATAAGGGCTATGCTGTTATCAGCCTATTTCTGTATGATCCATCTCATCTGATGAATAGCTTCTGGTTGTGCACAGCTCTGCTCTGTTATTTCTGAAGGAATGAGGAAAGACACTCATTATCAGCTTCACTTTTTCCAGGGGTTGAATAGCATAATTCTGCAATAGGATTTGTTTTGTGGCAAGTGATAAGGAGGTGGGGCATATAAATGAGGAGGGAATACTCCTGCATAAAAAAACATCCTGGGTGAGTAGATGTAGAAAAACCCTTTACATAATGGGAGAACAAAATGGATTACTTTGTGAATTAGAAGAGTTTGTATATTTTTCTGGGTCTTTATGAACTTGTCTCATGGTGAACAGACTTTTGTCCAAGTTGTGTTGCTCCTGTAACAGAAGCAACTGTATTACACAGGTATAGAACAGCATCAGTGAGTGCAGCAAATGCAGTAAGTTGTGCAAAGGGCTGACCTCGTGTATTTTGCTCTCACCTGGTGCTCCAGACTCTGTGAAACAAGCTGTCTCCTGCTTCAAAGCTTTGTCATTACTACACTTGAAACGGAAAATTACAGTGGTTGGCCTGAAGATACCAGTTTGCTCAAAGAAGTGGTGTTCTGATGTTCAGAAAAAAATGCAGCAACCTATTATAGCATGTGGGTGCACATCAAGTGTGACAGGAGAAAACACCTCAAAGACACAACCTTATGAACTGAAATAATAGGATGTTATTTTCCCCTTGGTTTACATTTAAAATATCTTTGTAACAGTAAAGACTAGACATTTTTCTTTTAAATATTCAAGCCCTAGTCACTGTAGGAATTAGATGCACTCATCAGTAAAGTTGAGTACTTCCCACTGCTGGGAAGGAGGTAGTTTTCTAAACCCCCACTGAAGGTTTATGGCTAGTGCTTTTGCTTTACTTGTTGCCTCTTCTCAGCATGAATCCTTTTGTGTATCTACTGAAAGTATCTTTTCACCAAAGAGAATATATCCAAGTCTTTTGTGCTCCTCTTAACAATATGTTGAGTTTCTTTCAATATTTCTTTTGTTTTCAAAAGGGACTGTAATTGATGCCAAGTAAGTAATCTGAAGTGTTAAGAACATTAATGCTGCTGATGCAAATTATTTTTATCTGTTATTACGTGATATGATCATTTGATTGTATGAATAAAGTATCTTGAAGTATTATTTGCAAGATGTTTATTAAAGAGAGATTTATGTGAACACAGTATTTCATTTTTGTTCACCAAGACTATTACTATTCCTCTATTTATTTTCAAACTTTCAGCCAAATATCTGTAACATGACTAATCTATTACAGTAGTGTCCAGATTGAAACTTTGTGTATAATGGCATTGTATTTCTGCAAGTTTTTTTTCTGTAATTTGATAGCTGAAACTATCAGTCTATGTTTTACACTGGTGTATACTTGCTTGAATATGTGAAACCTGATCCGTTCGTCTGAATTTTAGCTCTACTGGGGCATGTGCTGCCTGTTCTGCTCTGTCCTGCTTTTGTCTCCGTTGTTTTCACTTTTGTAATGATTCCCTGCAGTCCGTGAACATTAAGGTCCATGTGAGGTCAACCGTACCTTGCAGATAGTGACAATAGTGCAAATAATGACAAATATGGGGTGGTCACATGGTGTTTCCTGTTTCCTGTATTTAATTTAGAGGCCAATGATTTGTGAGCAGCCTGCAAGGATGCTGCACATAGTTTGGTTTGTCTTTAGGTTTAGATCTGAATCCCTGAATATTCTCCTCCTCCCGACCTCCTTTAGTGTTAATGTTGTTTAAATACTTCCTGGAAAAGGAGTATGTTTGGGGATCTCCCGTCTCAAATTTTGTCTTTTTCATGTTTTGCACATACTTTATTTCACTACTTTTAATGGGTGTGGGTTAACAAAGCTGTTTCTGTTTAACCACCACCTGAACTTGGGTAGTGTGAAAAGGAAATTGGTCTAGCTCAGGAAGAATTTTAGTCATTAACGACTGTGAGAGCCCATGGAGGGAATACCAAATATTTTCTTTTGGGTTCCAAAAAGAAGAGGTGACTTTAAGCTGGAGACACCTTTTGAAAAGTAGGAAGTGATGTGTAAATATGAATGATTGTAAACTCAGAGGATTTCTGTCTCCATCAGCTGATGCTAAGAAGTAATTCAATAATACTTGTAACAGTGCTAGAAGGTAGTAAGGCAGGCAAGATAGTCTGAAAAGAAAATAAAACCAAGCGCAACAACAAAACTCTATTGTCAGCTTTTTAATAAGCCTATTCTAAATTGTAAGATTATAGACTTCTGCTCGTACTCTGAAGAACAGCTCTTGTTGGCTGGTGGAAAATAAGGAGCTCTTGGCCTCACTGTGATAGCCCTTTGCCTGTGCAAACGTGAGTGCGGGTGGTTGTGGTGCTGGACGCTGTTGGGTTGTTGTGGTTGCTATTAAGGAAATAGAGATTAAATCCTTTTGTTACTTCCTTGGGTTTCAGAGAAATTACTAAAATCCCTGAAATCCCTGGAAATTGTCATATAACAGATTATTCAAAGACTTCAGGAATATTTGTGAAATTATTCCCATAAATACGGAATAATGAAATTTGATGAGATAACCTATGATGTCTTCTTTATGTCAGGTGTCTTTGTTATTAAGTTATCAGAAAGAAGTTTTTCTTTCAGGATACTTTCAGTAAGATTTGCTGGGATCTGTTTTTGGTTGATTGATTTACTCTTGCATGCTCTTTTGGGAAAGAAAAAATCACATCTTCTATATGTGATGGATACCCTGATTTTATGCGCTCTGGCATTTTACAGAGTAGGATGCGCACTTAAGCTGTTTTACAGGAAAGTCTTTTGAGACTATTGAGGAAATGGACCAGAAATATAATTATGCCAAAATTGCTGACTTTTTAAAAAGAGTTTCCAGTGATAACACGATTTAAACTAAAAGCAGTATAATTTCAATTACATTGCTGCGATTTGCAGGAAAGAAATTTTACCTTTAGTTTAAATTTTTCTGGACTTGAGTTTGTTAACCCATTAATAGTGTAGCGAGCTGTGACATTTTGTCTAGCTCTTGTTTTCAGTGTTAATGATATAAATGTGCTAAATTTGTGGTTGGAAAGACAGGATTCTAGCATTGTTGCATTTCTGGTGGATGTTCTCATAGCTTGTTTATGCTGTTGAGTACAACTAATATCAGGATAACATATTTTGGTGGAGTAGGGGACTGGACCCACAATTTGTTCCTAGTACTGTTTTTGCAGAGACTGTCAGGAGCAGCTGAGAGATGAAAAGGTGTTTTCAACTGATCATGCCTGTACTCAAGGATGTTTGGTTCATGTAATTTATATTATAATTATCTGTCATCTTTAAAGTTTAAATAGTATTTTCTCAGTATAATCCCATTTTGAATGCCATGCTGCTTCATTAGTTGGCAGTTCATCTGTTCACACACCTCACTTTGGGAAAATCAGGATTTCTCAGTGGTGATTTGGAAAAGTTGAGTCAGTTTAATGGAGCAAATATTTCATGACCACCTATGGGTGCATTTCACCTTTTGCTGTACTGCTTTCAAAGTGCGTCTCCTGTAATCAAAAAGGTCTTTAACTGCTGGGATGTAACCAAATAATTTCGTCTTCTGCACCATTTGTGGGCTGTAGCTGCAGATGATACAGATTAAATTATGTTTTCTGAGAGAGCGATGTGTGGAGCCCTGTAATCTTCACTAGATAAAGCTCAGTGTGTACTTCAGAGCACTATGTAACGAGGCAGTTCAAAAGGACAGCAGGTGTGCTCTGGAAAGCATAAAGAAATGGGCTGAGCTCTTTGGTGTTGTATTTGAAGATGTTCATGTTAAGTCATTTTACACAGTTCAGTGTATTTAGTGATTTCATGGTGTTCTTTCCTTCAGTTTTTCTCCTTTTCACAAGAAGTCTTTTTAGAGTTACAGCACTTGACTAGAGGTTGTTCATCCTTTGCTATCAACCAAACCAAACAGGTCTTTCAAATGTGAGTACTTGTGGCTCACCAGGCAAGCTACGGTGAGGTGGGCTTTGGTGACATTTAGCGCTAATTAAGTGTTGAGAATTACTTGAAAGCAGTATGGGGCGGGGGGGGGCAAAAAAAGGGCCCTTTTTCTCTTCGAGCCTCTGCTCGGTGACAGCGCCGAGACCCACTCACTCTCCTTCCCTTGCCGCCCTGTTAAGATGCACGTGGCCAGCAGGACCATGATCTTTCATTCCTCTATAGCAAACAATAACCAGGTTTACACACACAGAGCATTTAAATTTCAAGTGAGTTTGGTTCTCCTAGCTTTTCGTCATCTCCCCACATAGCTTCGCTGCAGTTCAATATTTACTCCACCTACACAGGACGCCTTTTTTTTTTTATTTTGGCTTCTTTTTATTAGATATCAAAAATTATAAAGGATGCCATTGTTCTAACTACTGGAAGCAATGCTATTTACAGCAAATACAAAAATGTAAGTGTAACTAGACAGCAGAACACCATTTTCTTTCAGGACGGTGTCAGACTTCCACGTGAACAAGTTTAGCCTTCGGTTTTGCACATCAGGGTTGTTGGGGGGGGAAAGACATGGCTTCAGGAGCCCTATAGAGGTGCTTTTGCTTCCCTGACTTCTCACACAATATTCTTTCAAATGAATTTAAAGCTTTTCTTGTCCAAATCCCCGCAAAAGTAACCACACTGCAGTTTTTCTACTATTATGCAAATAGATTAATCAGCCAACGCTCCAGTGAGAATTAATTTATATTTGAATCAAATGAGGCCTTAGACTCTTTATAACCCAGCCCCCGGGCCAAGGCCTGGGCTAGGTAGCAACCTCGTGTTATTCATTTGACGAAATGTGAACTGACATAAATACCATGGCTAACTTTCAATCCGATTACCCCGTTACCTCACATCAATGCTCTCCCAGCCATCAGACTCTAGCGTCCCTCCTTTCACCAGCACAGCCAACAAGTGACAACTCCTCCCTGATAAACAAGCACCCACGCCGCCACCTCGGACCCCCACTCTTAACCCATCATCCCTGCTCAATGGCCCTTATTCGACAAGGTGCTTTATTTTGTTTGTAGGAATCGAGGGACTAAACAGCACAAAAATACTGGTTTGCTGGGGCTGCAATTCAAAGCTGCCCTTTCAGAGCTGCGGAGCACTTGAGGCACTAACAATAAACATCCAAAAATATAGGAGCATCGTGTCTGTCCGCACATAGATATATATACGTGCATGCACACATTTAATTTAGTGCAGTCGCCGACATCTGTTACCCTTCTTACTCTCTCCTTAACCCTTAAAAAAAAAAAGTAAAACAATGTTTTGGGCTACTATGTCCAAAGGTCAATGTAAAGTGAACCCACATTTTACACAGCACCCTTATACTAAACTCGTGTTGACAACCACTAAATTCTTTCTATTGCCCTGCACAGGAACTTGTTTTTTTAAAAAGATTTTTTTTTCTTTAAAACTGTAAGCATTTAAAAAGCTTGGCTAAACAATCCACCAGGTGTGAGAAAAGCCTTTTCTATGCAAGCAGCTCTGTGTCAGGAAACCTACACTTTGTAATTAGATTAGCAAGCAAGGACTGAATAGCTCTGATCCAAACATATCCCCCCCCCCCTTATTGTTTATAGTGCATAACTGATAACTAAGCTTCTCTAGTCATGGTTAAAATCTACTTAGAAATGGGAGTCCTGCGCACTCTGGAATTTAAATGAAGAGGAAAAGAAAACAAAGCGCACGTTCTTAAAAAACTATAAGTAATTACTTGCCTGTCTTGCTTAAACAAAGCTTTATTTGAAAATACGTCATAAAACAAACCCTATGATTTAACGGCCGCTCTTCAGGAGAGCACCACTTAAAGCTCATCCAAGCTAGAGAGTGGAAGGTGCGATTTTTGCCTTAAGGACATACTCTACAGTCAACAGGCTGGGGCAGGCGGAGGAGGAGAAGGAGGACAGTCCTCTTGGCCGCAAGGCCCCAGCTCCAGGGGACATCCCGGAGCCCCGGCAGGAAGGCTGAGAAGTGCCCAGCCCAGGAGGATGACTTCAGTTGTCTTGGTGGATTTTTCCACGCGGCCAGGCAGTCTAGTTGTGCACTGGAGTCAGTTTTCCAACAGAAAGAGCAGGTTTGAAATGTGCTGGCTTCCTGGAGAGAGTAAAAGCAGGGTGGAAAGGAGCTGCGCTGTGTTAGAGCTCATCATCCCCGCCGGCTCCCTCAAGGGAAGGGACTCACATAGGTCCGATGCTAAATGGAAAATAAGCCAAGGCAAGGTTCTTCCTAAAGCTTTCATACAAAGCCTGTATATTTTTCTTGGAAGTGGTGAGACCGTTTCACAGTCCTGCTCCATCTGCCCAGAGGGCAAATACCTCAGTTTTGAATTTTGATCTCAGCCTACTCCAGACCAGAGTCAGTCCCGCTTTATACTGTGGGGCCTGAAACCAGATGCAAACCCTGGTGTCCTGGTTTCATCTGGGATAGAGTTAATTTTCTTCTTAGCAGCTGGTACAGCGTGGTTTGGATTTAGTGCGAGAA
>JANZLQ010000027.1:18249844-18291175 GCA_026212715.1 Elanus axillaris | reverse complement strand
GCAGTAGCCAAAACACTGGTGTGTTATCAACACCTTTCCAGCTACCAATGCAGAACACAGCACTATGAGGGCTGCTACGGGGAGAATTAATTCCATCTCAGCCAGACCCAATACACGTCTACCCAATTTTTTTCCTGAAAAACTTGCATACAGAAGTGTATCTGGGGAGGAGAACATTCCCATATCTTTAGGAAATAATTTTCAGGTGACACTGAACTCCACTGGGACTTAATACTTACCGCTTACTCAAAAAAAGTCATTTGTGATGTCATATGATGTCACGTATGATTTGTTTTAAAATGCACCATTTTTGAAGTGTCTTGTTACAAAAGCACACTTTTCTTTAATGCTTCTATTTTTTAAAAAAAAGAAAATAAAATTTGCATGGAATTAATGTTATGGGTGGAAAGGTTTTGATTATACCATGATTTCATGTCATCTTATTTCAGTTTGAATACTTCATGGTACTGGCTGTCCAGAATACCATTCTGGAATAATTGAATAGAATAAAACAAACAAGCAGGAGGAATCCTATAATGTGTAAAATAAATATTTGTAGAATTTAGCAGCAGTTTTATTTTGAATATTACACTGGGTTTTTTTGGAAGGGTGATGCAATGGCTGTGCTTTTGTACTTATTTGAAGAAATCCACATAATAGAAAACTTGCAATCTCTGCACAATAAATGAACACCTACGTATAACTCCTATCCACATAAACTTAGAAAATCCAGCAATTTGGGTGAGTATATGTTGGCAGACTACAGCACTGGTTGCTATAGTAGTTAATCTTTAGACTATATACTACCAGTTTATAATAGGCATGTGTTAATTCATCTGCTCTGAACCCTAGAAAGGGAAGCTCCATGTACGAATTGAAACCAGCTATTATGGGAAGTTGGATGTTTTTGATGATTGATTGATCATAAGTTGAGGATGAAGTCTGTCTTCTATAGAGATAAAATGTTATTTTCTGAAACAATCATTTCAGACAATCAGAAGTTATTGCTGTGATTTCAAAAGCAGAACGTGGTGTTTTTCATAACTCGGGAGTTTGCATAGCTCGCAACAGAAAGCTCCTGATCTCTCTTAATGTCATTTATGAATTATCTATTGATTCAAAATGTTTAGTGAAAAATACAATGAAAAGAACATATAAGGAATGCAGTTACAATGTCATATATTGCCATTAAGATTGAATATTGAAACTTGTGTAAAGTCATTGAAAAACTTTAAGAAAGGACCTTTTGTTTGCAGAGCCCTTTATTCTCTCTCATTAATGAAATTCTAGCCTCCCAAATTACAGCTATTTACTCTTCTTTCCCCGTGAAACACGTATCCTGTAATTTATTCACTATTTTTGACATGATATTTCAAAGTGCCTTTATTTTCTTTTAAAAATGGTGGTACCAGTGCCGTATCAGTCTCTCGTTTAATCACCTAAGCCCCCTTTTGTACAGAAGCAATGTCTTGAAAGGTATTTTTGCCTTTTAATTCTACTGCCTTTTTTTACTGTAGAATGAGCAAGCTTAACAATCAGTGTTGCTATTACATGGATTTAATGTCAAATAATCTCCTTTCTTATAAAGATGATTTTGAAGTCTTTCATATTTGCTGTAGAATTATAGGAGTACCTTAGAAGTTCTTTGCTATTAAATTATTAGGTAATAAATCAGAAGAAAAAAGCAGATGAGAATTTTTTTCTGTGTTTATATATGTTTTTCACTGTTCTTATATAAACATCTCAAAAGTTAGTGGTTCAAAGCATTGTTTTGGTAGCTGTCATGAAACTTGATTGCTGAGGTATTTCAGATGACCTGGTGAGTCGATGAAAACATTCCCTCTGGTAAGAGATGCTATAAATATCAGTTTGTTTTATTTAGTGTGAGCAAAAGTAAAACAAGGTATCACAGGAGGGGACTGCAGATGAGAAGATAACCTTCTAGGTTAACTCCGAGGCTTCTCTGGCAGAGCACTGAGGTTAGAATTGCATAGGCTTAGTTCAAATGCAAATACGGGTAGAAAGGTGAGATAATCTATCCTCTGTTTATATACCAATAGAATAAAAGGTGAAAAAGTATTTTTACTTCTTCATGAAGCACTTTTTTTTTTTTCTCTCTCATACTCTTTCACCAGACTTCCACTGCATTTCATTATTTCTTTTTTGTCCCTTAAAACTTGCAATGCTGTGTAGTATTGTTTTGGGTTTAGTTTGAAGGGAAGAGGGAAGTTGCTGCCAAGTTTTGCAGAGCTGTGGTCCTGGTTCTCTGCTGCAGGCAGAGGAGAGGGAGACTGATCTCCCCAGGCTCATGTTGTGTACCCACCTCTATATCAAAAGTGATACGGTAGAGTAGAAGGTAACATCTTAAGCATATTTTAAGTGCAAAAATTTGTGATTATTAGATTTTCATACACATAAGAGTAATATCTGGACTTACAGGTATTACAAAGAAAATGTATCTTAGGGTGCAAAATTGCAGTGTCCAGTGGGATTATGGTGGGCATTTTTAGTAGGTTTGGGAGCCTCTTCTGATGATGTTCTTGTACCTTCCTTTAATCATCTGCGGTGACTGCCGTACAATGTCCATGAGCAAATCCCACTTTTTCTATTTCTGTGTTCTTTTGTGTGCAATTACACATTACTATTTCTTACCTGGTTGTTTGGGTCATGCAGGAGGAATAGGACAATAATGGTATTCAAAAAATTAATAGAAATTAGTTCTGATTTCCAGTCTAGCATTAAAGAGAACCTTACAACAATTAGATCTTTAGCGTGCCTGTGGTGCCTGTTGTAAATAGTTTTTCAAGATTCATCTTCAGTTTTAGGCACCTGTCTGATATATTTACATTAGGAAATATGAGGAAAAAGATGGGAAAATCAAGAGGCCAGTTCCCATCTTGTGTGGGCTTATGTTGCAGAGCTGTCTCTAACTGATGATTGTACACCAAACATACTTGCATAAATCTAGGCGAAATAAATCTAGGCTAATATCCTTCCTTAAAGTTACGTAGAAACCATATTAAAATAATTCTGAGAGGTGGTAAGTGTTAAGAATTCATGAAATGCCAAGAGGTCATGGAAGATGTTTTTTTCTAATTTATTCTGCATACATGGCTTGTATTAATTATCCTTCTGTTTCATTTTTTAGCTTTAATATGAAAAAAATACCTTGTGGTCTGCAAAAAAGGAAGGGGATATATATATATAAAAATATATTATATATAAGTATTGATTTTTCTGGGTTATGACCAAAGTCTTTGGATGGGAATGACAGGAAAAAGACATCATGGAATTAATTCTTTCCTACATGAAAAACTATGTCAAATACTTGAAAGCCTCCTTCTGAATTCTAAATGAAATTATTTTAATTTGTATAGTAATATGAAGTACAAAACTACAGTGAACTTTGTAATCTCTTTACATCCTTATCAAGAGTAAAAAGAGAAACGATTTATACTTCTGATGTGTCCTAGAGATGCATCTCATGAACTGGGAAGGCAATTTAAACTTTCTGTTCTTTTATCTTTCAAAAAATACATGACTATGTTATCATTGACTTGTTACTGAATTCCACATGCATTTTTGGTAATATTCACCTGATATATGTCATATTTTTTGCCAATTTGGGAATAGCATTTAAAGTATTCCTTTAAATTAAGCATCTGTCAAATAATGTTCAGTTTAATAACTTTTTTCCTGGTGCTGCATAAATTTTCTTGAGAAAGTATGTGGTAACAAGATAGTAAGTTTAGGGATTAGAATGTAACATTTAATATTCATGTTTTACCTTCTGAATATATATGTTGGTGATACTGAAATGTTACTAGAGCATACTTTATTTTAGTCTTAAGGTACCAGGAGTTACCCGACTATGTTCCTGAAAATATCCCGAGAGAAAACTTTTGACATTTTGATGATGATTGCTAATCGCTCAGTGCCTGTTGTATTTACAGTTCCTTCTGAGGAAATGCATACCACATCAGTCTCTGTTCCTTGCACTTGTTATTTTACTGCCAGCCCTTGGTGGCTGCCATGCCAAGCCAAGCAGTGTCGGGAAGTCCATGCGTCTCTCCGGTAAGAGGTTATTCAGTGCATATCTGTGTGCATCACAGGGAACAAAACCAAGCCACAGCATCTGTACTGTAAGATTTAGGTGTTCAAAGGGATAAGTGTAAATATCTTTACGATACCTCAAACACTCCTTCAGATAGTACATTTTAGGAGAGAAGCACCTCTTAAAAATCAGAGCAAGTGTTACCTGATGCTGAGCTGTGCCAGTGCCCAGTGCCGGTCTTGCCTCCTCCCAGCCCCGCCGGCAGCTCCGCAGTCTCTCCTTGAAAAGCAGGCAAGAGAACGGGAAAGGTGAGATAGAGTTGACAACAGCCAGCAGCGTTGTTCTCGGCGAAGACAGGTGATTTGTGTTGCTTTCCCCCGTTGCGGTCCGTTGTTGGCAGTGGCGGTGGGAGCCACGGGGAGGGAAGGGGCTGGGAGGAGGATCTGGCTGGGCGCTGCCTGTGGCAGGGAGAGGGATGCTCCTCTCGAGTGCATTTCAGAACCACTACTTCTGTGAATCCCTCTCACTCTTTTGACTCTGGGTATGCTTGAGGATGACTGATGGGCTACGCCGAGTGCCAAAACTGGCCGCTTCTCCTTTACCTGCTCCTGTTATCGGTTGCACAGCTTGACCAGAGGAGAAGAGACACGTGAGGAGGGGAGACAGGACAGTATCTGCAGTGAAGGAGTAAGAGGCCAAGCAGGACAGGGTTTCCAGCCATGAACTGGCTGTCACTGAAGGACTGGGAGAACATGGGTGGTTGCATTATTAGGGCTGTAGTGCGGCTTTGTGTCTTTGGTGTTACTAAAGCTCTTCATAGAGCGTACTTATTGAAAAGCGCATTGGATCATCCTAGGACCTAATTTACAAGTCACCAGGTCATTTTTTCCATATTTTTTTTTCTGCCTCTTGATCTAATAGAGGAACATTATATGCTCTTGCAGCACTCTGTCTTCAACTCTGTTTTTATATACCTAGGCATTATCTAAATCTTATTATGCTCAAATAATAAGCCCAGAATAAAGGTGATCATTGTCCTTTTGGCTTTTTTAAAAGGATGGATACTCCCTGGAATCCTTTGAACCACCTTTCTTATTAAAGAAGGTTTTCCAGTCCCAGCTCATACTTTGTCTTTCACTTTGTCTTTTAAAGTTAAAAAGGTGGTAGTGATTGAAATGAGTAGGCAGGTATTTTGTTGTTGTTTTATACTCTTGTCTTCAAACCACCTCTATTCTTGAAGGTGTAAGATATGGTTCGATTAGGTCCAAATGAGGAATATTAACTGTGCGGGCTGAAGTTGGGCTGGTTTTTGGTTTTATTTCCCTGGTTAAATCATGCTGCTCCTGATCCTCCAGCATGCAGAAAGGCTGCACAGTAGGCCTTCTTGGCTGTCAGAGAGTGAAGAAAATGCTTTTCTAATTCCCATCTAATTCTAATTCCTAGATTTTTTTTGTGGTTGCAATTTTTCATATTTAGCTATGCCGATATATCTGTTCCATAGTGGGTGACATCGCTTTTGTTGGGCTTCACTGCTTTTAAACAGGTACAAAACCACTTTTAAACTAAACTCGGGTGGCTTGTTTCATTGTTTCCTGTGGATTAAGTAGGACAAATGATTATACAACTACATGGGAAGAAAGGAATACATTTTGATAAAAGTATCATATGTTTTCCATTGCCACTTAGAATGGTACACATGCCAGTTTGCATGCTATAAAACAATTGAAATTAGGGGGTTTAGAACTGTGTATACACTATTAGAAATGTAACTAAATAATCTACAGAAATAATTAATTTCTGTGGGAGTTAAAATGGATTGCCAGTTACTGCAAATCATTCATTGCATTTGCTAAATCAGTAAGTTTACTCTTTTATAGAAAATATTAACTTTTGAATACAATATGAAGAGATTAAATGTAACTTTCCATGTTCGGTCACTTTTAGACATATGGTACATAGGCTCCTGGAATTTATTTAAACCTGTTCTTTCCAACAGTAAATCTTGTCCTCGTTTTAACAGATTGCTTTACATGTAGTTGGATCCAGTTGCACAGCCTCCTCGAGAGGAAATGCATTGCCTACAGACAAGGGGTGCAAGAATTATGGCTATACAATAGGGAGTATTTTTCCACCATTATCACTTTTCAGTGGAGATTCTTTTTCAGATATGTAACAGTGACTCAGTGAACCAGGAAGGTGTTTACCTGCAAGGTGATCTGGTGGTAACGGGAGAAGCTTTTGAGGGTAAAATTTCAGGCGTCTCTGTCCAGAGTCATCCCCAAAGGAAGAAAAAGAGGGTCTCCTCCCCTCCTTCAGGTTTCATCTGTCAATCACAAAGGGCTTTTGTCCTGCTAGCATGTTGATGTGCCTGGGCTTTGGCTGTTTATCATCTTCCTGTCATCCTTAAATGCAAACTAAAAGGGGGGAAATAGCTTCTGGTTCTCAGGCTTTGAGAATAAACCACTTGTGGCTGCTGGGGACCTCAGTGTCCCAGCTGCCCTGGGATGCCTTCTCCAGGGATGCGATTGCTGGCAGTGCCGCACGTCACCCCTGTGGCTCCCAGCTCCCGAGGCTGTGGTCAGAACAAGGCTGATGTTACAAGTCAGATGATGAGAAAGCAATTGAGCTTCACAGATTCGATTTCTGTCTTTGATCCTGGCATTAAAGTGTCAGGGTCTGCGGGTGGAAGCACAGTGCAGACAAGATTTCCGGCTGCTTTAATCCTGGTGCTAAAAAGATCCATTCACAGGGTGGACGGATTGGATTTTATTTTTTCCAGGATTTCAAAACTGTTAGATATATTTTATCTATGTTTATCGCCTACCATTATAGAAAGTTATTTTTTTTTCCTTCCTTAGTTAAAATTATTCTTCTGTCTTTTTGTGTGTATGCTATATAGTAAAGATTTGGCAGCCAGTTGACTTACCCTTTCACAGACATTTGAGGCACTTTACATTTTACAGATGGAGTACTAAGGGAGAAGATTTAAGTAGCCTGCAGAAGGCCAGATACAAATTCTGTGGTAGTGATGCCTTTGAGCCACAGAGTTCCAGTCCAGTTCTTAAATCACAAGGCTATCTCTTCTGCATTCCAGTTACAGGACATAATTTAACTTTAAAGAGTGGGGCATGGTACAGAATTGCTGTCAGAGAACTAAGGTAGGGAGTAATATATAAGCAGCTGTATAACAAGATAGAGTTTTAAGCCAAGTAAACACTAACGCAATAGATGTAGTCTTCATTTCCTTTTTCAGCAGAATTGGATACCTTTATTATATTTTGGCTTTCTGAGAGAGTAGGAGCGTGAATTTCAGTTTCCTAATATTCTCTTTTATTTTAAACCAATTTTCAAAAGAAAATTGGGGAAGAAAAGGAGCTGAACAACAAGCAGACTGTGCAACTCTAAAAGTGTCTTTTTTACTTTTTGTTGTTACTTTATGCAATATTTTCCTGGGGAACTTTACATGCCAATGAGAATGTAGGAGATGTACTTTTGTAATATGGTGAAAGTGAAGTTTATTTAATGCTTTTGTACTTATTCCTCTTGTTTTCTTTACTCTCTCAGCTCCTTGGCTTAATTTCTTCTTCCCAACTGTTTCCTGTCAGTTCTTCCTGTTTTTGCTGCTACTTTATTAAAAATAGTTATCTCTTTTTGCTGATCTGAGGGACATGTCTGTGTAGTTGCTTATTTAATTTAGAAAAACAAAATCCTCCTAACATTAAAGAAAGAAAGAGGAGATCCCTTTGAGCAGCAGTTACAAAACTTTCAAGAATGATCTGTTTATTTACAAAATGCATCTAGGAAAGGAGAGTCACACCAAGATATAAATCATAATCAGAGGATGGATTAGATTTCAGAAATCCCTGCTTGTCATTTGAATATTACCTGTGTTTATTTGCTGCAATCCTTTGTGGAGAAACTGAGCTGTAGTTCTTGCAGACACCATCGTGGTCATGAAATACAAATCCTAAACTGGTAACTCACACTCATCACATGTTTCTGATTTGATAGCAGTCAGGGCAGAAAATCTCCGTTTCATAAAAAGCAGAAAGCAATTGCATTACATCAGAATCTACATGGTTCGGTATGCATTTTTAAAATAAATAACCTTTCTGTTTATGTAAGGGATGCTCACAATTAAATATTTTACATATAACTACTGTGCAACTTGAATATATATTTGTAGTCTAAAGACTACAGTCAGAAATACAGCTTTTAACATATGACACTTATATTTCATTTTAGAAACAGGCATATTTTTAACTACAGGCATTGGAAATACTTGGAATTCTGTTCCTGTGAGCTAATTGCTGACTAGAATAGAAAAATAAGAGCTACTTTGTGGTTAGATGCTTGTGGTCTTTCTTTTGGCTTTTGGCCCTGAGATAAAATGTCAGGGAAAACACGCTAAAGGATAATGGTATCAATCAGTGTATCCTAGACATAATTTGAAGCCTGTCAAATGTCTGCTACTTTATAAACATTGAATTACATCATTCTTCTTCATTCTACCTTCTGCTTATATATTATTTGGTTCAAAGGGTATAAATTATGCCATAGATGATTTTCACAGACATGCTTCAGTTCATAAAGTCTCAATTTCACAGAAAAAGAAACTGCTGTGAAAACCCAGCTTCTTCTGTGAAACTGAGACTTTATGGGCCATTTCAAATATTCTGAAGAATGAGACATTCTTTATTCTCTTTCCTATGTTTGATATATTGACTAGAAACCATACTGAGGAGAGGTTTCTAGTCTTGTATTTTTAGCCTAAATAATCCTTGTCCCAAACTAACCTGCTCTGATTAATGTAATAGCAAACTGTTATTCAGAACCTGACTCTGCTGTTACTGACATTAATATCAAACCATGGGTCTAATCATCAGGTGAAACTATGGTTCAAAAATTCAATGGCAAATTTTCAATGGATTTTTAAGAAACCTGAATTTCACTTATAGCGTGAATAAGAGAATTGTATAAGTAAATAGTAAGTGAGGAAAAACTGGAAGAAACGTTAAGTTAAAACAGTCATATTCATAGTTGAGATTTTGCTCTAAAGAGTAAGAATTAATGCATTTTAGGTCACAATTTGTTTTTTAAAGTAGGAAGAATACCTTAGGTATTTAAAATAGTAATTTTCTGCTATGTCAGGATACTGTGAGAGATTGGGGTTTTTCTATATAAATTTGAATGAAAGTATATTTAATTTTTTTTTCAATGAAACATTAAAGTAGTGTTTAGACCAGCATCATGCAAATGCCAAAAATTCTGGGGTGATTCCTCAAATACACTCTTTGAAGACACTTAGAAGAAACAAGGAGTTGAATAACAGTGTGCATAGTTATTGGTCAAGAATGAATTGTGTCAAGTCAATCTGGCTTCCTTCTGTGAAGATAAGAGGTTTCGTTGATTCAGAAGTAATAGAGGATATCATATATCTTCAGTAAGTCTTTAGACAGACTCTCATGTGACATTCTCATAAGCAAGGCCTCAAAGTACGATGTAGAAAAAAACTCCTACTTACAACTGGATGAAAAAATGGAGTGCTGAGTTTACTATCAGAGTGGAAGTACTGTCTAGGGATAATTGGTTCCATCCACAGATTTAATATCAACTCTAAGTCATCCTCCTGGTCATTAATACCATTGTTGAATGATGAGACCCAACCAGGCCTCCAAGATGTCTGGTTTTATCCACAGATTTAATAAATAGGTCATTCAAAACATTTTGGCAAATTGGAGAAATATTTCCAAAATTTAGGATGCCATTTGATGGAAGGTTCTGTGCTTTGGAAGACAGAATAAACTGTACAGATGAGAATTTGGAACCTCTTCCTAGGTCACAGCTCTTCATAGCAGGACCTAGGAGTTAGATTACAACCTGAACATGAGTCAAAGTATTGGGATGTGGAAAAAAGCAATTGTAATTGGGTATATAAATAATAATATAGCATGCAAAGCACGTGAAGTTACCATTGATGTCTCCTTAGTGTTGATAATGTCAGCTGGAGTAACAAAATTCAGTCTATACATGGACAAACTGTGCAGGGATCAGAGCAGAATGAGAATGATCAGACATCTATAGACCGTATTCTTTGAGGAAGTTGAAATTACTTGAAATGTTTTGTTTAGTCTAGAAAAAGTCTAGACCAATAATAGTCTTGTCATGTATGCAATATTTCTCTAATAAGGAAAAGAATAATGAATTCTCTCTTGGGTGAAAAGTAAAAGAAATAACAAACTAAAACTGAAGCAAGGTAGATGCAGGTTGGTAATAAATATGTTGGAGAAACTGTCTAATATGAAGACTCGCTGAACAGTGGGATAGTTTGTTTACATTCCATTGTCCGTCATGGATGACCAGGTTAGACATGAATGGTAGAGCTGCAGTCCTTGTTTTTGATAGAGAAGGGACTATATGAATTTTCTTCTGTCCTACCTTCTGGGGTTTTATGTGATTATTCTATATAACTTTTGATATAAGTGGAAGTGTAACTGGTTCTCTCTCTGAGGCTGCATGTTGATTCTGAGTTCAGGAGGACTACTCAAGTGGGCAAGCATTTGTAAGTGGAGGCTACATGGGTGGCATCAAACTAACATATAAATTTTGGTATTTGTATCAGATTTTTTAAAATAATCAAATTTCTGTTGCCCACAGGAACTGTTCCTGCATAAGGAGTGAATCATCACTCTTTAAAGAGAATCCATTAGAAATGTTGTGTTTTGTGTATGTCATCTAGGTGCCAGAGAGCCGTAAATCATATTTAATGGTAGAATTTGAGGAAGGACTGCTAGCAAAATAAATAATACGTCACTGAAGCAACAAAGGTCGGTTATAAGAGGAAGATGACATGCCAAGGAGTAACTGGAACACCTTTGTGATTTAATGCAACATAAGCATGCATGGTAGCTGTTATATACTAGGTCTCTAATACTGCTTGTATGCATTTATTCTAGGAGTGCAAGGTCTCCTGTAGAAAGAAAAAAAGTATGATTATAGCCCAGACCTTTATTTAACAGCTGCTGTAGAAGGCTGTTTGAAATCTTGTCAGTCTTGAAATCTCATTGGTTGTACAATAGAAATACCAAGTAGCTTAATAATTATTCACTTCCTGTTGTAGAATTTCTTTTCTCTCTCTATTGCTGCATGAAGAACTAACTAAATGCTTATATCACTTGAGGAAATAATAAAATGCTTGAAACCAGAATGTAGAAATAAATGGAAAAGCTGCTTTCTGGAATTCTGTTTCAAGTTTGTTCTTTTAATTTTTTAAAGAACTGTTGATAAAACAAGGCAAAAAAGTGATTTGATTTGTCCCTGTCCTTTTTAAAAGTTAAATTTTAGACCCAGCTAAAAGGAATCACTATTAGGTTTTCTGCATTTGTCACCTTCCAAAGCTGACTTAATGAAATTGAGTTTAACTCATCCTCTGGTGTCAATCTGTAATACAGATTGACAGGTTACTGATAATTTCTTTCTGATACACCTCTTCTCATGGATACAAATAAAGGGCAAGCCTTATGTTGAAAGCTAAACTTTCAAATCTGTTAAAAGTTTGGAGCATTTTTTGTGGCTTGTGCTAAGAGTGTGAAAGCTTTCACTATACTGTGCTGTGACTTGGTGACAGGGCAGTGTCAGCTTGGGTTAAACGAGCACAATCCCCCCAAGCAGTACTAGTCTAATGGTAATATTATTAGAAATAATATAGGCTAGCATCCTACTGTAAATCCATTGACTTTAGACCATCATCAAAATTGTTTAGTGTGTGTTACAAAGTGCTTGAGTTTGTTTTAATAACTGATGAATATAAAGGGAAAGTGCAGGAATAAATTATTCAGGTTTCTTACCTGATACCCATGCTTTTCTCTTTGCGTGTATTTAGAAACATTTGTTTATATTACATGTTTGATAAGCTGAAGATGTCATCATTTACAGTGGGTTTGCTATCTGCGTATATGCTGTCGGTTGTCTTTGGGGAAGAATATACTGAGTTACCCAGAAGTTATTATTGTGACTTGCCAAAGCAGTCTGGTGACTTTTTGCTGCACTTTCGCTCTCAGTCTCTTAGCACACCCTTACTTCAGACACATTTGATTCACAGACAGCTAATACTAATTAAAAAATGGAAAATACTAATTTTAAGCCTCACATTAAAATCATATACTATGCATAATCCCATGCATTTCCTTCTTCTTAAAGTGCCCTTGCAATCAAATAGCATAGCAGCGTAAAAGTATGCTGAACATACCACCTGGTACTCAGAATTATAGATAACACTGTGACTTATATGCACATTTGCATGCACATGCACCTGTTGAAAAGCAGTTATCTAGGTTTCAATGAAAGTTATTACAGCAAAATGCAGTGTTTCTCAGGAAGGAAAAAAAGAATGTAAAATTAATTTTCTTTTGAGTATTCTTAAATGTAGTCTCATTATGTAATGTACTCGAAGGTGAAAACATCTGATCTTTCAAGTTCTTTTAAGAATTAATCGTAAATTCCTTTTTTTTTTTCAGTACCAGGTGTTGTAGTTCTACAATGACATTTCCTGACTCTTTAAGAATTTTTTACTTCTGATATTGATGATGCTAAAAAAGGGTAAGGGAGGAAAAATACGGACTATTTTAATTTTCTTTTCAGTTAGTGTTCTGCACGCTAATTTGTTGGAATAATAGATAAGCACTTTTTTAGATTTTTTGTTTGTTTGTTTCTCAGAACTATTTTAAGTTGAATATTACCTGAATTATTTTACCTACTATATTAAAACTAATACTTTGGAAATGTTTTTTTAATCTAATATAATCTCATAAATTTTCTGATATGTACATCTAACAGATATAGAAATGGGTTAGCTTTCGCTATCAAGTAAGCTGATAGTTGATGGTGCATGTGTTGGTGTCCCTCAGCTTTAGCAAGGCTCAGTAATGCACAATGTTCATTGTTTTCTTTACATAATTGTATGATGAATACTTCTTAAATAACATCCTATAAAATCTCAGGCATTCTCAGATATATACAGGGAAAAAAATGTGTTTGCATTGTGCAAAATATTGTCTATAACCAGATAATTGTCTCCTCTTCATACTAATGGCCGGAATTGCTCACGTTGGTACGTTAAATGTGAAATGGAGCTGTAAGGATCAAATTGAGCCTAAAACTTCAGTTGAGGAAAAGCAGAGGGAAGGCTGGGCTGTAAAGTCAGTCCTTGCGGATCCATCGAGGTGGCAGGGGGGAAGCAGAGCTCCTCCGGCCCTCAGCCTTGCAGCACCTGCCTGCAAAGAGGAGGCCAGGGACCCGCTGAGGGCTGGCGGGAGCCCGGAGCTCCTGGTCCTCTGAAGGCTTTGCAAGCTACAGCTTCAGCAAACTGTCTGTAAACCTCATTAAGGAGATATCCCGTTAGTTCTGAGCCTGCAAAATGCTGACGGTCTCTGCCATACACGAAGGACAAGGGATGGGGTTTTTCTCTTGTGCAGTGGTGGAGAGTTATTCAAGCTCTTTGAGCCCTGGCAGTTGTAGTTAATTCCATTTGTATATGAGTTCTCTTTCTGCTTGCGTCTGACCCGCGTGAGCTTGGTTAAGGCAGAATTCAGGAAAAATGCTCAAGGGTTGTCTGTGTCTCTTGCTACATTTATTTTATTCAGCAATTAAATCAAGCTTTTCCGAGGTCAAGGATTTTTAAGAGTAACATTGTCTGATACAGTTAATTTATGAACTATTTATCTCAAAAAAATTAAGACCTAAATTAAGACCTAGGAGGCTACTTTTAAATTTTTTTAAAAAAATAATTTCATTTTAAACATGCAAACAAAAATACGCAGCACCAACGTAACTGCACAACTTGAATAATATTCAGTGTTTGAAGACTGAAAATCATCCAGCTAAGCACTGTGCAAACTAGATGCATGTTCCAATTTCATATAGATTCTTCTAAGGTTATGAACATAGATAGAAATTATCGTACTGGAACAGATCAATGATTCATCTCGTCCTGCTGAGAAGTGCTGGTGAAGCATGCCAAAATGTAAATCAAGGACTTGATCAGGATTTCAAGTCTGTCACGCAATGCTTAACCCAGCTGGAGACCTGGCAACTGAGTACGAATCATGGGTGACTAACCTCCGTCTTCCTCCCCCCCAGGACGTCTCATTCCTTCATCGAGTTAAAAACTCTCAGTGCTAGAAGGTACTTTCAGAAAAATCCATGATGGAGCAGCAGTCTTCTGGGTCGTGCTTGGCTCACGGCTTGTGAGCGCTTGCTGCGTGCTTGCAAAATGGCCTGTGTAGCCAGGAGTGCCCCTGAGAGCCAGGTCTGCACTGCAGGTCTTCTGTACCCCCCTGCCCTCCCCAGGACAGAGGAGGTAGCTCCTCCTCCTCGTACCCCTGCGAGACCCTGGAAGAGTAGGAATCTAATGGGAAAATGGTAGACTGTATAGTTGTGGGGGGCTGCTTGGGAGCAACATGCGTCAAACTACTATTTTGTTAAATAAGGTCCTTATGCACTTCAGTTCTGCTAATTAACAAGCAGTTGCCCCTTTCCTTGGGGGAAGATTCTTAAGCAGTGACCTCAGAACAGCCAAGAACTGCTCTTGCAGGGCGCAGTGCATCTCGTGAAGGAGCAAACCAAGCCCCATAGATCTGCCATAGCTGCAAGAAATGGGAACACTCTTCAGATGTGTAGTGAAGTGCCTGTCACGATTGCAGTGAGGCCCCATAATATGTAAACAAGTCTACGTATGGCTGGTCATGAGTAGGAGCGACCCTCTCCTCTTGAAAAACTGATTAAGGTATCTTCAGTTCGATGTAGTGCCTAATAAAATGTGACAGGAAGCAGGTTGCCGAGTAGTCCATGATGTGTGGGTTGTGAATACTATACTGGGGGATGGAAAAGAAGGAATTTCCCTTTCCTCCTTGGAAGCTATTAGGAGAAAACATTAATAATGTACCTGAAAGCCTGGCTGTTGTAGGTTGAGGAAATACAGAGGAAGCCATGTGGAAGTTGTCCTGCTGGGAGTCTGCTGGGCTATGCTGGCTCTTTTGGGGCTGGGAAATTCTTCAATATTGAAGAAATGAGTGTTGTCAGTGGGTGACAATCTGAGTTCAGGTCACGGTGTCCAGAGAGAGTCATCTGTTAGGCTCAGATGGAGTCCCACTTGCAACAGCTCTGGTCTCCAGCCATGGCGTGTTTTGGTGGATATCTAGCAGTACTACTGTGGGATGTATGTTTTAGAGACCTAGGTGTATTAGCAAGTGATGTTCTGGTTCATTTAAATTGAGCTTGTTTGGGTTTCAAAGCTTCTTGAAAACTTGTAGGTGAGAGAACCTGTTAATGAATGTTTTAGTGGTGGAAGGGTGCAGCACAAGTAATGTATGTGGTGATGCCAGATTGTAGAAGAAATCAGATTTAGATTAATTCTCTCCCCATTCCTCTGCCACTTTTTTAAATTATTTTTTTTTTTTCAAGCCAGATGACTGTGACAGTGTCTCTTCAAATACAATGTTTGAACAGTGCCTGTTGGGTGACATGGTGCTATAGTAGATTAACAGGGATGCTTACTACAAAGTTAAAGCTGACATACTGTGAATTTTGGTCTCAGAAAATTAAATAATGTATTTAGCACATTTACTATTGAAATATCTTGTATTTACATCATTAATATAGGAAAATAAAATGTTCTCTTAATACTTACTAGTACTTAATTGTTTCCTGTGTAAAAATCATATATAGTTGGGAACTAGGAAGTATAAAATAAAAATTCAAACTAATCAATGCATTTATGAGATACATAATCAGAGGTATTGTATGACTTGCCACGATTAGATTCAGTTAAATGTTAATTTTATGTTAGAGTTAAGAATTCATGAAGTGTTGACAAAGTTTGAGGTGCTGTGAAGATGCACTGTACGGATGTTCGTTTTATTGAAAATCTGATGTTGTCACAGGAAAAGTCTTAGAGAAGATAAGAACTTGGTACATTGATTTCTTCGCAATTTATGGCAGGACTAAGTTTTACAGCTGTTTTCTGCCTTGTCAGATTTCTTCTGGCTTCAGCAGATATCTCATAAAAAAATGTGATCTACACCGCACACAGATAGAAAACTGTCTTTTTTTTTCCTTAGGCATGATTAAAATTAAGTTTTTGATCTGTTTATAAAGTTATATAAAAACAGTACCTTCCAACTTTTTATCCTCACTTCCAGCTGCAGTAATAGTTTTAATAAAGTGATCTACTATTTTGAATTGAAGAGACACGTGGATACCAGTGATATACCCAGCAGTATATGTAAAGGAACAATATTGTCAGACACCACCATGTGATTTTATTGCTAAAGTGTGGATATAATTCATTAGTTGAGGAAAAGAAATCAGAAAAATATTATTTTGAAGATGAGCCAGTTCATATATTCCTGGACATTTTACAGACCACCCAGATCTGAAGTCATGGTTTACGTCTTTTAAATCTAAATAGATTCAACCAAGCTTTGAACTGCCTGCCTGAGTCCAACGGAATGCCACACGCTCAGGAAAGGAGAATCTACCTTTTAATTGCCCTTTCTTTTCGTATCTTCCTTAGTGAAAGGCTTCATAGCGAGTAAGCCTATTTAGCTTCTGCAATAAGGTCACAGCAGAAGATTTGCTTATCAGAAATGTAGTGTTCCTTGCTGAGAATTAAGTTTACTCACTCTTGAGATAGTTATACTTAATCATTCAAGAAGAAAAATGGGCATGATCTTGCAATACAGTCTCTCTCCAACTGTGTCTCTGTGTTGCCACAGTCTGGGCAAGGCATCTACCAGAAATTTTACCCCTACTAGAGGACAAGACAAAAAAATGTGTGCAGGTGTGTATAAATACATGTATGTATCATGGGTGATTGTGATTCATGAAGAAATCTGGCAACGTTCAGTAAAACTCCACACCTTTCTTGCATGCAATGTTGGATGGTAGAGTGGACCGCCATATATACTCCATTTTAAAAAAACATCAGCAGGAGGAAAGAGGAGGTTTCTCTCATATTGGGAACCTCATTTAAAGATGAGGAAAACATGGATATCCCAAATCTCAATACTTTACTGTTTCACCTAGATTCCAGTTTTATTCTGCCCTTATCTGCAAATGGAAAATCTTTATAATGTTTGCTTTCACGTTGTGACTGTGTGGTTAATGCTGCAATAACTAATGTGCACTCTCAGCTAATCTAACCTTGAGCAAAAGTGTTTCTGAACAATATAAACAAGGCATAGCATCAAACAGGAAATTTTCCTTTCTGTCATAGTTTCTGAAATTTCATCGGGACCTATGTGGGAGAAATAAGTAAATTTTTTGCTGGTGAAGTGAATAATTCTGTCCAGGTATAGATGTATATGAATTTATACCTATAAATGTGCAAGCTGGTGTAATGTTTCAATTTTTAAACTAATAGTGGGAACTGAGAAGGGTAAAGACTAAAGAATAATTTATAATGTAGATCATACTTGGTTTATAATGTGTATATATGTTTATATATACACATCCACAGTGTTTTGCATAGATGTGTTAAAAAGTGTGGCTTTTTTCGTAGGGTACTTAGACCTGAAATTATCATACTCATTAAACCATTGATTTAGGAAATTTGTGGCAAACTATGGCATTTCCGTGGCACTTTGAATCATTTTGTAGAAGTGTTTCCTTGAATGTTTTGCAAAAGAGGAGGCACGTTGTTATGACAGATCATTGTAGCAGTTGTGGTGTTACCTGTTTAGAAAAATGTCTCATGTAAGTTTTAAAACTGCTTATTTAATGAGTTTTTAAGCCACAAATAGTAGGATTTTCAAATCCACTATGGATTTAAAATTAAGCTGCTTTGAGCCTATGGAGTGAGGCAGTCTGTAAGGAGAAAGGGGGTAAAAAAATGATTTATGAGAGTCCATTTCAAAATATAATGGATTGAATTTAATATGCAACTTCTGAAAATCATATTGTGAACAGATGTTAATAGAAACTTCCCGCAAAAACAGATGACTAGATGTGAAAATGATAAGGTTCAAGGAGAGTTTGTTTTTCTTAAGTGTTAGCCTTTTAACAGACATAATTTCTGTTGGGGGAGATAACAGCAAAACTTTATGTGTGTTTGTCAAGTGAAATGCTGACCCCAGAGCCGTGTTTTGCCTGCTTTCCGAAGGAGGAGGGATGTTTGCAACAGTGCTGTCGTGTGTATCTGCCAGTCTTCTTCTTAGGAACCTTTGAACCCAAGAGCCAGTTTTGGTCATATTTGCACAAACATAAAAGTCCCAAAGATACAGAAAATTCTGCTTTTTTCATGACAATAAGCAGCTGTGTAGTCAAGGCAGCTGTCCTGGTGATCACAGGCTCCCAGATGAACCCAGTCCGTTGTAGACCCCAGAGGACGCATGAGCGTGTTATACTCTTGCATTACACTTGCTGTGCAAGTTGCTAGGAAATCAGGCTCGGTGCCTTTCTTTGCTCCTGGAAGAACTTGTTGGTTTAACTATAATGAAAAAAAACCCAAAATTTATTTAATCGAACTGTTTTTAAGCAACTTTGCTGCTGTCCTGTTGTTTATCCATAGCTGGAGAAGTTGAATGTGGATGATCAAAATGCCTTAAAGCTTGTGTGGTCAATAATAAATGGCTTTTAAATGTCTTGGTGTTTTTCCTGTCTCTAAAAAGGTGTAACTTTGTATGTGCACCCTTCTCAATATAGCTTACTTTTTTTAAAAAAAAAACTATTAATAGAAAAAGAAGAAAAAATTCTTTCTAAAATAAGAAAACTTGAAGGGAGAGGAGAAGTTAACTGTGATGTGCTGGCAAGTTAGTTAAATAGCAATGAAATGCTATCTGTATAGCAGATACTAGAAATCTAAGTTGTACAGGACATGAAAACATCTAGCTGACTCAGGATGCCAAATTAATTCAAGAATTGAGTTATAATATATAACCCTCTTAAAAATAATTCACCTCAATTAAAAACATACAGAAAATGCTCCCATATTGACGTGCCTTCCATGTGAGGAGAGGCGTTCTGTGTTACCCATTGGCAAGGCATAGGAAGGTCTGGGGCGTATCCTGGAGAAAAGAAAATGATACAGTTTGATCAAGAGAGAGCTAGAATGTGCATCACCAAATCAAAATGCAGAGGAGGGCTCTGTGGACCCTCTGTGACTTGACCATACAAATACTCTGAAGCTTCAGGGCACGTGCTGCTTTGTCAAGGTTGTACCTACAGGGTTCATGAGTCTTCTAGACATCAGCATTGCTCGCCTCTGTCAAGAAGCCTCTTAACTCTGGAATATTTCTCTGAGAATAGGAATGCACAACATATTGGAGGATTGCCTTCCAGAAAAGATGTTTTATATAGTGTAATAATCCACATTACAAACACAAAAAAAACCCCTATTGGAACTGTGTCTGAAACAGCTCAGAAATTACTGAAGCTTTTCATGGTGCAAATTGCTTATAATGAACTTTCCTCTGTTCCTTATATGTTGAACTTTCTTGCACGTACTTTGTTCTGGCCCACAAGGATAGGGCATGAATCTGAAAATGAGGAAAGATTTAATTAAATACTCCAGTAGTATTCAGCATGAGTAAGACAGATATTGGTTATTTTGTCTTTTCAGACTGTCAGTTTAGATACTTCTGCCTGTGGTGCAAGATACGGCCCTTGAAGAGGATGTGTCTCTGGTGGGTTTAGACCTCACCATTGGTAGTAGAATTAGAAATACATCTAAAACGTACCCCTTAATGAAGTCCAGAACTCTCATATTCTGGTCTGGAGGTGGGACTTTTTCCCCCAAAACTCGACAGGATTCCACAGGTAAATTTTTTGCAAGCATATCATGAAACATAGTCATCACTGATTGCCATATAATGTTGTTTTGCAAGATAAAAATGCATGTGGTTTTTTAAGATGTATTTGTAAAAGAAATAGTTAGTTATACTTAAAATTCTGAACAAGTAAATGGATACAAAAAAGAAAATATCCCAAATCCCCAGACTCCACCCTTTGCTTTATCACAGATAAATCAACAATGTAAAATTGTTGTTTTTCTCTAGAACAAAAGTTTCATAGCTATGTTTAAAAGTATGTTGATGAAAAGTGATTCATAAGGTGAAGTAATCATTTTTATACAGTACATTTGGCAGATTTCAGCCAAATTACTCCATAAAAGAAATATTATATTTGACAGCAAACTGCTAGTGATGTGAAATTTGAGAATGAAAACTACTATCCAAAAATTTACTTATGACTGTGCTGCTCTCTGATGGTACCCTGTTTTTCAGACCCTATTGTGGTCAGTATGTGTTTTTCCCGTCTTTGTTGTAGATTTAAGCTTTAGATAAATTTCTAATGTCCTTCCATTGTGAAATAATTCACATTTGTTTGGTTTAGGCATAATTGGAGGCTATTATATCTAATTTGTCTAGTACACAGAATTCTTACCAGCTAAACATAAAAGTAGTTAAACTCATGAAGTTTTGGGCTACCTTAAATTACATCCATTTTGTCTATTGTATTTTCATTTGAAAAGGGCATGTGTGATTCACCAAATTACTGTGTATATAATGCTAGATGACTTAAAACTGTAACAAATAATTACAAGGATTTAATGGAATGGGCTAAACCTCTTTATCCCCCTTTGCATGAGTGACTTGGGAGCAAAAGGTTGTGACCTACGGGGTCAGGAATACTGTGTGGAGTGTTTGAGAGTAATAGATTTATCAGACAATCCTATTCAGTCTCTGCTTTCCCACTGAAGCTGTCCTGATGCTCTGCAATTAGTAGACACCAGTTACGAGCGATGTTAATGTTCCTTCTGGGTTTTGTTTGTTTTGTTGCTTGTATAGAGTACTGATTAGAGCTTCTGAGTGTGGAATTCACTAGTAAATGATTTATTTTGTATCTCTAGGATGGTTTCCAGCTGTTTGAGGATTATTATTTTTTTTTCCCTGGGAAATCTTGGTTTCAGATGGCAGCCAGAGTGGCAAACGTTGAGAAGTTACAACCTATTCTTCTTGATAAACTTTTCTTTGTAGAATGAGAGAATTTAATTTTTTACCTGTCATGTACTTTATTTTTTTTCTTCCTCAAAAATCAGTTCCAGTCTTTTACTGGTTTAAGCATTAAATGAAATGTTGATAGCAGATTTATAAGAACCGATTGAGTAAAGTTAGAACTGAGGATGTTACCAAGTCTGCGTATTCTAGGAAACCCGTGGGACGTTTTACAAAAGAATGTGCCCTTGCTTAAGCTTCTCATTCAGAAATTAAACCCCTATTGATACATGGAAACAGAGTCCTATTCATATGTTCCATATGATTTGTAGCATCCAAATCCTTGCCATGAATCCTTTCCTTATTCTCAGTATTGTAGACTGAAACACATAATTTCAAAACATGGCTTCTTCACATTTTTTTGGGAAAACGTCAGGTCTTGGTTGATTACAGTTCTAATCGTCTCTTTTCACAAGTGGCGTGGGTTTCCTAAATCCTATTGAAGAACAATTTATTTATAGTTATTGAAATACTTGTCTTCTGTGAGTATATATTTAAAATTTACCATGAATCTGCACATTCCTACAATTGCCTAATTTCATAAACCTTTAATTTCTTCCACTTCTATGAAAATTTTTTTTATCTTCAACTATTAGTATCTCTTGGGTGAAACATGTATAATTCTATTTTTAGACAATGTTGTATGCCAGTAGCCAGTGGAAAATAATGAATAAAATTAAACTTCAGTAAGTAATTGGTAGGCTGAATGACCATGGTACACACAGCCTCATTTGCATACTTAATAATAACTTGCCCAACTTAAGCATAATTTTGTTGACTTGGTTGTCATACTAATGTAAAGCTATTGCTGTAGTTACTTGCTGGATTACAAGTGAAATTTTGAAACCATAATATTTTTTCTGCAGTTGACTTCTGCATGAAGTACATCTTATAACTTTATTATAAACTCTCAAAATGGTATAGGTCCAAGAATTGCCATCTGCTATATGAACTCTGTAAAATTGTTTACATAACATTGATATGTATATTAAAGTGGTAAAAAACCGCCAAGAACATGCCACTAGAACTTGGATTCGTCTCCACCTAATTACTGCAAATTAAATATTAAGCAGCCTTGTCTAAGATGCTTTCATGGCTTTACAGCATCCAGAACAGTTGGTGAGTCAGCATCAGGTGCAGTTAGAAAAAAAGACATGTTCTGGCTTGGGGAGAGATAGATGGAGAAACATAATCCCCTGAAGAAAACAGTTCAAACATCCTGCATATTACTGTAAACTGAATTTTTTCACTGGAGGACTGTCAGAGCTGAAGGAACAGTACATGGTGCAAATCCTTTGTCCACTGATTTTCCTCCTTTCCTGCTAAAACGTGTAGTATTAGCAGGTCAAGTGGGCCAAAAGTTTCCTTTGCATATTAGGCTCTTTCTTCAGTTTGCTACATCTTGGTGCTTCTGATGTAATTAAAGTGACATGTCACTGGAAATTCCTGTTTGTTTATTTATTCTTACTAAAGCCTTATATAGGGAAGTCATCTTAGAAGCAAGATGGAGACATAAGATGTCTCCTGAATTCAGCACTCCGTACAAGAAAACTCACAGCAAAAGGAGAGAAAGGGTGGCCTACATAACCTGGATGGGTACACATCTTCATGCTCAGGGTCCTTGGTCTATCTGTCACGGTTGACTGTTTCTTATGAGATGTTGACTTTGGATAAAGTACCTGGCACAAGCAAATAGAACAGTAAATTCCTACTGGCTGTACCTTCTTGTGCTTTCTGGCCCTCCGATGGATGTCCCTCGGTTGCATGTCACAACTAAGGCAGTTGTGTCACTTCTCCAGGTGTGTATTGTGGCCTTACGGATTTTTTTACCTGGTTGTACCTCTTTGTTGACCTATAACTGAGGGGCACTAGGTAACACGTAGGGGTGTTTTTCCTTCATGTTCTGATAGTTGAATTTAAGATCCAAAACTGACCTTTAGTTTTGGATAACAAACCTAATCCAACACCTTCTGTTCCCTCACCTGCTGGGATTGCAGCCACATGAAGGTTTGTTTGCTACACCATTTTTATTTGACTTTGTATTTTCAGGGACAACAAAGTATGTTAAGCTTGCTATCTAAATTTAAAATGAGGGCAACACATTTTATTCTAGGAGCGCAAATGGTTACATTTGTGACTTCAACATTGGAAGTGAAAGAAAATTCAGACAAGAAACAGGTGAATTCAAAGTTAAAATCTTATGTACCTGCTCTTATTTAGGTGGGGGTTTTGAGGCTTTTCTCAGCTGAAGGAAGCAAGGGCTGACCTGGGTAGAATATTGCCTTGAGAGTGAGAGTCCTTTCTGGATCCTCATTCACTGCAGTTATACTTCTCTGTTACTAGGACAGAGAAAACTTCAGAACAGCTCTGGAGGATCTCCACTTTTCCTTACCCCCTTAATAAGCTTCTAAGCATTATCAAAACTTTTCTGGCTCTTAATATAGAATAAAAGGACTTAAAGAAATCATGAGATTGTTTCATTTTGCCTGTACCTTAAGGAAGCATCATTTACTCCATTCACGTCAAATATCTTGACTAACTTGTTCTTTAAAATCTCCAGTAACAGACAGTACATGATATCCATAAACAATCTGTTCCTATTCTTAGCCATTTTTATTACAAGATTTTTTTTGAGTGTCTAATCTGAATATATCTTGATGCAATTTTATTCTATTACTTTTTCTTCTGTCCACTACAAACATTGAATAAAACAGATTATTCCCTTCATTTTATAGCAAACTTAAGTAGCTAACACGTATCACATCCTCTCAGCTTCTTTCCTTGTCTCCCTCTAGCCTTCTCCCCTCTTCTTTAGACTGAACAACCCCAGTTATTTAAAACTTTCCATACAAATAATTCTCATTGCTCTATTCTGGTTTCCGTGAAATGAGTCTGATTTGAAGTGTGATGTGTAAGACAATTTATTTCAGCTGATAAAGCTGAAGCTTTAAAAAAAAAAAAAAGTTTGTTAGAGCTTTATCAAGCAAGACAGTTAATTCAGTGCTTTGCAGGTTGTAGCCTTTCTTCTACATCCCAGAGCAGCTTTTGCTCTTTGACCCGCCACCATTCTTATCATGTATTTGTGTAGTTGGTTGTTTCTACATATACATGATACACATGCAGTTGATGAATAACATCCTATTTTTTCTGAGCCTATCTCTTCCACGTGTAGCCCTTTTCTGCTTGGTATTATCTGCAGATGTAATAGGCGTACACTTTTTGCTCTGTCACCTCTCTCACTACTGAAATTACTGAGTAGCGGATGTCCAGGAGAGGTCCTTGTGGAGTACCACTTAGTATGTCCTTCCAGTTTGTCAGGAAGCCGTTGATAACTGCTCTCTCACTACTCTTGTCTAACTAGTTTTGTATTTGTTTTAGATATCTGCAATTAGATTATGCTTCCCTAGTTATTTTTAAAACAAAACGTCAGCGGGCTTCAGGGTCCAAAGCCTGAATCAAGTCAACAGTGTACGTACGACACATATTGCTTTTCATCTCTAGTCACAAAATGTTACCCAGTGATAAAGGCTTTGGGGTTTTGTTGGGGATTTTTTTTCACAACTGTGTGTTGATTGTTAGACACATCCTCGTGGTTGTCTTCCAGGTGCTTACAATGTCTGTTTATCTGTGATGGTTTCTCACAGTAGGTACCTTCCTCCTTGGGAAGCCAGTTGAATTGCAGTTTTGTCTAATTCCTTCTTTCCCAGACAGTATGATGTTTATTGTTTAACTTTGTCTTTACTAAAAATAACTTGTCTAAAGCATCTTGAAGTTATGTGAGCTTTTTCACCACTGCAGTCACACTAGTGGCTCATCATCAGTCTGTAACTGTCCTTCGCTAGAAATGAGATGACTTGCTGCCAGGAAGAAGATTGTGCTACATATTTAGTAGTTGATGAAACCAGATGTGAACACATCACAAGTATGCTATTAGTTATGCTGGTTACCCATGTTTATCATGAATTTAAGGCTGAATAAGATCTTTTTTTCCCTAAATAGCAAGAGTTAGGACTTGTCTATTATAAAAGACCAACTTTCTGTGATTTTTCCAATGGAATGTTAATTTTGTGTGAGGTAGATCTTTGATGGAGACGCATTGTCATTGACTTGTGATGTTTCTGTGGCACAGTAGTGCCACCACTACTAGCCCAGTTTTAAGGATCAGTTTAATCATTGCTTTTCTTGGTAGGACCGACTCGCCTGGGCATAGTGTGATAGTGACACGAACAGGAGCGCTTCAGCTTGTGTTCCGAGCTAATTCTGTAGATAGCTCCATGTCTGACTGCTTTGATTGTGTGAATGTAGCCTCAAAGAGTTGCCTTCAGAGGGGCTGGTTCGGGGGGATTTGGAATAAAGATTTGTTCAGTAGCAAGATGCCCTAGTGCCATACACCTGTGGGATACCTGACAGCCTTCCTTGATAATGATAAACAGAAAATTATGTGTTTTACACTAATAACTTCCCCTAGAAACTGGCCCCGTACTTTATACATTGTGAGAAAACAAGAAAAAATATGGAAGGAAAAAAAATATTCTCGTATTTGTAACCTTTATTGTATATATTGGGAACTTGCATGTATTTTTTGTTCCCTTTTACTGGAGCAGTGGCAACTACGAAGATGCAGAGTTTGGTGGTGGCAGTGCTTGATAAAGCATAGAAGCTGTTAAAAATTAGAGGTTTTCTGACTAAAAATGAGTCAAGTTATAAGGATTTTCTGACTTTTTTCTCTGTGACTTTGGTGATATGTTTGCATATGCAAATTATTTGGATTCCAACTTTGACTTGTAGACCTAAAACAAACTTTGCCTCTACCTTAGAGGTTGTGGCATGTCTTCATTTAGATAATGTTAACCAGTATTTCTGGATGGCTTGTTTCTGTTTTGTCAGTGCCACTTATTTACCTTGCTAAATAAGGTTATATTTTTAATGTATAAGTTCTGGCTTCCTAGTGTAGTGTCACATGTTTTCTATCTCAGCTAGTTGAAGGTAATAGAAGTTTAAAATTATAGTTGAGAAACAGTGAGAGGAGCTAATCATTCTTTAAAATCTCACAAACTGAACTGGGGTTAATAATACCTTCATCTAACTGGTGAGCGATTTGAAATGTTTATCATTCTCTATAATTTTTTTCAAAGGCAAACAGAGGTTCTGAACAGAGTGTCACTTGCTTTCTCCACTTATATCAGCTTATTCCTACTAAAGCGGGCATTACTTCTAGCTCCCAAAGTTGCATCAGGATAACATACCTTTATACTTCCAGATAAATCCTGCAAGGACAAGGAGTAAAATTGCAGCATACCCAGGTTGACAGCCCAAAACTTACCTAAGTGTCTTTACCTGCTGCGTTTTCAGTTTTTTTGTGAATTGTTGAGTATTTTGCATTTAATACTTCCTTGACTTTTTTAAGAATTGGATGGAGGTTAAACAAGGTATACTTTAAAGTCCAAAGCCCTATTCTCAATATCAGATGTCACTGGCAACATTGCCACTGTGCTGAAATCTGATCAGCGGATGTTAAATACTTGATTAATCATATGTTTTAGGAAAAGGCACATCAGTTGTATGTAGATGTATATTTTGATGAAGCATTCTAGAAATGGGAAACCGTGTAATTGCATACATACTTAGCGTATGGCACTGAAGAACAATAAAATATAATTGTATATATAGACTGGGTTAGAAAAGTAGCAGAAGTTTTCTAATGTTATTTTTCAGTGATATGTAATCACATTGTTTTTGAAGTGGGTGCATTCTTTCAGCTGCCTGGTGTTATTTCTCTGCTCTGCGAGAGAAATACAAAAAGTGCACATCATAATAACCCTGTGACATAACTTACTTCCCCAGCTTAGAAAGTGGGGCTGATATTTCTTTGATTAATCTTAATTTTAATTTTTTTCATGTGTCTCGTGTGAGTGCGAAGGAGTTAACAAATGTCCAGAGCTCTCTGTATAGGTGAAATGTAATGGAAATTTGGGGCAGTGTTTCCAGTCTCAAAGTTTGAAAAAACCCAACACCCCAACCTCAAAAAACCCACCCGTATGCCTCGCCCAAAAGTTTTTTATCTGTTGTGACATGCCAACATGTATGCATTGGGCTTACGGTTTCTGATTTCCTTGATTCAATTCATATGTTCATGCTTTGCATCTTGGAGATACTAGAAGCTACCCTGTGAAAATTAGATAAAGTTGGTAATTTCATGAAACCCAGTCAATCAAAGAACTGGGACACTGTGATGGAGTCAAGGCATGGTGGCAGTCTCGCTATACTGACAGGAATTGGCAAGGCTTTCGTGCTGTCTCTGCTTAGTAGTTGTAAATGCCCCAGGTATATTTGCAGAGCAAAATACTTGTGGGAGGTTTTATTGATCTCAAACAATGATATCAACAGCAGTTAACTTCCCAGCAATAATTCTTGGAAGGTTATTTTCATAAATACCATGTTCTTTCACTTGGTTAAATTAGTTAATTGCAGAAAGTATTCCACGTTACATAATTAAATTGTTTTTTTCTTCATATTTTGGGGAGATTTTGTGTTTTATCTGGGTGATTGCACATGTTCTTGGTATGGAGTTCAGGTGTGTTTTTTTAAAGTTCTTTGTTGTAAAAAATCAAAGTTGGAAGCATTACAGATGTTCATAAGGCAGTTTTATGTGATTATTAGAATAAGAAAGGGCCACAAGTCCATTGCAGAGGTGATCCTTCCCCCTCCAACTGTGACCTTGGCTTGGGCTTTGTGTTAGTTATATCACTCCAAGTTTCATGACCAGGCTCTCATCTTTTTTTTTTTTTGGTGATGCATCTTGATTTCAAATACTGTACCTGGATGAGCAGCACTAAAAATATGATCTATTTGAACACCACTGTACTAATTTAAAATAGAACTATGTTAGAGTAAAATTTGGTCCCTTGCTACAGTATAAGCCAGCAAAAGGGAGTTACTCAGGAATGGATTTCTGTGGTAGCACTGAGATTTGGTTCTCAAAATAGTGTTTTCTGAGGCTGTTCACAAATACTTCATTCACCCTTTGGTTCTTCGAGGATGGTTTGGGGATTTTAATGTATTTTCAAGACTTCCTATGATACTTACGAACCTCAGAGGCATGCCTACACAGCACAGCATCATGATCTGTGTGTAAACTCCAGGTAAGCAGGTAAATCTTCATGGGGCAGTCATTACAAAGAAATATTACGTAGCCAGAAATAAGTTTCAATGACCTTTGCAACATGGTCATTTATTTAGCTTCACTGTAGCAACCAACTGATGCTATCCTAATGCTTATGGCTCAATGCCTAGTTGTAACAGTCTTGGTGATTTTGGCAGCATTCTGCATTATAGACAAGAATATTTTTGAGTAACAGAGAGAAAATCTCACTTCAAGTCAGTGCTTTACAAATAACAGCTCACTGATCTAAAAGGCATATATCATTCCACTCTGTAACCTAACTCAGCAATGGCCTGGGCATATTCAGAATGATTGCTAATTTCTTTAAAATTTTTTTATAGCTTTTCATTTCATTAGAAGTTTTTTTCTGATTATATATGTCAATTTTATTAAATGTCAAAGATATGGGTATTATATAAATAGATCGTCTCCCCATAATCACATTTTCCCCAGACTGAAACAAAGCAAACAGCCAAACATTTCCTTCAATTCAATTGTGGGATCATTTGGGGAAAGCAAATGTTGTATCCACTTCTCTTGAATGCTTGAATTAATCAGTCAGTCTCTATGAGAGAGGTTTAGCTCAGTGAAATTTTCAATCACCTGCAAACAGCATGAAATATGTTTACAGAAAACAATTCCAACAAGCTTAGCCTCTTTTTTTTTTCTTTTTTTTTTTTCTTCCCTAATTGCAGAGAGCCACTAGAAAAAGCCAGAGGAGAATATGGCAGTAGACAAATTTAGCACAGGTCTCCCTGTAAGATAGAATTGCTGCAAATGCCACCATTATTTAACCTGAGCCAAACTCAGTATGAATTTAAGATAATTTACTTTTTAATCTCATAACAGTGTGTCCCTTTGGTGTCTGACTGAGTGTTCTCATTGTTCTAACAACAATAGAACAGCACTGGTGCAGCCTCGGCCGAGCCTCGGCCGCAACGGTGGACGTGGTTTTGTGTGCGCGTCCAGGTCCATTTCTCTGTATCCTCATGCCCCTAGAGGCAATTTGACTTCCCACCTTCATGCCTTCAGGGTTTTTTTTGCCATTTCCTCTTTTTGTTCTGTGCCTGATTTGGAGAGAGTGTTTGGGTTTTGCTGTAGCAGAAGGTTACAGTTTTTTAATAAAACACTTGTCAGAAAAAGGTTAAAAATGGGTAGTGGAAGAATGACGTCACTTTCCCAAATTCAGCAAACAAATTGAACTAAGCAGATAAATCCTTCACTTCATTGTTTAGTCAGCTCCTTTAATTGCTGTTGGCTTCTTCTATTAGCTGTGTGAGGCAGGGGCTTTGATGAAGGATTTTAAAGAAGGGAATGTGGCCATCTGAGTGACTCAGTTGCTGCTCCTGAGCCCATAGCACAACATTGTTGCTACACAAAGATATGGAAGGGCTGCATCCAGCTAAAATAATAAAAACCAATTTTTCTTTGTTTTTAAGACCTTGAAGAGAAATTTCATTTAGTGAAAAGTGCACATTTCAGGAAGCACTAATCTCTGAAGAAATGAGAGCGTTGTAAGTAGCAGGATGATTAGTATCACTAGAAATCTGATTTCATATTTGGCAATAACACACAAAACTTGATTAGCAATCAGATGTGAAATGTTGATTGATAACAGCTTTGGTTTACAACCCTGAATCCAGTATTGTAATTTAACTTCAGTATAAACAGCTTTCTTTTCAACTGCAATGTCACATGCTTGCCAGAATTGCAGAATCTTTCTTCAAAAATGTAATTTCTTGGATTTACGTGAAAGCTTAATGGGACCATAGTTCACTGTTAACTGCACTGTTTGTCATCTCCATTCACCCTTGCTTTCCAAGTATTGTAAACAATGCATTCAATATAGGTCTAGAAAAAAGGACCGTACATCCTCTACTGTGCTGCTTTCACCCTTCTTGTTGAATGTTGTCTCTACTTGCTCTTTCTTCATTTACTTTTTTTAAAAATGTATTTTTATATTTGCCGCATGTAATAGTTACAAAACCGTATTTTTTCAAAAGATCATTTTGTACTGTAAGCACAGCTAAAAGAAATGTCATGGATACATTCTTTCACTTTTTATTTAAACACAGAAAAAGTTAAACTATCACTCTGGTTTGGAAACACAAGCAATGAGACTTTTCATTGCATTTTGATCCCAGCTACATTGCACATTTATTAGTTTGAAGTACAATTTTTATAACAGTTTCCTCTACAACTCTTCTGACTTCAGTTGTTTTTAATCTGATTTCTGACATGTCTTCTAAAAGCTATGTATTGTCCATGGGGTACAAGATTAGATATTTTGGTTATAAACACTCCTTATAATTTTTTCATCGTCCTGGGTTGAATAGGTAAGTCCTGTGAGTAAAGATAGAAAGAAAATAAATGTTTAATCCAGAAAAGGGAAAATTCAGAGGAGAGAGAATCTGGGTATAAATCATTTTTCCTCTTAAATTTGTCTCTGATTTTCCTCCACACAAGTCACAAGTTGTGCCTCGTGATCCTATTGAGTCTTGGAGGAGGCAGCTCCGAGTGCGGTGGGGACGTGTTCCCTGCCTATAGCCATCACTGGTTCTCCTAGGGTTACGTGGTCCAAGGTGGTGGGGCATCCTTCCTGACCCTTGGCGAGAGGAGGGAAGAAAACATTTTCCGTCAGTTTTTCCATCCCAGTCCTGGCAAAGTGGAGGAAGAAAGGAAAGCGGGTGGTTATTCCTGCTCCTGCATCATCTGGGAAAAGTTGGGATGTGGAGACATAGCACGAAGGAAGGGTTTATGTCTGATGTTGAGGAAAATGTTAAAGTTAACAGCAGCTGGTGCTTGGAACAGATTATTTTTGCTCTCAGCATTTCCATGTGCCTTGATAAGATGGTTGTTTGGTGTCTCTAAGAGGTATGTTTCTGTCCAGATGGATGGACAAAAATGTTTGCAAATCTTTACAGGGGACCATAACTTAGTTTGAAATACGGATATTCTTTTTGGATTGAATTATCTTTGTGAGATATGCAAGTTTTAATGTCTTTAATAAGATACAAATGAAGATGGTTAGTTGAAATGGCCGTAAATACAAAAGAAAAAGCCAAAAAATCCTGTTGAATCTTCCGTGTTAGAACAACCTAGCCATCTATGAAGGAAACTTCCTGCTTTTTGATCTCCTGTGCCACGTGTAGCTGTGGATCTAGAAAGGAAGCTCCTTTGTCTTTAGATGCTACTCAGCTGCAAGTAGTGGGTTTGATCCAAAGGAATTGCATCTAAATGCCTCTCTCCTTCCAAATAGAGTGCTGCAATTTTAGATTTGATGCACTTTATTTCTGATAGGAAAATGCATAAGCAGAGTATTATTTTTTTTAAGCTGATGTGAAAGTCATGAGTAGTTCCTGAAGTCAGAAGACTCTTGTATAACCGTATCTACAAAGATTTTTAGGATCTAGTTTCCCATGGATTTAGCTAAATGAGGTGCAAAATGTCTTTCTGCAGCTTCATCATAAACCACTGACAGCTTGATGGATTTTGTCATTAGGATTAGCACAATAATCATGTTCTTCTTTGGTCACTGAGAAGGATCTAGATACTGTTCAGATAGTTGGAAAGTTCACCACAACTAAGTAGTGACAAGTAAAAATAGATTTTGTGACATGTCTGATCATAATTTTTAGAAATCATATTTTCCACTTAAAAACAAAAATGTATCTTCTGCCACTGGGAAAAATACTAGTGGTACACATTTCTGAACACGCATTGCTTTCAGTTTCTTTCATCTTACCAAATTTGACTGAATTAACTCTTATTTTATATCTAGAGCTATAAAAGACTTAATTTTAAACTACCATTTTTCTACGTGGCTACACTAGTGAGGTGTAATCAGTCTTACTGGTTTGGAATTGTTCTTGGATCCCAGAGGCTTTTGGAAAACTATTATTTCCAAAATGTGATTTTATGTTACAGTCACCGCATAAACAAATTAGTCTCAAAACAACTTAGAACTGAGCTTGAACTAATTCTTTCATTTCTGTGATTCAGAACGATTGAGCATGAGTCTTGAATTTCTTTATAATCCCGTTTTTCAGTAGTGCTTATTCTGCACTTTCAATGTCGTAGTCACAACCCACTTGATTGGCATGGTGGAAATTGTCAGACCATGAGGAGGTATGGAGAAGGTATTGATGGATTTTTAGGGGTATTTTTGTTTGTTTGTTTTTAAGAAAAAGAAATGAGCATTTGAGAATAACATTTAGAGGACAGATGGGTGAAATACAAAATAGGAGTTTGACTTGCAAGAAGAAAGAGCAAAAGAGGAGATGGAAAAGGAAGAAGAGAAATGGATACAGAAGACATCTCAGAAAGTGTTGACTGTTAACGCTGGGAGAAGACGAGAAATAAAGGATGGAAAAACAGAAGGAGGAAGGTGTTGTAACCTCTCTAAGAAGTAGCTTAAAACAGAAAATGGGTTATCCTCCAGAGTTCAGTATAGCGCACAGAGGAGCATAAATAGCCTTTAATTCCAAATAGCAAGGGTTTTAATACTAAGGGATGTGGCTGGCATATTCAGACACTGTCACGTTTCATCACTGTGATCCTCCTTTCTCCATAAAACAGACACCTTTACTCAGAAACGTGGTCCCCCCTGGCCAGCCTTTATGGGCAGATGTGCTGCAGTAATATGCCAACACGTCTTGTGCTTGCAGCGTTTCCTTCCCACATGGCCATAATGAGACCTCTGCATATAGGAGTTTCTAATTTACTCTTACCCTGAAGGATAGCATAAGCAATATGGGGATGTTGTTAAACATGTCATATGTTATTGCTGTGAGCTGCTTTCTCCTTACCAGTTCCATGGGTGAAAAGTGACTTATTTCCTCAGAAGGCTTCTATTCAGGGTATATCAATTGGTCATGGAGAAAATCTTTAGAAGACTTATGAGAAAACATACTAATAAACCCCCCTAAAACATAATTGCTGGCATGCAGCCTTACAGTTCAGTGTGTGAACTTCTTCCACAGGATGGAGGGAGAGTAGTGTAAACTCATGTACAGCACCTCTTTACATACACAAACATAAATAATTAAGAGTTAGTATTGTTGGAAGTATAGTTAGTATCAAGCCTTGGCTCTATTCCACTTTTGCTGTTTTCTTTAAGAAAAAAAAAATGTGTGTGGCCATAAGTTTGATTTATGTTATAAATATGCATGACTAAAATTGACCCTATTTGCTCATGTGCCAAAATTGTCCCAGCAGGAAATTTGGAGAACCCAAATTAATTGCTATGGCTCCTTGGTTATTCTGCTCCTCTGGCTCCAACCACAGCTCTGGCCAAAACCAGGCTGGAACAGAGTAGAGCATTTCTGCTGTGTTATCAGGGACACCGTGCCCAACGGGGACAGCTGACAGAGGTGCTGGTGCCGCTGGCTTTGTACCAGGGACAAATTCCCATCTGATGGGAAAATTTAACTAGATTATGCACCCTTTAAATTATTGCTTGCTGGGCAAAAAATGGTGCTGCCCTCCTGTAGCTTGGGATTTGGTCCCTGGGACATTCAGCATCGTGGGAATGGTAGCAGAGGTGAGCTACGCCGAGTACCTCTAACGGCGTACAGCTCACCAACTCACCCATAATCTTAGACCTTCCAAGTTCAATAATACCCTAAAACCAAGCTTAGAGGTGAGCTACGTCGAGTACCTCTAACGGCGTACAACTCGCCAACTCACCCATAATCTTAGACCTTCCAAGTTCAATAATGCCCTAAAACCAAGCTTATAATACACTATCGAGACTTTTCCCATCTCAGGGATATCTGCAATGCTGGGCACACGTGGTGCATTTTACTGTGCTCATTTGCAGCTTGAATGGCTCGCGGGGGTCAGCAGCAAAGCGCAGACTTTTTCACCCCTTGAGCAATGAAGCATTGAGTAAAAGTTATTATTACCAATTAGTGGTGGCATTATTATTACCAATTAGTGGCTGTATGAAGCAAATCATTAGTCTTAGTTCAGTTATTAGCAGGCAGGTGTTCGTGAAACGTGCCATGTGCAGCTAGCATTGTACCTCAGCGGTCACCGTCGAGGCCAGTCATTGAATTTGTGAAGTCTCCATGCTGTCCCTGCATGGGGTTTTGTTGTCCCCTCCCCCAAAAGAAGCATGTTTGGAGTCAGTGTGGAGGGTTTTTTTTGTTGCTGCCAGTGTTGTGTACCTAGTGAGTGAATATTTAAATAAGGCAATTTCAATCTCTAGACCAGTATTCTGAAACCTTAATATAGTGAATTCATGATGTAAAGCCAAAAATTGGATTTCTAGTTTTGACATTGGTTGCTGCTTCATTTGTAGGAGCAAAATTGCCATGTCAGAGAAGGGAAAGTTATGGTGCAAATTACTCTTAATCAAAAATATTGTTTCTCTAGGACTTCTGTTTTTGAAACCCTTAATAAACAGTATTTCCACATACCCATTAGTTTTGCATAATGACTTTACACAAGACATTTTAGACAGCAAGCAGCATGAATTAAGTTCTGTTTAAGAACTTAAATTGTACTTTTATACTGTGTTATAATTTAAAAAATCGGGAAGTTAATGGGGAAAAAATGGAACTGTATCTTCAGTATTACTTCCATATTGAGCTATGTATTTAACGTCAGTGCATTTTGCAGGGGGATTCATAGCTGTAGGTCTATAACTATATAGACAAACTAATAAAATAAGAAAAGTAAGAATCTAATAAGATTTTGATATACCAAATACTTATTGCATAGAATTGACTTTAACTGTGTAGTTAGAATAGGCATTAGAAATCTTTTTCACATTTCTTGTACTAATGAGGAGGGGGTTGGAGTGATGTTTTTCGGTGATTAAGATGTCTTCTGATTTTCAATATTAGTGAAGAAAGGATTTGAATGACAATTTCTTTGAGGACAGTTCAAAGCAAATGAATTGTAGGATGGCATCAGGTCAGTCTGAGCACTAGTTGGGTAGGGACATCTGGTGGTGCAATAATGGAATAATTGAACACTTGCAGCTCAAAAGTGCAGTTGCATTGGAGTGATTAAGGCAAAAACATCATTACACTCGTACTGTGATTACTTCTCTGTTTCAGTATTATTCTAGAAACACGTGCATGTCTACATTTCAGTTTGTGTATGTTTTTAATTTCCTGGAAAAGAAAAGTAGAAACTAAGGCCCTATTCTTGAGTTGGCAGCTTGCAGACATAATGTGTTGAACGCCCTTAACTCAAAGGACATTTAACTTACAGTCAATTGTAGGTTTGAAATCAAACTTGTGATACCAGACCGTGGTTCTGTGGATAGAGTGGGTATATGTAAACCCTGTGCACTGGGGCTCTGTAGTTCTGCCAGTGATTTGCTGTGATCTCTGGGCAAAGCTGACTTCATTTGTTTCAGGCCATCACTCACCAATTACTTCGACCTGTCTTTCAGACCATCTTTCTGTAAATGTCCTATGATAATTTTCAGCTTCTGAATTCCATAGGTAAAGAATCATAAAAAGTAAAATGTTTACATATCTTTGGTTACAAAGTTTTATATTATTTAAAAGTCCAGTGAGCAATTTTATTTGTATGTGTTTATCTTGAATCTCTGTAGATCATATGTACGTGACCATATATGCGTGACCAATGTTTTTAGGTGCAGTCATTTTAAAAGAAATTCTTTAGGATGGATTTTTTGGTGCTGTGTGTAACTGTGCCTCTAACTTATTTGTCACCATGCACATGGTGACAAAACCAAGTCCTTGGAAACATGTATGTTGAAGGCCGTACCCTTGGGAAGAGTTTCCCAGGAGTGTTTAATGCTGTGACATCCTACCAGCACTGCACCAGCCGCTTGCCTGCCAGGACGGAGGAAGACTTTCTTGATCTGTGAACATCTTTCATCTTGTTACATTATTCCTGCAGTTCACGGGTGCCAGCCATCGGTAGGACGATGGACGGTGTTTTCTTGGAGATGGTGTAATGTGCGCTCGGGCGGCTGAAGGCACAGGCTTTCTAGTGACAGCTTGGTCTCTGCAGGCAGAAGGCAAAGGGTTGCGTTCATCTGCTCCTGCTTAGCAAGCTTTTGCGACTGCTGTCCTGTCTTCTCTTAGAGTAGACGTGTTCTTGAAATGATGGTGTTGATAAGTTACTAGTTTCTGCTTTATGTATTATGTCAGGAATGCATTTTACCCCATGCAATTCTATAAAAAGAAAAGGGTGGGGGGGAACCAAGTATCTGCTCCTTGCTTTGCTACCAACATGACACTGAGAAGTTTTCTAGGAAGAATCTGTAGCAGCTGCAAGCTTCAGCTCCTTTCATTGTATCCAGGGCAGAAAAAAGGCAATAACCTAAATCTTTCACAGCCAGTTATGGACTCTTTACTGTGGTCATCATTCACACAAGGAATGCTAGAGTCTGTAAGGAAGCATATACATAATCAAGCTGAGAATCACAACAACCATTATATAATTGAAAAACCGGGACTTTCAGATTGAGAGCTGTCTTAAAATAACAAGCTGCAGAGATCAGCACTCTGCAAAGTAGAACAATTTATCTCAAAGTCAGAATAACTGTTCTCTGGCAGCTCTTCACAAGAGGATGGATATTTTATCAAGGTCCAACCCTCCTTTCTCCACTTGCAGTAATATTTAATTTTTGTGAAACTCATCATGGCTTCTTTTCCATACAAGCAACAATTCTTTGTCAAATGAAATCTTCCATTGTCACTCCAGTGGTTCTGTCACCGTCCTTTAAAAATTTCTCCACTTTTGGTTTGGATGAAAGAGAGAAGCACTGGCATTTATATGCTATACCCTTTGTTTCTACGATGTCCCAAGGCTGTGGTGACAACTGTGAAGTTGGGGATAGCCGCAGGCTTGTTACAGATGTGCTGTTTTCTGGTCATGAGAAGCTGGTGTTCATCCTCTGCCCTTCTACGCAATATTTAATCTGTAACACTTTATATTGCAAGCAATCCATTATAGAAAAAAACTGTTTTTACATTTCAGGTGCAAAGATGGCTTGAAAGGATTTACATACTCTGCACTGAAGTAAGTAAAGTTTCTCTTGAGTATGTAGCTTAAAGTGAAGGTTTTCAGGAATCATGCACAATGGCAGCCACACTGTATGAAAAGATTTTTCCTAAGAAAAATCATGCTGCTATAAAACTTTTCCAACTTTTGGGGTATACAGCATATTTTGAAGAAGGCATAATTTTCATATTTGGGACCATTCTTAAAGGAAACATAGACATACGGTTGCATATTTTTGAAGGAGTATTAACCTTTTCTCTTTCTAAAACTGGGATTCGCAATTTCCAATATTCTTCTGGAAGCAAATGGCTGCTGTGTTTTAACCCAAAGTTTATTTGCTGCATTTACAAAATGTTTAATGAATACAACAGTAGTTCTGTAGCCAGCACCCAAATAAAGCATGGATTTGTAGCATATTAGTTTGATATATTCTCAACATGCCACTAAACCTTGTGTCTGCCATTGTGATCCAGGCTTTCCTAGAATTTACTTTGCAATGGGACCCTCTGATGTTACTCACTCATTTGTTGTAGTTATACAAAGTTCTCCCGTCTTCATGTCTTGTGTCAGAAGTACAAAGACATGTTATTCTTATCTTTCCCTTACATACTCTCCTACCAGTCTACCACTCAGCCCAGTGCATGGACGGTATCAACTCACAGATGAAGAAAAGGGATTAAGTCAAGCAAGACAGACTTGCTGTTGCTGGTAGTGGAAAATATTTTACAGAGTTTACAGCTATGGAGCAGCCATGGAATTTGATATAAGATGCCAACAGTTAAATAATTCAGTCTGTAGTCCAGAAATATGGACATGAAACACTTCTATGGCAACATGCAGAAACAGTGCTTTCTTAAATCACCAGTTCACAGTCACATACTCAATGACAAATTTTTTATACCTTCCTTCACCCTCAGCAAGACTACCACAGTACAGTGTAACTTGTAACTTGGATTATAGCGTAAAGTGTTAGGAAACTTCTTGCCATTGTGTCCTCTGTTGCCCTCAGTGCACAGTAATTCTACACCTAAGATGAACCAGTATATTGACAATACCAGTTTCTGGGTGAAGAAAGAGGGCTGAAGATGAAGGCAAGCAAACCAAAGTTGATGCTTTTGGTGGGAGCGAAAACATTTTGAAGATTTTACAAAGCAGATATTTTATAAAAATATTATAGTAATTATCAACCGTTACATAACCCATTTTGGTGGAGATAATTGAGATTTTTTCATTTGCTTTCTTATTTTCTTATTTAGTGTTCGTCCTTTGTACAAGAGATGGACTTCCCTAGTAAGGTTTTTGTTCCTAGTTATAAAAAATTTCTGGCAGCAATAGTGACCATTATCTGAAGTTTAAATACATGTTGGTGGAGTGACCTTTTCAGACATACAAGGTCGAGTAGCTGTATGGGATGCATTTTCTTTTGCAGACCTGTGGGTAACTTCAAGCTTGTCTTAAACACTTAGGGACTTATAATGGACTTCATGTATTTCTTTGAGTTATTTATATAATTGTTGTTTTGTTCTGTTTTGTTTTTTTTTCCTTCAGGTTCATTGTAGGGAAAGAAGAAATCCCCACTCATTCATTTTCACCTGAAGCAGCGTTTTCAAAAGTAGATAGAAAGATAAAGCATTGTGAAAAAGTATCTCAGCCAATGAACATACTGGCTCTAACAAAAAAGCTCATGGACAAAGTGTGAGTCAAAGAAAACAAAAGAAAAAACCAAAATGAATCATTCTTACTTCGCTGATTTTAATATTTTGTCACATTGCATTTGACAATGTTTTATAATACTTTTGCTTTGCATTTAAGCATTTTACATTTCATTTTTACTGGGTAGTTAGCAGTGACAAATTATGAACTCTAATGAAAGCAGAATTTAAGACCTGTATGTCATAGCAATGACTTGCAACGTGCAGTTGTCTAACAGGCGAGAGAAAATTCAATCAATTCTGAGTGGCTAGCAGTGGTTGCTTTTTCTACAGTTTTTGGCAAAACCAGCTCATGGTGTGGTACTTCTGGGGCTGGTAGTGATATTAAGGAGGGGAAATGGCGTGTTTTTGAAGGAGCATTACTTAAACCTTACTTAGGTCTCTGTAAGTGACTATAATGTCATCTTTTTGGGGGCCTATATCCCTGTATTGCATCAAGGAGAACTGCCTGAAAACAGGATTGGTAGCACGTGGCCTGCCTCCACTGTTAGGAAATAGGAAATTGCAAAGCCGTGAAACTGCTTTGCCCGAGGTCAGATCTAGACATCTGAAGTTAGGTAAGATAGGTTCCCTCCCAGTCTACAGGATCCAACTTACTGTCCTTCAGTATGAGCTTAAAGAAATGACATCAGATAGCTTTTCAGTCTAATATGTTCGGAAGATGTACTTCTGCTGTGCTTGATTTGTCCACTTCAGGCACGTTGGGTACCACAAGGAATCATTCATTTACAGGGAAGATGGAATAAGAAATGGACTGGGGTCTGTTCATACCACACCTGTGAATCTTCACTTCCATTGACCTCACCAGGAGCAGTTTCATGACCAGATCTTTACCTGCTGACATGCAGGAGAGGAACAAGTCTTCCAATGCACTGTATTCTCAAAGTAGTGACTTACCTTACTTGCTCAGATAATGAGCAACCATGAAGTGATATGGTGACTTCCTATGGTTTAGCTGTGGTTTTTAATTGAAAATTACAAGGGAAGTCAGCAGTGGCTTTTCAGTCATGACTGTATTAGACAGCAGAAAACCTACAAGAAGACAGCTCCAGCCATATGCAGATTCTTTTAGCTGAGTTGCTTATACCTATTTTGTCTTAAATACCTCTTAATCAGTTTGCTAGAGATAGTTCATAGCTCTTCCACTGTTCATTAAATACAAGGATCAAGAGAGTATGGGTGGAGAAGAGCATTTTTCCTTTAAGATTTTGAAACTCCTGACTTGGACATTCAGAAAACTTTCAGTTTTCAGTCCTAACCCTCTCACAGGTTTCTCTTCCATATGGTTCTTTTTGGTACAATTGAGTCTAATTATCTGTAACTTGATCACATTCTCATTACAATTTTTGCTACATAAACTGACCTCACAGATGATTTATGGCCTTTAGACTTTATAGCACATGATTCAAAACTTCCAAGATATTTGACACAGTATATAAATTGTGTAATTTATTTTGCATTAAAACTTAAATACCTGGCTATAGCAAAATATATTGTTCAGACCTGGTATGATATTACTTCTTTTAATTCTACATAATGCAAGGCTAACAACTTTATGATCCACACATCCCACAATCCCAAGCCAGTCCCTTCTAAACTCTCAAGGTCAAATTATCAGTCCGAAGTAAGAGCTACATAAAAATCTACACAGTAGAAGAAATAGCCCAGAAGTGAAAGGCTTGTAATTGAGCGAAGTCTCACATGGTATCTCTGTGCATTTCTATGTTCTGCATTACCCTGCAGTGAACCTTACAATGGTATGAAAGATGTAAGGACACAGGTAACGGACGCTTGGTCAAATACCCTTCCAGAACCATGGAGCGGAGGCAAACTGGGAAGGGTCACATCACTTCTCCCTGTTCTTTAATTTTGTATTTAATGTGTAGTGTGGCAAGAGGTTGGGTCCAAATAGGTGTGCAGACACTTCTTGCTGTACAACTAAAGTATTGTTAGTTTTTATTGTCCTTTTATGGCATCATAAAATTTCACAGGGCCCTTCAATGGGTAATGGAGAGACTGAGTGGTGGGAAAATAGCACTTTATGTATTTTTAAGCAAGAAAAATTTATGAAGTCTCCTGTTGATGACGCTGAAAACAGCTATGAGTTAATATGTGTTTCATTGTGCTTTTTGCAGGTGCAAACATGGCCCAAGGCATAGATGCTGTAAACACTATGGAGATAATTGCATCTCATATTGTATTAAAGTAAGTGCAGAAAAAGTTAGATTGACAAACTCTGGCAAAGACAGGGTAAAAGTCTTTAGTCAGAAAAAGCATGTACTTAGGAAGTGAGAAAGGAGCCTGTTACTCATTCTTCTATTGAAAATGTGACAAGCCTGAAACCAGATTTTCTCAATT